>PYHX02000158.1:89112562-89154996 GCA_004302925.2 Cochliomyia hominivorax | reverse complement strand
TTTTGAATTTATTTGAAAATTTTCGAGAAATTTTGAATTTATTGGAAAATTTTTCGAGAAATTTTGAATTTGTATTTTTACCTTTTTTCGAAAATTCCTAATTTTGAAGATATTTAGAATAAATTCCTTAATTTAAAGGAAACTTTCGATAAATCCTTAATTTTAAGGAAATTTTCGATGAATTCTTAATTTTAAGGAAAATTTCGATAAATTCCTAATTTTGAGTAAATTTTCGATAAATTCCTAATTTTGAGGAAATTTTCAATAAATTCCTAATATTGAGGAAATTTTCGATAAATTAATAATTTTGAGAATATTTTTGATGAATTCTTAATTTTGAGGAAATTTTCGATAATTCCTAATTTTGAGGAAATTTTCGATAAATAATAATTTTGAGGAAATTTTCGATAAATTAATAATTTTGAGGAAATTTTCGATAAATTCCTAATTTTAAGAAAATTTTCGATAAATTCTTAATTTTAAGGAAATTTTCGATAATTTCCTTATTTTAAGGAAATTTTCGATAATTTCCTTATTTTGAGGAAATTTTCTATTTGAATTCTTAATTTTGAGGAAATTTTTACGATAAATTCCTTATTTAAAGGAAACTTTCGATAAATCCCTTATTTGAGAAAATTTTCGATAAATTAATAATTTTGAGAAAATCTTTCGATAAATCCCTTATTTTGAGGAAATTTTAGATAAATTAATAATTTTGAGGAAATTTTCGATAAATTCCTAATTTTGAAAAAATTTTGATAAATTCCAAAATTTATGGAAAATTTTCCATAAATTCCTAATTAAAAAATTTTCGAGAAATTCTATGTTTTGAAAAATTTTCGATTAATTTTGAAAGGTTATTGAAAATTTTGAATTAATTAGAAAATTTTCGATAAATTTTGAATTAATAGAAATTTTCGATAAATTATCAATTTGTAGAAATTTTCGATAAATTTCCATTTGTAGAAAATTTACAAAAAAATTTCCATTTGTAGCAAATTTTCAATAAATTTTGAATTTATAGAAAATTTTTGAAAAATTTTTAAATTTAAGGAAATTACTGACAAATTTTTGGGAAATTTTTGATTAATTTGGAATTTATGGAAAATTTATGAATTTAATGAAAAGTTTCGAAAAATTCCTAGTTTGATATTACTTAAAAGCCTTAGAGTGTTATTGTGCTGGTATGTATCTTTTGCACTTTCCTTTATTCTTGATCAAATAAATCTCATTTTTATTTCTCTCCAATACCTGTTTATTTGTATGTTTATGTTTTAAAAAGTGCTAGTTAGTGCACGTCTACATATGTCTTCGAAGTCTTCGAATGTGAAAAAAGACGAAAAAGGGGGATATGCTCTCTATATGATTATTTACTCTTTGTTGTATTGATATAACCTCAACATTTACACATAAACACTATGTCACAACATTCCTACACACATACATATGCAGACAGTTAAAACCAATAAGAAAATTCTTAATGTTGACATTTTAACATGAGAAAATGGAAAAAGGAGGGAAATAAAAAATAACACAAGCAATAAAAATCATTTGAAATCTGAGACATGATGTTAAGCTAAGAATTTGAAATTAAATCATTTCACACATACACATACTTATGCACACATATACTTACATATGAGTTCAAAAAATATAATAAAATCAAATCAAAACAACTGAAAATGTTTACATGTAATTTTACATGTAGAAAATGTAAATATTTGAATAAACCTTTAAATATATTTATGACACACATAAAACGCGATATTCGTATTTTATTCATAATTTGTGACATTAAAATTCATTGTCTTAGATTTATATCTTTATCAAGGAAATTAATTTCTTTTTGGGATTAAAACAGATGCTGACACGTGAGTTAAATTTGATTATGTGATTTTTTGTTCACTTCAATTTATTAAAACGTTTTTGTAGGAATTTTGCTATAATTGAGACTTACTATGAGATTATTATCAGTGATTTTTATTAAAATTTAATTTAATCTTTTTTGCTGTCAGAGCAATTTTTAGCTCAGACAAGATTAACGTTTGAATTTGTATTTCCCAATAATTTAAGCTCAACACAAAATATATGATTTTTTTTTGCAATTTTAGCCTAAAACGTAAAAGAATTTTATATGAAATATTCGAAAAAATTTTACATTTCAATAGCGCCATATTTCTGTGTTATAGAGAGAGAATAAGATTTATTTCAAAGTATTCAAACATGTGTCAATAATATTTCTCACGAGCTAAATTAACTAACTGAAATCAGAGATTAAGGTTAATAAACTTTTGTATATAAAAAGCCTTGACTGAGTTCTAATTCAATTAAAAATCAATTTGATTTTATGATTAACAACTAAATTTATTTACAAAATATGAAAATAACATTAATTTAGCAACATTTATTAAAAAGGGAAAATAATGCACACTTTTTCTTCTAAAATCGAAAAGGGAAAACTTTCTATTGCAGCTATTTTGGCAAATACAAGTTATAGCAGGAAAATAAATTCAATTCGGGAACTTCTATAAACTCTTGATTTAGACAAAATTAACAAAAAATGCGACAAATCAAATTTTCACAATTTTTTTAAATTCACGATTTATAGAAAATTTTCGATAAATTCACGATTTATAGAAAATTTTCGATAAATTCACGATTTATAGAAAATTTTCGATAAATTCACGATTTATAGAAAATTTTCGATAAATTCACGATTTATAGAAAAATTTCGATAAATTCACGATTTATAGAAAATTTTCCATAAATTCACGATTTATAGAAAATTTTCCATACATTCACGATTTATAGAAAATTTTCCATAAATTCACTATTTATAGAAAATGTTCGATAAATTCACCATTTATAGAAAATGTTCGATAAATTCACCATTTATAGAAAATTTTCGATAAATTCACGATTTATAGAAAATTTTCGATAAAATCACGGTTTATAAAATTTTTGCATTATTTAACTTCTTTTGCATTTATTAGGTAACGAGACTTATTATGTTGTTGTGGTTTTTAATTTATGTTTTTTTTTTACTTTGATGACTTTTAATATTAAAAAGTCACACGCGTATTTAGTTTTTATTATTATTATCATTTTTTTTGTGAAAACAACATAATTTGAAGCGCCCACAACTTTCGCCTCATTTTTATTATTCTTATCAGAAATTCATTCATTATTTCAATCAAAATGTTAAGTTCCAGCGTCTGGTTTAAATTTTAAAATAAATTGCGTCATTTTATTTAGTTTCGGTTTTAATCTCAAATCACAATTTATTTGATAAATAACGTTTTTGTAGTAATTTAATTTAGAAAAAATGATGAAATTGTGGTTAAAATTTGCATAAAAGCTTTGTGTAAATAGTTCACATATTAAAGGCTTTTTACGAAACTTTGTCAGGAAATTGAAATTTTAAACTTTTTAAATATTAAAAGTCTTTAATCAAGTAAGTAATTTTCAGAAGGTGATAAGAACTTTTTTTGGCAAAATGGGTGTGTCTTGAATATGGTTTTTAGGTCACACACGAGTCAGGTTTAAATTAAAATTAAGTTTAAAAAGTTTAGGAAATTTTATTTCTAGTCAAAACTAGTTAAAGGCAAACATTTTTTGTGATCCTTATCTAAGCAACAAATCGCTTATTATTATTTAATTCTTGCCATTTTCTGAAATTGAGTTAATGTTTGACTTTTTGATCAATAATTTATGTCTAAATCTAAGCAAAATAGAAAAATGAAATGTGTCATTCATTTTAAATGACATCAGACTTCCTGTAGACAATTTCACAGACAAACGCATTTAAATATTCGCACACACACATGCACCTAATCACTTATACTCTCCCTCTCAAAATACCAATAAAACCTAATATTTATAGTTTTCGAATGCGCTTTAAAACTTTCGCTGTAATTCACTGTGAATTATTGCGTCATACAATTTATTCATTTTCCAAAAATTTCTTCCCCAAATACAGTTTTTTTAAATATTAAATAAAAAATTCTTTCCCCACATATTTATGTGTATGAGTTTTTTTCATAAATTTTATGTATTAAAGTCATTTGTTATAATTATTGCTAAAATTAAAAAAAAAACTGAGATTTATAAGTTTATGTATATAAATATTAAATATAATTTATTACAATTAATTTGCTCAAGGGGTTAAGATCATTTTGCATTGTTGTATCAGACGACTTTTTAGTTTATTTTCTCAATTTGGGGAGAAACATTGAAATGCACTTAGAGAAAATATTTATTTCTTTTTTATTTAAAATGTTTGATAATTTTCTACAACTTGGAAGTTATCGAAAATTTCTATAAATTTAAAATTTGTCAAAAATGTTCTCAATATTAAGAATTTCATGAGTATTTCCCCAAAATAAAGAATTTATCAATAATTTTCTCGAAATTAATAATTTCTTGAAAATTTTCTATAAAATAAGCATCTATTGAAAAATCGCATCATAAATTGAAAAATCGACATACATTTCCAACAAGTAAATGTCTAATATAGAAAAGATTTTCGATAAATATCCAATTTAGAGAAAATTTTCGATAAATCTCAAATTTAGAGAAAATTTCTCTTAATTGGAGAAAACTTTCTCTAAATTTAAGATTTATCGAAAATTTTCTCTAAATTTAAGATTTATCGAAAATTTTCTCTAAATTTAAGATTTATCGAAAATTTTCTCTAAATTGGAGATTTATCGAAAATTTTCTCTTAATAAGAGATTTATCGCAAATTTTCTCTAAATAGGAGATTTATCGAAAATTTTCTCTGAATTGGAGATTTATCGAAAATTTTCTCTAAATAGGAGATTTATCACAAATTTTCTCTAAATAGGACATTTATCGCAAATTTTCTCTAAATAGGAGATTTATCGCAAATTTTCTCTTAATAAGAGATTTATCGCAAATTTTCTCTAAATAGGAGATTTATCGCAAATGTTCTCTAAATAGGAGATTTATCGCAAATTTTCTCTTAATAAGAGATTTATCGAAAATTTTCTCTAAATTGGAGATTTATCGAAAATTTTCTCTAAATTGGAGATTTATCGAAAATTTTCTCTAAATAGGAGATTTATCGAAAATTTTCTCTAAATTGGAGATTTATCGAAAATTTTCTCTAAATTGGAGATTTATCGAAAATTTTCTCTAAATTGGAGATTTATCGAAAATTTTCCCTAAATTGGAGATTTATCGAAAATTTTCTCTAAATTTATCGATTTTTTGACAGTTACTTAGTCCCATTTATCTTATTTTCTCTTCGAAGCTTCATTTGTTTAACAACTTCCTGCTCTATTACTACAATCTCGATGGTTTCTTTCTATCAAAGATAATTTTAATAAAAAGTTTGATTTCTTATAATTCTCTCTTTAACTTACAGATCAATGTCCTGCTTTCATTCGCTTTTATGCATTTCATATCTCTTATACATCAGGGTCAGCACATGCTGAGCATAGTGTATCGCTCCTGCATTGAGAAGGAACATACGATTGTTATCAGTTATGCTTAAGCTACAAATATGATGATTCTATCGACTGGTGTTGTGAAAATATTGATAAAATGATCATAAAATATAAAAATACACGGAGAAAATCTGAAGGGTTTTGGTGCCAAATGTATTTAATTATCAAGGAACCAGAATCTAAGGACCAAGTATCTTAGATATTAAATAGATATTAAAAACTTATAGTAAAAATACACTGTTAGAAATTAAAGAAAATCAAATAAAGTTTACCATTTTAGTTAGAAAAATTAAATTTAAATAAAAAATTAAATCTCTTATTTAGAGAAAATTTGCGCTAAATCTCTTATTTAGAGAAAATTTGCGCTAAATCTCTTATTTAGAGAAAATTTGCGCTAAATCTCTTATTTAGAGAAAGTTTTCGCTTTCGGAAAACTTTCGAAAAAATTTTTAATTTATTGAAAATTTTCGATAAATTCTTGATTTATTGATAATTTTCGATAAATTCTTGATTTATTGAAAATTTTCGATAAATTCTTAATTTATAGAAAATTTTCGATAAATTTTGAAAAAATTTTCTATAATTTCTTTATTTACGGAAAATTTTCGAATAAGCTCTTTATTTGTAGAATGTTAATTTATTTCTTAATTTACAGAAATTTCCCCTTTTTTAGATAATTTTTATAAATTTCACTCATTAAGAGCATTTTTTCTTCATATGCGTTAGATCTTAATAATTTTTTTTATGGAGGAGGAAAGAAAAAAGTTTATCTTGATTTTCTGGGGAAAAGCAAGATAAAATATTTTACTTTAAATATGTTTGGAAAAGTCTAGATTTTCTCAGTGTAATTTAAACCAAAAAATTAATAAATTGAAGTACGAATAAATTGATAAGATTTTTTTAATTGTCATAGTTTGCAAAAAAAGATGTTTAAATAAAAAAAAGCTGAAACAACGTATTTAACAATTAAAGCGATAAGAAAAAAGAAATTAAAGCTCATTTTGGATTAAGTGTAAAATTTAAAACGATTAAAATACTTTAGTGAATGAAATGTGTAACAGTCGCTATTGAGCTGCTTAAGCTAAAAGACGTGAAACGGAATTTTGAAATAAGTTATAAAAAAATTTTGAAATTTTATTTTAATTAAAATAAAAAAAGTGATTTTATCGAAAAGAAGAATTAAAATTTGGACATGCTTTTGGAAAAACAAAGAATCTGGCAATTCACTAAAAAATACACAGAGAACTTAAAAGTTTTTTTGATTAAAAATTAAAAAAAGAGAAGAAATTTCAGTGTGATATTTAGAAGAAAATAATATTTAAAACTCGAAAAATGTGTTTCTAAAAACTCGCCTTAGTTTTTCAGTTTGCTGTGGCTTAGAGGCCAATCACAACCCCTTAAACCGGCTTATGGTGCAGCCTATTGGGAGCAATTAAATAAAACCTGTTTGTCACAAGACTGTGATGAGCAGATCAATTTGAGACATTTACAAGAAATGGCCAAACATATGGATCATTCTGTAAATCCCTGTGAGAATTTCCATGCATATGCTGCAGCTATTGGCAGCAGCAACATACTGAACAAAAGACAGTCATGGCCATGGGAGAACAACAGTTAAATGATAAATATGTGGAAATATTTGGCAAATATCGTGATTTGTTGAGAGAAGACACGATTATGCAGAAAATGCAGCAATACTTAGAGGTGTGTCTGCAAAGTGAGCGAGAAGAGAAAGCTTCTTGGCGGCATTACATTCTTACGCTCAGAGATATGGGTTACTTACATTTGAGCAATCACTCCAATTGGCTGCAAACCTTACGGGAATTTCAATTTATTCTCCAATAGTCGTTTCTTTATTTCGCTACAAATAGAGCGGTTCAATGTTTCCCGTTACATGCTGAGCATAGATCCTCACAATATCATGGAGAGAGTTAAATTTACTGAAGAGATCTATGAGATTTTAAAACTTATACTATTGAATCTTATGAAAAACTACAACAAGATTTTAAAAAATTTGGAACTGGATTTGGAAAATATATTAAAGACATCCTGCCTCAATGCCATAGACGATGAAAGTAATGATGTGATCTTACCGAATGGCTGAGTTATGAGGAGTTATTGAAAAGAAATTCCTCGATCAATTGGGAATATCTTTTGGCTGATTTTCCTTTGGAAAGACAAGATCAAATATATGTAAATGATTTTCATAATATAGAAAAATTAAATTATATTTAGATCAATCATCACAAAATACATTATTTTTGTATGCCCTCTCACGTTTCATTAACCATTTACAAACTCATCCCCACAATATTGTCGAAAAGGGTTCAGAACGTCCGGCCTGTTTACGGCATATGCGTAAACATTTTCCTTTACCCATGAATTATCTCTATGAGAGAATTTATTATGCTGCAAAAAGATCACAAAGTGATCATGTTATAAAACAAGTATTTACTCTATTAAAGGAACAATTTTCTCTTATAATTGATGCCAACGAAATGCAACTCCCTTTAGAGAGTCTACAGTATTTAAAAAAGAAGTTATTACATTTAGATTTAAATATCGGGAATTTGCCAAAAAATGCTTCTTCGGATTTTTATATAGATTATGTAAAGGATCTTAATATAACTCACAATTTCTATGTCAATCACTTGATAGCTCTTAAGCATTTCTTCCAACAACAACGTCTGTTGGCTTCGTCTTCTAAATTTCCCGATTTTTGGTTTACTTTTAATCTTCATATGCCCAATTTTTTGGATAATTTAGATTCGACTCCTTATTATTTTTGTACCGCTAATTTTATCATATTACCCTATGCTTATCTGCAGCTTCCCTTTTACGATCATCGCTTTTGGCCTTCATTGCTATTTGGTGATCTGGCCAACACTTTGGGTCATGAGCTTATACATGCTTTTGATTCAAAATTCTTAGAAAACGATTATGCTGGCAATTATAATGATCAGGAATCTGTTGATATTGTTAAAAATAAAAATTTCCAACATAATATCGCCTGTCTTAGTAGAGAACCTACTAAGTTTCTTACCGAACGTATAGCTGATATAAGTGGTACACATTTGGCTCTCAAAACCTTTGTTAAGGATCCTCTCTTTCTTAAGCATAATGGTAAATTATTTTCTTACAATTCGCTCAATTCTTTTGTGGAGCTGCCGAATTAGATGCATTTGCCATGCAAGATAATTCTCATGATTTAGACAGTCTAAGACTTAATTACACTTTGTCGCATATGCCGGAATTTGCTGAGGTATTTCAATGTCCTGCGGGCAGTCCCATGAATCCTTTGGAGAAGTGTAAACTGTGGTGAGAGTTTTGTTAGCTTTAATTTGTTTAATTGAAGAAAGAAAATGTTTTAACATTAATTCGTATATTTAGTTAGTTAGAGGTTAAGTTTAAAATGTTGTATTTGGATTGTTAACAAATGTACTTATTGTACTTATTTTTATTTAATATTAATTTAGTTACAAAAACAAATTGTACTTATAGTTTTTAAGTTACTTTAATAAGAACAATTATTAAATGGTATTTTAGTTTTAAAAATTATTTATATTAATTAATTAATAAAATTATTGAAAAAAAAAACAGATTTTCAAACAAAAACAAAACGTCTTAATTTCGATTAATTTATAAAATACGAGTCTAAATCAGAATCACAATCTCTAACAGGATCTGGATGGAATCAAAACTAGAAAAAACTCATTCTTAACAGAACTGGAAACCAAAAAATAAATCAGAAAATTAATTGGAATTTTAGCTGCATTTTAAACTTGAATCTAAAAACAAATTTGAACTGGATTGTAATCAGAAATATAAACTACAAACCAAATTATAAAAATAAAATAAAATAAAATAAAATAAAATAAAATAAAATAAAATAAAAACTACAATTAGTTCTACAATTTTAATCAAAACAAATTCATCCCTATACTTTTCCTACCAACTAAAGCCAAATCTAAACTTTAATCTGAACTAGAACCTAAACAGGAATCTGACAGAAAATTTTGAAATAGAAAAAGAATCAGAATAAAATTTGGAAGCTTAAGAAAATTTAAATAAGGACTCAAAGTGTAACTTTAACTAAAATCCATACCAGCGTTTGAATCAGAATCTTAAATTAGAAAATAATAAAAATAAAGAATCAGAACTGGAAACTGAACTAAAACTAAAAACTAAACTAGAATCTAAATTAATATTCTAACAAAAAAATGAACCCGAATTAGGTATCAACATTTTAATTTGAACCAAAAAAAATGAACTAGAATTTGAACAAGAATTTTAGCTGGAATTTGATATAAAATCTGAATTTAAATCCCAACTGGAACCAGAATTTGAAAAGATATATTGAACCAAAGTTCGAACTTGAAATTCAACTAGAACTAAATTAGAATCTAAACTAAAACCTGAAAAATCTAAACTAAAACTGAGCTAGTAGTGGACTAGTAGTAAAGAAACACAGCACCTTAACTACATTGAACTGAAAACTAAATTTGATTCTAAATTAGAATCTGAACTAGGACCTTAACAAAACCTGAACTTGAATCTGAACTAGAATCTGAGCTATAATCTGAAGTAGAACTCAAATTTAGTCTAAACTAGAATTTACAATAGAAATGAGCTAGAATTGCACTGAACTAGAATTTGAACTATAAACCGAGCTATCTCAGCTAGAATCTAAACTTGAATTTAAAATTAGAATCTGAACTAGAATCTTATCTACTATCTGAATTAGAACTGAGCTCTAATGTGAACTATAATATAAACTCGAATCTAAACTACAATCTGAACTATAATATGAACTAGAATCTGAGCTATTATTTGAACTGGAATCTGAAGTAGAACTGAACTGTAATCAATATTATAATTTTAACTCTAATCTGAATTAGAAATTAAGCTTTAATTTTAACTACAATCTGAACTATAACATGAACTAGAATCTGAACTAGAATCTGAACTATAATATGAACTACAATCTGAACTATAATATGAACTATAACCTGAACTAGAATCTAAACTAGAACTACAAAATATAGTTTGTGGTGATGTTCGCGTCGTTACTGACTCTGCAGTTATCTCTGCTGAAAATTCCGAAAATTGTGAAATCATCTTTATTGATTTAAATATCAGTTTTCCTTTCCAATGCTATGTTGATGCCTGCAAGAACTTATTACAGCAACAACAATTTTGCTCTCTAGAAACAGAAACAAGAGTATGCTAAAGAAAGCTTTATTAAATCCGGCATAAAATAGCAAAGTTTGTTCTATCATTAGTCCCTAGACTGTTCAGTTATTAGTATTTTGGGTCCTTTTATCTCAGGAGTTCACAAATCTGTTTGGTTAAGATTTTTTAATAATACAAAATTGTTTGTCATGGAAGGACGGACGGACGGACAGACACTGTTGTTTTATGTCTAAAAGAGGTTTTTCATAGCAGCTTTCACTGTTTAAAGCGTCAGTTGTCTGCTTTTTAAAGATGTTTTTTATTGGAAAATATTTTTTTGGAATTTGACAGGTTTTTTAAATCAATATTTGCATTTCTATCTTGAAAAAATTACATGTGGTAGCGTATGAGTAATATTTATTGTAGACATTAATTATAATTGAGTGAAACACATTTCTGAAATATTTATGAAATAAGGTGTAATTCATTCGTTGTGATCTTCTATTTATTTATTATATTTTTTATTTTCTAAAAATAATTTTTAATTATTTTTTGCATTGCAAATATTTTATTTAAATTAGAAATTGTTTATTTTTTTAACAAAAATATATTTTTGTTAATTCACCTTACATGTGATACTGATAACACGTGTTTGTTTAAACAGCAGATCCGTTTGAGGAAATTTCTAAACGGCCTAAGCGGCCGTTGACAACCGAGATTTAAATTGAATTTGATCAAGCCCCTTTAGAAGCATGTGAATAGCAACTGTTAATCGCGTGACGGAAAAAAGTGTATTTAAAATGTAATAAGTAAAAATGTTATAGTCGGTTAAACCCGATTATGTAATACCCTACACCACATTGACTGCTACGAAAAATCTATGAACGGTCCTCGTATAATTTGCGTTTTGGTGGTAGAACAAATTTTTCTGCCCGTTACAAACATATGCACAAACGCATAATACCCCCACTCCATGATGGTGTAGTGTATAATAAGTACAATAAATAAAGCAAAGTGTGTGTTTTTTTATTAATAGAAAATTTAAAAATGACGTTAATTCTTTTTCATATAATAAAGTGTTTTTTTTTTTGTTTATTAAATTGAAAAAAAATTACTTGTTAATTTCCTTTGGAATTTAGAGGAACAAAGCTAAATTTTAGAACAATAATTCCTTTTCTTTTGTTTTTAAGAAAAATAACCTCTATTTCAGGCTTTAAGCCCTTAAATATTAATTATTAAGTTGACCTGATTTTTGCCCTCAAAGTCAAATAAATTTAGTTACTTTTTTTTGAGGGGTTTTTGAAAAAAGTACTTAAAAGTAATATTTATTTAAAACAAATTTCTTTGACTTAGCTTCTGGTTATGCCCCCAAAAAAGGTCTTTAAACAACTTACAAGTCTCGCCAAGAATAAGCTTGTTGTTATTTTCTAAAATATTCAAAAAAATAAAAAACAAAGAAAAAACATATTTTAATTTAAATAACGCAGACACACACACCCATACATACAACCAAAAATTGTATGGCCTTAATTTGGGTCAAGTTTTGTTATTCTCATGCATTCTTACCTTGTTAAGGTTTAGAAAAAAATCCCTTCTCCCTTTCACCTGCCCCTTTTATGGAACTAGAAAAAACAATCAATTTGAAAAAAAATATACTTTTTATTTGACTTTATTATTTTTTAAAAAACAGAACAGAAGAAAAAGAAATTGTTAAGAGAATTTTTTTTAAAGAGAGAGAGAGAGAGAGAGTGCTCGACCATAAAACCCACAATAATTTTTCTTTTACACTAGAGCCACGACTTGCGTCGCACAGTGTTTCAAATGAAATGGAAATTAATCTGTAATTTTCGAACGGCTAGTCCGGTTCTATGAACATATTTAAAAGTCAAGATTTTCATGATGATTATGATGATTTTCACATTTTTTGCTATATCTTTCTAACCGATATCGGGGAGCAAAAATTTTTATTACTAAAAATTTTATAAAATATTAGACTTTGAAAAAGTTTAAGTCCATTAAAATTTCAGCTTTGCTGAAATTAAATTTAACCAGAAATTATAGTGTTGTGAAAAAATATGTTGAATTTGAGAAACTCTGGCTCTTCCGAATTGTAATTTTTTAACTTTTTTTATATTATACAAATCCATTAAAGTAACCTTGTAGGAAAAAATAAAAAAAATAACTTGAAAAGAGTGTAACTAAATTTTTGACGAAAAATCGAAATTTTTTGAAAATTCAAATTTAAAGGCCTATAACTTTTGATTCTATGAAGATATTTAAAATTTTCTTCACAAAGTTCCACCATTAGTTCTTAATAAAATAAAAAATATTTGAAATAAAACGGACAAAATTTGGACTCGTTATAGCATAAAGACATAGATCGTTTAAAAAGTAAAATTTTAAACTTTTGTACCTAAATATCTTTTTAACTGTAAGAGATAGACTTAGAACCATATAGGTCTTTAATAGCGGAATTCATTCATATTCATAATCTTTAAAATCGGTTTAGACATAAGAAATTTGGATCATTTTTAATATTTTAATGACCCGAGGTGACCAACTTTGGAACCCTGTGAACCGATCCCTGTTTGATCCACAAAATCCCAGCTCAAAACTGTAACTGAAACTACACCTCTACTATCACAATGTAAAATTTATATTAATCGGATTAGCTGTTTGGAAGATACTGATTTATTTCCATTAATTTTTTATTTGAGACACTGTGCGTCAGGAAACGCATTGAAAACTGAAACGACACAAATCGAATCACATATTTCTGAAATATATGTTTTTAGGGAAAAAATTAAAACAAGTCAAAAATTTTTTATTTTGTTAAACCGGCTTTTGCTGGCTTTAAAATCTTCAGAATTTCCGTTACTAGATGAAGTATTTGTCTAAAGGTCTTATTTTTTTATAACGATCATGTATCGAAGTTGAAAGAAGGGACTCCACCTTAACCAATAAGTTACTTTTCACCGTAGTTTCTTGTTTAGATTGGAATGGTGAAACAATTTTATATAATTAATTTATTTCATCACTGTCTTTGTTTCAAATTGTTCTCACTGTTGTAGGTGGTAGTCCAAGAGCTTTACCTATTTTGACTTCCTTTTACAGGTTTTGACTGAAATGCTAATACTTTAGATACTACTTCAGATTTAAGTTCAGATTCCATTTATCTTCCATTTCTCGGATTTCAGTTTTTCTTGCTCAGAATGTAGTTAATGATCTAGATTACATTCTCTTTCTACTTCTGCTAAGACTCTAATTAAGATTTTCGCTCATATTTCAATTTAGATTCTAGTTCAGCTTTAAGATTAAACTGTAGTTCAGTTTCTCGTTCAGATTATCGCTGGTATTAACAGCCCTTTCGCCAGATTTAAAATGTTTTATTACATCTAATTTGATTTCCAAACATTTTACTTTTCGTTTAATTTCACTCATTTTTACGTCCCTAATGTACCTTGGCGAATCACCCACTATATTCATACTATAACCACACGTTTTTTTAGCTCCTCTTATATAACAAAGGGAATTCCCCTTATATCGCGCATTTTGAAAACTTAACGCACAGGTGACAATAAATCTTATCACTGATGCTAAAAAGGGTAATTCACAATGCTGCAGTAACAAGTAAGATGGCATAGTCGGTCAAGTCCGTCCCTATACCACATTGTTGGTTATATATGGTAGTAAAAGTAATAAGCGATCCTCGTATAATTTTATTTTCTGATTTATTCCTAAGTGTGCAGTAAATTATGGTTTAACTGGCATTTATGTAAAATGTATGCGTTAAAAACGATTTTTTGCGGGAGGTTAAAGGGGAACTATGAGAATTTATGGACCTACTACCCTCATATAATTTCGCACATTGATTTTTACTTATATTTATCTTAACACTTATATGTGATATTTGTGCTATTCAAAGTGATATTGGGAAGGAGGATTGCATGGGACCTATATGGAGCAAAAAATCGACTCTCGTATAATTTATCACAACTATTGAAAATATCATAAGACTTATTTCTTTCAAATTTCATTAAAGTCGCCTTATCAGTTTAAACAGTAATGCCAATTTCACAAGGCTTTGTCTTTGGGCCACATTCATCAAGGTATCACGAAAATTTCAACTTGTATAGTGTTCACAATGTTTACACGAACAGACTGTTAATTTGACTCAGAAAATGATTCTGAGTCGAACCGTATACTTCGAGGTGGGTGTAACGTCATTATTTTTGTATGTATCAGCACAAATGTAAAATTCCCCCCTTCACCTATGGTGGAGTAGAGAATAAAAATATAACCGTTTATAGTGACGCAAATCCTATAGCAAATTGAGATCAAAACAACACAAATCGGGCCGATGCAACTTGAAACTGCAACGATGCAAATCTAATTTTTGGAGTTTTTAAAAATCAATTTCAATCAAAACGATGCAAATTGGAAAGACGCAAGTCGTGGCTCTAGTGTGCAATATTTTATATTTCTGCTGCATACTTTTAGGCTTTTTAAATTATTCATAAATTAAAATAAACACAAGAAAATTTAAATTTCTGAGGTGTTTTTCATCATCTATATAAAAATCCAGCCCTCACAAAAAGACCTCTTCCTAATAAAAAAAAGGATTTATTTTATAAAAAAAAGTATAATATTGTAAAATATTTGCTTAAGAATATTTCAGTTTTTTTATTTTATTTTTAATTTCTTTTTCTTTTGTTTATTTTAAATGTTTAAAATAAAATTATAATTTTAAAGGAAAAAAATGTTGTTAAGTAAATTCTTTGCATTTTGTGATTTCAATTCATTCTTTTGTTAAATGAAATTTTCTTATTTTCTTTCGGAGAAGAAAAAAATGTCTAGTAAATATTTTTACTTTTATTCATACTTCGCCACAAGTGGTGAAGGAGGTATATTAACTTTGTCATTTTGTGTGTTATGCTATGAAGGAAATATTACGAACACCATAATGTATATATAATCTTGCGTCAAATAAAAATCTGAGTAGATGTTTATCTGTTCGTCTGTCTCTCTGTCTATCAGTCCCTTTGTTACGCTCTCATCCACAATAATTAACAAAGTTCAATAAAATTTGGCCTCAGAATTTATTGTACAACTGAAAAGTTTCTCGTTTAAAACTAGTTAAATCGGTTCACTATATTAAAATATATAGACCGATATCTGAGACAAACTCTAAATTCAGACAAATATCTTTCGTTAAATCGTTTGTGCTTGTATGTGTGAGTGTGTATTGTGTATTTACTTTACACACATTTGTGTTGGAGGGTATTGAAGATTCGTTACAACCGAATATAACATTTTTACTTGTTTATATTTTATTATTTTAACAATTGATTTTGGTCATGACAGATTATATTTATTCTTATTTTTTTTACCATTTTTGTGTGCATATTTTTAAATCATGAAAATATATTTGTGAAATTGTTTTCTTTTGTAAATAAAAATTTCAATAAATTCTTAACAATTTTAAGTCCTGACAAATCACAGCAAAAAATAAAAAAATTGACTCAAAATTAGGAGGCAAACAAGGCATTTTTGTGACCACTATAACTACATTACGAATCTAAAGTCTGTTTCTGTAAATTGTCCACAGTATACGATTTTATTTATAAATTGGGGAGCAGCTAAAGTTTCTTTTATGGCTGAACTCAGGTCTTAGTTCAGACACTATTTGAGTTCGCTGCTTAATTTATTATTTTTTAAGTTTAATTAAGATTACTGTACCGAATCTAGTAAAACTTTTCTGTTACGATTTTAGTTTTCATTCATGTCCAATGTTCAGTCCATTATTACAGATTCCTATCCTGATTTTAGTTCAGATCTTAATTCCATTTATAGTTCTGATTCTATTCATCTTTAAGTAGAGATTCCAATTCAATGTCTAATTCAGATTCCAGTTCATATTCAGATTCTGATTATACTTAAATTTTCAGTTCAAAACAGAATTGATTCCATTTCTATATCATATTCAAGTACAGATTTAAGTTTAGATTTCAAATCAGTATTGACTTTTTAGTTCTAAATCAGATTCTAGATCAGAATCTATTTCAGGTTCTAGTATTTTTTTCTTAGTTCAGATTCTAGTCTAGATTTTAGTATGGTTGATTGATAAGATTTTTTCAGTTTCTAATCTGAATCTAATTAAAACTTAAATTCAGTTTACAGCTTAATTTCTTGATCTGTGAATAATTAGTTCTAGTTCTGATTCTATTACAGACTTTAGCTGATATTGTGTTCAGCTTTCTGTTCAGTATGCAGCACAAATTCCATTTCAGATTCAAATTCTAGTTCAGATTGAAAATTTGAGCACAGCTTAAAGCTCAGAATCTTATTCTAGTTCCTTTCTTGACTTTATTCTACACCAATTTCTAGGTACAATTATTTCTCTTCACGTTGTAATTCAGATCCTAGATAGAATCAATTTGAGCTTTAAAACTGCTTTAGAGTCTTCGTCCATAATTTCGTTTAATTTCAAGGCCAAACTCTTCAGCAAATACCAGTTCTCATTCTATTTCATATTCTAGTTCGGACTAAAAGCAAAATAAAAGTTAGTTTCTTGTTCAGATAAAATATCTCTCTCTTGTACGGATTGTATCTTAGAAATTAGACAGTTCAGATTTTAATTCAGCTTCTTGTTCCGATTCCTATTCAAAATCAAATTCAGTTTCGTTCAGATTCTAGCTCATAGTCTATACTCAGCTTATGTTCAGCTTTCGTTAATGTCAAAATTTTGGCTCTAATTTAGATTTGAGTTCAGACTTCAGTTCAGAACCAATACCAGATTCAAATATAGATTACAGTTCGTATTATAGCAGAAAATCTAGTTCATTTCTAATTCAGATTAATAATGAACAATCGATTAGTTTTTATTCTATAACGGGATCTTTGGTCAGATTCTAGTTAATATTCTTTTAGATTTCAGATTCTTATTCAATTTCCAGTCAGATTGTAACTTTCATTTCACTTCACATTTCATTACAGATTCTGGTGCAGTTCATGTCCAGAATCTAGTTTACTTTAAGTTTAAATTATAGTTCAGATTCTAGTTTAGTGTCCATTTCATATTTTTTAATTTTAATTTAAAAATATTTTTAAATTAGAAAAAAAAAATATTTTTTAATAGAATTAATTAAAAAAATTAATTCAGATTCTGATTTTTAGTTCAGACTTTAGTTTACATCTTTATTTCTCGGTCAGAATCTTGTTCAGATTTTAATTCAAATCTAGTTCAAAGTCCAGTTTTTTTCATGTTCATGTTCATATTCTAAATTAGATTCGACTTTATATTTTAGATCAGATTTTTGTCAGATTCAGTTCATACTCTATTTTAGCTTCTAATTTTAGATTCTAGATTTTTATTGTTGAAATCTTCTACAGTTCACATTATAGCTCAGGACGTTATTCAGTGTATCGCTCAGATTCTAATACAAAATTTAGTCTTAAATCTAGATCAGATTCTGATTCCAATTCCAGTTCAGTGTCTGGTTCAGATTCAAGCTCAGAGTTCAATTCAGATCCTTATTGAACTCTGATTCTGAGTCTTGTTAAGTTTACATTCACATTCTAGTTTAGGTTCGTTCAGTTTCTAGATCGTATTCTTGTTCAGATTTGGTATATTTTAGATTAATATTTAGATTCGAGTCTATTTATGTTTCTAATTCAGAATCTGTTTCAAATTCTAGTTCTGATTCCAGATTCATGTTACATTTCAGATTTTGTTTAAGTTTCTATTCCCAAACACAGTTCAGATTTTATTTCGGGATTTTTTTCAGTGACGATTCTTAAACAATAATTTGAGATCAGATTCTCAGATCTCAGATTATTGTTCAGATTCTAGTTTAGATTTTAGCTAATGTTTATACTCTTTACCAGCACAAGTAATGTTATTTCGTTCCGTGACGTAATGCCAAGTATGAATCATCTAAGATCCCATTAAGTATATATACTCTTGCACAATCCTAAACTGAGACGATTTAACTTTAACCGTCTGTCTGCCCAAATTCAGTGAAACGTGGTCACATTGTTTGTTGTTGTCTTTGGCCGTTTATTACAGCATTATCGATCTATCAGCAAAGATGTTATAAACCGATATCTGAGACAATGCCCAAATTCAAATTCTATATTTTTTTTTTCAAGAAAAGTATCTGTATTTAATTTAACAAAAGTAAACCATATCATATGGTTATACATCCCTTCGAAATCGGAAAAATGGAAAAGTTATATGCAAAATTTTGATACACCTCAAACTTTCCTAACTGATAGTTCAATTTCTAGTATATTTCATATTAAATTTTTCGTATGACCTTTAATATGTCATATATGTGTATTGTAGGGCATTCAAAATCTTATTCTAAAAAAATTTCACATTATAAAATAATTCAAATTATTGCCTTGTTATTTTGAATCTGTCTACATTTCTTCCTTTTTTCCTCCCTTTATTGAATCTATTTCCCTCTCTCTCTCTCTCTCTCTCTCACACTTTTTAATTCATTGTAGACCAATAAAGTGTTAAAAAGTAAATTTTCATCTTTTTTTCGGTATTTATGCTGCATGTGGCAAATAACAAGACATTTGTGGCCTCACTGCCAGCCACTACAATGACAACTATGTGAATACAATAAAATCCAATTTTCGAATAAAGTTTTGTTATTTCTCTTTTTCGTATTAAAAGTCAAGTGTTTGTATCTCGGGTTGATAAGGATATGGAACGAGCAAAGCTGTTGGTGATTCCCATATAAAAGTACTTGAATTCTTTATTTAAAGTTATTTTAATAAAATTTGATTTTCTTTCTAAGTTTATGTAAATCTCATTCTTTTAACAATACACATGTGTATTTGTAGTTTTTAGCAAAAAAAAGGCTTAAAATTCCTCAAAAAATTCTTAGAAAAGTATAACATTTGTGGAAGCTGTGAAAAAGGTTGCAATAGATTAAGTGAAAAGTACAAAAAGGGATAAAATGCAAAAAAAAAAAAAAAGAAAATAAAATGTGTTCAGTACATTTTTTCGAATATTTTCCTTTTCTTCATTTTTAGTCAGTTATTTAAAAAGAGACTAGTGAAAGAGGAACTATGAGAAAAAGGTATATGCGACATTTGTTTTTTCTAAAAGATTGATGATGGCATTGATGAAGACAAAGTATGTTGAGGCTGTTACGTTATGGAAACACCAAAATTTTTACAGGGGCCAACTTAAGTTGTAAAATCATGAAAACACACATATTTTTGGTTGTGTAGTTTTAGAAGAGTCCTTTAAAACACATTATGTTAATAAATGTCAAAAGGAAGAAAATACAATGTCAATTATTTTGAAATTTTGTGTTATTAAGAGAAATTAATAGTCAGTAATGGAAAAGAACAAATAAGTAACTTCGAAAAGGGAACTAGAAATGAAGTAAAACTAAACTAAAACTGAATTTGAACTGAACTAGAACTGAACAAGAACTGAACAAGAACTGAACTAGAACTAAACAAGAACTGAACAAGAACTGAACTAGAACTAAACTAGAACTGGAGTAGAACTAAAGTAGAACTTCACTGGAACAAAACTAGAACTGATCCAGCAGTAAACCGGAAATGAACTAAAACGGAAATATAATTGAACAAAAACTGAATTAGAACTGAAGTAGAACTGAACAAGAACTGAACTAGAACTGAACAAGAACTGAACTTGAACTGAACTAGAACTGAACTTGAACTGAACTAGAACTGAACTAGAACTAAACTAAAACTGAACTAAAACTACACTGGAACGAAACTAGAACTGAACCAGGACTGAACCGGAAATGAACTAAAACGGAAATAGAATTGAACAAAAACTGAAATAGAACTGAACTACAACTCTCTAGAACTGAACTAGAACTGAATTAGAACTGAATTAGAACTGAACCGGAATTGAAGTAAAACGGAAATAGAACTCAATTAGAAGTGAATTGAAACTCAACTAGAAGTGAACCAGATGTGAGCTAGAACTGAACTATGTATATTTAATCTTCTATCATTTAATTTAGTATAACAAATATCTTATTAAATTTGTAAAAATTATACCTTGAAATTTATATTAATCATACGCTCTGCTTGTCAATAAATTCTCAAAATTATATCTTCGTCCTCCTCTGAATCAATTTGATATTAAAACTATAAATTATATTTTCTTCCTCTTAATCATATTGATTAATTGAACAAAATTATTTTATAATTTTTATTTCATACATAACAGTCTTTCAATTAGGTGGATTAAAAAATTTTTATTTCACTTTTTCAGTTTAAGTTTATATCAAGTTTAATTTCTTATGTTTATTATTATTATTGTAGTTGTTGTTGCTGTTTCTGTTATTATTGTTGTTGGCTGCTGTTGTGTTTTGTGATGAAATTGTAAAAAAAATACACCTACAATATAAAAGAGTAGTAACTGTATAAATATGAATGTGTGTGTGTGTTTGTATGTGGTTGTGTATATGTAATTTGTATGCAACTCATACTCAGCTCATTACAACATTTTAATGTCAGGATATAATATATTCGATTCACATAACGTTTGCCGTTGGCATTTAACAGGATCTTATGTTAAATATACACACATACATATTTATATGAATATAAACGTATAATTTTGTAGTTCTTATAATTTTTTGCAGAGAGAGATAAGAAAACCAGTGAAGCAATAAAAGTTCGAAATAAAATATTTAGAAAAAATTTTATAGAAAATTCATTTCTAGAAATTTGAACAAATTTTCATAAAGTTTTTGTAGAAAATAAAAAAAGTTGTGCTAGTTTTATTATCCATACTGTTCTTTTGGCGCATCACATATATATTTTTGTAAAACCTATAGCTCTCACGCTTTCCTTTTTTATTTGACTTGACCACAATGTTTTTTCTTTTTTTCTTCTCTTCAACGGTATTTTAACGGTGTTTAAGTACATGTATTAAATAATTAATTTATTAATGTTAATTAAAAAGCATAAAAACGAAACGTCCCCTCCTTAAAGCCAAAAACAAATGAGATTTATGGGTATTAAAAGTGAACAGTTTTAAAATAGTTTCGTCTTCTAAATTAAATTTTACAAAATGAAAGATGAGATTCAAAATTTCTGAAATTTATAAAGATTTCTTTGTATAAAGTTAACAGTTTCTAGCTCAATGCAATTTAAGTTCTAGTTCAGTTTATTTAGTTCTATTCAGTTCTATTTCAGTTCTAGTTCAGTTCTAGTCAGTTTCTAGTTCAGTTCTTAGTTCATTTCGAGTACAGTTCTAGTTCAGTCCACTTCTAGATCTGTTCTAGTTTCTCAGGTCTTCAGTTCTGGTTCAGTACTATTCATGTTCTAGTACAGTTCTAGTTCAGTTCTATTTTCTATTTCAGTTCTAGTTCAGTTCTATTTCAGTTCTAGTTCAGTTCTAGTTCAGTTCTAGTTCAGTTCTAGTTCAGTTATAGTTCTAGTTCATCTGTACTTCAGTTCAAGTGCTCAGTTCTAGTTCAGTTCTATCAGTTCTAGTTCAGTTATAGTTCAGTTGTACTTCAGTTCAAGTGCAGTATTTCAGTTCTAGTTCAGTTCTATTTCAATTCTATTTCAGTTCTATTTCAATTCTATTTCAGTTCTAGTTCAGTTCAGTTGTACTTCAGTTCAAGTGCTCAGTTCTAGTTCAGTTCTATTCAGTTCTAATTCAGTTCTAATTCAGTTCTATTTCAGTTCTAGTTCAGTTCTAGTTCATTTCTAGTCCAGTTCTAGTTCAGTCTTTGTTAGTTCAGTTCTAATTTCTGTTCTAGTCAGTTCTAATTCTGTTCTAATTCAGTTCAAGTGCCCCAGTTTATTTCCAAGTTCTAATTCATTTCTAATTCAGTTCTATTTTCCAGTTCTATTTCTGTTCTAGTTAAGGTCAAGTTCAGTTTCTACTTCAGTTCGGATTGCAAGTTCTAGTTCAGTTTCTATTTCAGTTCTAGTCCAGTCTAGGTTCAGTTCTACTTCAGTCTAGTCAGTTTTAGTTCATTCTAGGTCCATTCAGTTCTAGTTCAGTTCTATTTTTTCTAAATTAGTTCTAATTCAATTCTAATACAGTTCTAGTTCAGTTCTAGTCCAGTTCTATATTATTACTAGTTTAGTTCTAATTCAGTTCTATTTCAATTCTGGTTCAGTTCTCGTTCAATTTTGTTTTCATTCCAGTTTAAGCACAACTTTATGTTCTGTTTCGAATTATTTTAAAATTCTGGCTAATAATTTCAATTCGGGATCTGTTTTAGATATTGGTTTAGATTCTAATTCAGAATATAACTCGAATTCTGAGTAGATTTCAGTTTAGTTTAATTTTTGATTCTAGTTCTTTTTATTATATTAAAGTTTTAGTTTATATTTCGATTCTCTGGTTTAGATTTAGATTGTATATCAGATTCTCTTTAATATTCCATTTCTGATTCTAGTTTAGATTATTGCTCAGAATCAAGACCATATTTTATTTCAACTTCTTGTTCAGTTTTAGATTTTAATTCAATTTCTGGTTTCGAATTTTGTTTAGAATTTTGTTTCAGTTTATTGTTTAGATCCCCGAAAAGAATCTAAATCTGAATCTGTTTTTAATTCTTGTTCAGATCCTGGTTATATTTTGTTAAGATTTTGTTTCAAATGTGAATTCAGGTTGGATTTATATATGTCTGTCGGTTGTTAATAAATTCTTAATAAATTTTAGAGCTCAACTAAATTTGACCCGAATACTTGTTATTGTTTTGAGAAGTTTTCTTTTTAAAACCAGCAAAAACTTGTAGAGTATATGGAAAGTATAAACCGATATCTGAGGTAAATTCCAATTCAAGTGAAGAACTTTCGCAAAATTGTCAATTATAAATGGAGAGATTAGAATAAAATTGTGACATAATATCAAATGATATGCACCTTATTCCAAGAACTATAAAAATCGGTTCAGTAGAAAAAAGTTATAGCCAAAAATGTAAATAATTTTATAGCCCTCTAAGTGATACTGTGTTTTAATTAAGACAAAATTTTTGTTTGTGAGTGTGTATGTGCATACACTGTGTATGTACAAAACCCGATGTATTTACTTCAGACACATTTGTGGTGGAATATAGAATTTTTACTTGTTTTGATTATTCTAATTCATAATAATATTAGATTCTTCTCAGATTCCAATTCTTATTACGGTACTGGCCCCAGTTCAAGTTATATTTCTCTACACTTGGCTCTTTGCTTCTTTGATTTCTCACCTTGAGTCTTAACGCAGACTTTTCTTTATTCAGTTTCGAACATCTCCTTCCTGTTTGAACACATACAATTGCAGTGAATAGGTGATCATATCACCAAATATGATTAAAACCACTTTAAAGAAATTAAGCAAAATTGTTTAAATTGTTAATGACCTTGAGGTCAAAATGCTTGATATTTCCTATCAAAAATAATGCACGCTTTTTATTTATGTTACCTTCTGAATCATATTTTTGTTGTTGTACGGTCTGAATGTTTGAAACTGATAATACCCTTCAATTTGGGATGATAAGAGAAGAAGTATTTAAAAAGAAATCAAAAAGACCGTGATTTTTAGAGAATTAAAGACCTTTTAAGTGTTTAAGAGATTAAAATATTTTAATGATTTAATTAAATTAAACAATTTTTTTGTTTAGTATAAATAATAATTTTATTATCTTATTTTATTTTTCACTTAAATTAATTAATTAATTATTTAACTTAAAATTTGTACTAATTACAAACTAAAGTCTTGTTTAAGTCTTAATCTGAATCTACCATAAATTACATTTTTCTTCTTTGATTTTGCCGGTTTTACGTTTGCAGTTGAATATTTCTTCAAATTCGGGATGATTATAGACCACTTGTGGCACCCTTTGAAAGGGAGTATCATGAGTATCCACATATTGAATACGCTTAGGATTTACAGCACAAAAGAATTGAGCAAATTTAATAAAAAATAATTGTTTATTGGATAGATGAGTTTCTCCCCGAAACTTAGGAACATAGGAACGCTGGAAGTAGGTATCATAAGCCAAACGAAAACCACTAAAATCGGCGATTTTCTCATTCAGACTAGATGGCCTTTGACGATTTAAACACTCCAAAGAAGCGATAAATTTGGGTTTATCAGGTAAAGTTTCTATTATAAGGAAGTGGGATTGCCCTGACCATCATATTGCAGACCATTCGTATCAAAGGCATGTAACATTTCGTGACCCAAAGTATTGCCCAATTCGGCGTACAGGAATAGTTCATGGAAATCCGAACGGAATATAGGATATTGGAGATAAGTGAGAGGGATAACTAAAAGGTTAGCTGAGGGTTGATAAGCAGGAGAACCAAAAGGCCAATGAAAATATGTGTGTATGGGAGAAAACCACTGGATATTCAACATATGAAAACGTTCCGAACGTTCATGTTGAAGAGCATTCAAATGATTCCAATAGAAATTACTTTGGGAAACTTCCCAGGAAGCAAAATATTCTTGATAGTAAGTATCATCCGTATTTAAAGGTAAATTTCCAATATTCAGTTTCATTAAATGTATTTTCTCCAAAAGGAATTCCACCTCTTTGGAACTCAATTCATTGGCATGATTTTTAATTTGGGAAGCGAATTTCTTTTGCATATTTTTGAAGAGCTTTTTTATAACCAAATCACTGTTGTAACGCTGGTGCTGATAAACCTCCTGTTCATAGATATAGTCCAAAGCCAAAGGCACCAAATCACGCATATGCTGGAGACATTTCAAAGGCGATGAGGAGCGAGGCATTTGAGATTCTATATAACCCAAAAATTTAATTTTTAATGTTTGTATCAAAGTCTGGGTGGAGGTTTTATGTATCAGATCTCCCAATTTGCGAAAATAGGCTAAATTAGCCACCACCAGCGGTAAGTGATCGAGGGAAGTTGGACCCAGAATGGCCGAAAAATAGCTTTTAAAATCCACATATAAAACTTTACGTTCCAATTCATCTATTGACATTTCTACCGCATTATTCAGATTATGATTTTTATATAATTTTGCCAATTTCTTTATGAAATTTTGTATGTTTTGTGACAGCAAACGAGTTCTCTTCTCCAAAGAGCTCTCCATTTCATCCAGGAGCTTTTGCTCATATGATGAAAACCCCAAATCTTTTAATTTATCCACATGAACATGAAAATGGGTGGCATTACGATTCTTCATATCCAAAGTTATGAGAAAACCATTAAATCCCACAGCTTGTAATCTTCCCAAAGTGGACCATATGTTCCAACGTTTTCGAGTCAACCAATTATCACTCACTTCCGGCCATTCATCTTCTTCGGTGGGTTTTAAGATTCTTAAATATTCTAGGGCATCGAATTTTTTATGCTCTTTACAGGTCTGATAATAATCCAAGACCTTTTGATAAATTTCATTTTTTTCCGGTTTTCCCCTGAGGTTTCTTTGCTCTAGAATATCTTTTAGTTTGCGATTAATTTCATATTCCAAACTGCCAATTGTATCCAGATAATCAATATTGGGGTTGAGTAAATTTTCCCAATTACCACAGGCATACTGATAGAAATCCTTACAGGGATTGACATTAAAGTTCATATAACTTTTCATGGTTTGCAGCAGCTTTTTATTGATATTTTTGGAGGGCCAACCGCAGGCGCCACCGGAGAAAATTGTCAGGTAAAATATCAAATATTTTATATAACAGAAAGAGGGCATTTTGAGTTGTTTTTTTTTTAATTTTTATAATTTTTTTTAAATCACTTTTATTATTTTTTCTTAAATTTTTGGTAAAAAAATTAAATTAAAAAAATTAAATAAATATTTTTCTCAAATTTTCATTTTAATTTTATTGCGAATTTTTATTTTAATTTTTTAATTTATGTTTTTTATTTTTTTAGCTGTTTAACACCATTCACTTGGCTTTTGTATTTGTTACTAATTTCAAATTATTTTTAAATAAAAATTTTATTAAAAAAATCTCTTTCCAAAATTCTTTGTCAAAATATTCTGTTCTTATCTCTTACTGATTCCTCTTATAAAATACCACAAAACCAAAAGGTATCATAGGTTCATGGAAATATTGGTAACATTTAAATAAAATTAAAAATAAAACGATTTACCCAATATCACTTCCTAAATCTATATAATGAAGTCCGTCCTTCTGTCTGGGTAGTTGGCTGCTTTCTCACATAACGTTAAATTTAAAGAGATTTTCAAGGAAAATTGCCCGAGGAAGCCGTGTTTAATGTAGATTTTGAGCAAAATTATAAGTCTTTTGTTATAAGTATTTTATATCCCCGAAAAGCTTATGACTTGGGGATTTATAACTTGTAGTTAAAATTTCATTTCAATCCTATTTCTTAGCAAAGTTTCCTACAGAACTTAATAGTTCTTATTTTTTATTAATAAGAAATTGAAGTTAATATTTGAACATTGATAAGCCTTAAACAAATAATGATATTTATCTGAAATTAAAGCACAATATAAACAGAACTGTTCTTAAATCATTAAATTTAAAACATTCCCATTTTCTGTAAAAAATGCCCAAAATCCCAATTCAACTAAAACGAGTTTAAAAATTTTATTTGTTCCATTGAAAATGCCACTAATGCGTTAAAAGGGAAGACAATCGGGAAAATACTTCTCTGATATTTATTTTACCCTAGTGAATTCGTTAAGGATTTACAGAACTAAGGAATTTAAGAAAAACTAAAATGGTTAAGATTCTCATTCAGACTAGAGAGTCTTTGACGATTCAAACACTCCAAAGAAGCCACATAAACTTCGGTTTATCAGGTAATTTTCTATTATAAGAGAAACTAAAGAAAAATACATTCCCAATTTTCTTTAAAAAATACCCATAATCCCAATCCTAGTAAAACAAGATTAAAAATTTCATTTTTTCTTTTGAGAAGGCAACTTATGCGTTAAAGGAGGAAAATACTTTTCTGATATTTCCCCTGATATGAAGATATATAATAAGGATTGTTAAAAAATAATAAGGAAAGGTCCCCCTAACCTTCTGATTTGCTAGGAACTTACACTGCGTTACATTTATTGTAGAACATTTTGGTTTGGATCCTTTGGAATTTTAGCAAAACAGATTTCACAGTTCCGAAGTTTTGCAAATAATTTCAAAAATAGTCCCTTTGTTATTATAATGAATCGAAATTAATCCTGCTATCATGTTAATTTCTTGTTTGAAGTTCATGACTGCACTAAAAAAATCATTTATTTAAAGGCATAAAAGAATTTTTGGAGAATTTCAAAAAAGAAGAGAGAAATCGATGTACCCAAACTGATCTAATTTGAAGGGGGCGTCATGAGTCCACAGAACACATAGGAACCTGAACTCTTTAAAGTTAAATGGGTAACACTTCAGCTCTGACCATGTCAATTTTTTTATAGAAATATTTCTAAGGGTTTAATAGTTACAGAATTATCCTCCAAAAGACGTTTCACACCATCCTAACATATTATAACTGTCGATTTATGTTTTTTCATTCCTCCATTGCAATGTTTTTAATATGACGTAGAGTTTTATATAATCGGTCTTGTCTAACCACATTTTTCTTATTAATGTTTTAATTTTTGGAGGTTTATGAACTGATAATGAACTTGAATATGCCACAAATTTAATTCAATATCATTTCAACAAAAAAGACCTACATATAGGAAGAAATAAATATAAATAAAACAACTGCTAATGGCTTTTTAATCGGAATCAAAATATATAATTTTCAATAAAAATAATTTTTACAGTGTAATTTTAAAAAATCTCCAAAAAAGGTTAAGACGTAGTTTTCTATCGTTTTGTAAAAGAAATGTGTCTTAGAACCTTTGATCCCTATAAAGAAAAGGAATAAAAATAAAAAACTTAAAAGATCATTAAAAAATGTGGGTCATTTAAAATAGTTTTTGCTATTTTTAAAATTCTTTAATTCGGAAATCTTATCTGTTAAAACCAAAATAAAAATGAACTCATGAGAAAGCTATAATTTGACATAAAAGCTTTTTTATGCTTAAAATGTAATGAGAGTAAAAGATCATTAAAATAAATGTCTCCCACTCTCTCTTTCTCTCTTCAAGATTTATAGTTTTAAAGCGGTTCACCTGGAATTTAATAATCTCTACCGCTAACATTACATCTTTAAAGGTTTTTGGTGTAAATTATTATTGTCTGTGATTTAAAATACACATTTGCGATCACTGAAAATCAATAAATTGTTATAAACGTCATTTAAACGAAAATATAGATTAAAACGTAAAATAGCTGTTTATTTGGCATTGAATCTTCTGCGCACTTTTACACTGCAGCTAAATGAATGAGAGATTGGAAAAATAACAGTAAAAATTTAATTTCAGTAAAAGTTTATATTTTTAGTAATTTTTTTTTTGTGCAAAATTTAATTTTTTTATTAAAAAATCAATTTTTGAACATTTCAGTTTTTAGTGAAAATTTTAATATTTTATTAAAACTAAATTTTTATCAATATTTTGATTTAGGCGAAATTATTATTTTTATATTTTTTTTTTTTTTTTTTGACATTTTGAGAAAATTTACAATTTTTATAAAAATTTTAATTTTTAGTAAAAAATTAAATTTTTTGCTTACTTAAAAAAACTAAAATTTTTAATGTAAATTTAAATATTAATGAAAAAGTTAATTTTTTAGTGAAAATTTAAATTTTTAGTGAAAATTTAAATTTTTGTGAAATTTAAATTTTTGTGAAAATTTAAATTTTTAGTGAAAATTTAAATTTTTTGTGAAAATTTAAATTTTTGTGAAAATTTAAATTTTAGCAAAAATTTTCATTTTTTAGTGAAAATTTAAAATTTTAGTGAAAATAACAAAACTAAAAAAAAAATAATTTTTTCCTAAAATTAAAATTTTTGGTAAAAAAAATTTTTTTAGTAAAAATTTCAGTTTCTAGAAAATTTTTGGAATTTTGAAATTTTGTTTTAGTTCTAGAACTAAACTTTAACTGATGCAGTATTTAAACTACAATCTAAACTATAATCTGAGCCAGAATCTGAAGT
This sequence comes from Cochliomyia hominivorax, assembly GCA_004302925.2. NCBI lineage: Eukaryota > Metazoa > Arthropoda > Insecta > Diptera > Calliphoridae > Cochliomyia > Cochliomyia hominivorax. Next base: position 89,125,344 of record PYHX02000158.1, on the reverse strand, counting down.
CGAATTTGCACTGGAATATGAACTATAAGCTGGACTACAATCTGAACTAGAAACTTAACTATATCGTGTAACTTAAATCGGGTTTAAAATCTGAACTAAATGTTAAACTTATATATGAACGAAAATTTAAGCTGCAATTTGACTTCCAAACTGAACTAGAATCTGAACCAGAGCTGAGCTGGAATCTAAACTGAAGTCTGTATTTAAATCTGAAATAAAATTCGAACTAAAATTTTAACGAATTTGAAGTCCAATCTGAATTAGAATTTAATATTGAATCTGAACGAAAATATGAACTAGAATCTGAGCTAAAATCTGATTTCAAATCTGAACTAGAATCTGAACTAAAACCAGAAGTATAATCTGAAATCAAATTTGAAATAGAATCTGAACAATAATTTGAACCAGATTTTGAACAAGAATATGAACTAGAATGTAAACTAGAATCTGAACCAGAATTTGAATAGAAATTTTAAGTAAATATTTAATTGGAATCAGAACTAGAAACTGAATTAGAATTGAATGAAAATCTGGACTAAAATCGAAATTATCTGAACTAAAATCAGAACTAAAGTATGAAAGAAAATTTGAATCTAAACAATCTAAAGAAAATTTTGTTCTCGAATCTGAAATGGCATGAAAACTAGGAGCTGAACTAGAATCAAAATCTGAACTTAAATCTGAACCAAAATCTGAATTAAGAACTAAATTAAAAACCAAATCAAAATCTGACCGAGAATCCGAATCAATCGGAATACGAATCTGAACTTTATTCTGAACTGGATTCTGAAGTAGAATCTGCTGGAATTTGAGTTAAATTCTGAACAAAAAGATGTATTAGAAGCTGAGAGTATATGATTTGTAACCTTAATTGGAAACCTTATCTGAGTTCGAATCTGAAGTAGAATCAAAACCGAAATTTCAACTGATATTCTAGTTTCGATCGTCCTATATATAAACCTGTTTCCTCCAATTTTCAATTAAAACTATTTTTACTTTTCAGATATTGAGATCTAATAAAATTTGTTGCTTTAATAAATTTAAAATTTTAAATTTACTAAAATAAACCAAAAATTGCATTTATTTAATCATAAAACATATTTATTATTTTTTTTTAAACGAGGGTGGTTTGTGTAGAGTTTTTAATTTCTAAGGTTTGAATTATTCGAAAAAAGCTTCCACTTTTTTGCACAAATGAAAATTTAATTATGCTCAAAATAATATTTTAGTATTTTAAACTTTTTAAAAAGTATTTTTTCACTTAATAAAAAGTTTAAAAGGGATTGAAATGGATCCAGTTTCAATCAGAAAATCGCATAACTGAAAAAGCATTATAAGGACAAAGTAAATCGAAAGCTTTATCTTGAAACATATTTTCATAATTTCCAACATGATTTTTCACTCCGCCCTCCAAATTAGTTTCATTCACATTTATTTAAATAAAATAATTTTTATTAAATTCACAAAATGTTGTAGAAAAAACGCCTAAAGTTATAAAAGGTTATGAACTTTAAATGTAGTTTTTTTTATTAAATAAATTTGTTACACAATTTATAAAAATATGATATTTAATATTATTTTCATTATTTTTTGTGCATCACTCAGTCAGTAACTAAATATGTAAAAATACAAATACATATGTAAATTTATTGTGACATGAAAGAGTGAAAATAATACAATGAAGTGAAGTGAATAATTACTGCAAATGGGAAAGCTTTTAAAGGGCCTTAAAACTGATTTAGAGCCAAACTGGAACTGAACAAGAACTGAACTTGGACTGAAATAGAACTAAACTAGAACTAAATTAGAATTGAAATTGAACAAGAACGAACTAGAACGAACTAGAACTGAACTAGAACTGAACAACAACAAGAACTGAACTAAAACTGAACTAGAACTGATCCAGAACTGATCTAGAAGTGATCTAGAACTAAACTAGAACTGATCTAGAACTAAACTAGAATTGATCTAGAACTGAACTAGATCTTAAATAGGACTAAACTAGAAATAAATTAGAACTGAAATTGAACAAGAACGAACTAGAACTGAAGTAGAACTGAACAAGAACAGAACTAGATCTTAAGTAGAACTGAACTACAACTAAATTAGAACTGAACTTGGACTGAAATAGAACTAAACTAAACTGGAACTAAATTAGAATTTTAGAAATTGAACAAGAATGAACTAGAACTGAACTAAAACTGAACTAGAACTGATCCAAAACTGATCTAGAAGTGATCTAGAACTAAATTAGAACTGATTTAGAACTGAACTAGAACTAAACTAGAACTTAAATAGGACTAAACTAGAAATAAATTAGAACTGAAATTGAACAAGAACGAACTAGAACTAAACTAGAACTGAACTTCAACTTAAATAGAACTAAACTAAAACTAAATTAGAACTGAAATTGAACAAGAACGAACTAGAACGAACTAGAACTAAAATAGAACTGAACTAGAACAAGATTAGAACTTAAATTGAGCTGAAGTAGAGCTGGACTAGAACTAAATTAGAACTGAAATTAAGCAAGAACGAACTAGAACTGAACTACAACAAGAACTGAACTAAAACTGAACAAGAACTTAAATGAAACTGTACAAGAACTGAACTAGAACTAAACAAGAACTGAACTAGAACTAATCTAGAAGTGATCTAGAACTAAACTAGAACTGATCTAGAACTGAACTGGAACTGAACTACAACCGATCTAGAACTGATCCAGAACTGATCTAGAACTGATCTAGAACTGATCCAGAACTGATCTAGAACTGAACTAAACTAGTTTGCAATCTGAACTACACTTAGAAGAAATATTCTTTACAGGCCTGTTTTGTGGATAAGTGTTAAAGCTTTTCACCCCTGATAGAAGCCTCCGAGTCATGTCTAATAATAAATAAACTAAAATTGTATTTTATAGTTTATTTTGAATATATTTCTTCAAGACTTTAAACTTTAATTTTCTTTTTCGTTTGTTTTTATTAATAAACTTTATGTAAATTTTATAGTACAACTAATTAATATTAATGTATTTGTTAATATTAATATTTATAATTAATATTATAATTAACTTTAATTGAAATTTAATAAGTTGTCAGGAAAACAAAAGAAGTATTAATGTGTTTAGACACATGTTTAGTACATAATAATAATCATATTATTATAATGGTACTAATAGTCAGTTATTTAGTACTTTCCTGAAAAATAATAAGTTTTTTGAAAATTTCAAAAAAGGTCTGAAGATCTCGTTTTACCAATGTCATATTGATTTAGAAGGTCCATGTTAATTGCGAAAAGTATCTTTATCAATCAAAGTATCACTAACCTTTATGCCCTTTTCTTGGTTGTCTTCCATTTGGGACCATAGTTTAAAATTTTTGAGGGAAATTTTCTTCTGACATCTCTCAACTTAAAATCAATAAAAATCTGTGTACTTTAAATACAAAAATTCTTCAAATATTTACCTCAAAATATCTTACAAATAAAAAGTACCAAACTCTAAATCATTTTGGTACAAATATTCTAAATCTGGTACTAAATGAAACTCGAACTTTTGCATGTGTTCAGCATGAGTTTAGATGTTATACGAATAACTGTGTGAAGAAATTTCAATATTCCCGAAATACCGTACTTTTGATTCAAATTAGTTCAGGGACAAAACATGATCCAAGTTTTAAAATTTTGTGGCAGTCTGTATATCACTAAACTTACAAATTACAATCAATAGATCCATCTGGTTTGGAAATTTAAGGTAATTTACTTCTTACTTGATATTAAGTTACGAAAATGTGAAAATATTATTATGGCCTTAACGAATCTAATGGTAAAAATGACACACATACACACACTCCAACGAATATATGTGAAATTTAAACCTGTAAGATTTTACACATAAAAGTAACTTCATTACGTACAATTCTTGTTATTGTAGTCTAATAGACAGTGGGGCGGAATTAAAACATTTAAGAGCTCTGATCGGTAGATGGATATAGTTTCATATTTTGACCTTTTATTTCCTTAATAAATAGACCAGAATTCAGTAGGACCTTGTTTTCAGAACAGAGTACAATTTTATATTGCAACGATTTTGTTCACTACCCGACTTTAGAACTACAGAAAATCATTAAGCAGATTTACAATAGACATTATCCAGGTATTTTTTAATTGATTAAAGGAGTACATATTTCTGGTAAGTGCAGGGGAAGGAGGGTAAATAACCAATATTGGTCACCTCGGGCTTAAAATTAATTTGTAAATTACGGATCTTGTACCAAATTAATAGCTATATAGAGACTTCAGAAATCATACTTAGAACCATCTGATTTCATGGCCATTTTATGCATTCCAAAATTTCAGAACAGACTGTGGGTTTATATATCGCAATGATTGTTTGTTACTTTTGAAGAAAGCTACGTAACTTTGCAGCTATGGAATATTTTTTAATGAAATTTCACATAATTATTTTTACGTTGGTTTCCAATTGATTTTCCTATTTCCTATTGGATCTAGAGGAAGAGCAGTGAACCTATAAAGTTGGTCACCTCCGATATAGTTTTTTTTAAATGCCAAAATTTTAGTTATGATTTGTACGAATTAAAAAGAAATTATTTTGTTTTATATATATTCTATATATAGTTATATATATCCTAAATGAATCCAACATAAAGTTATAGTAATTTGAACAAAAAACCGGAAAATGTGTTTCTCTTAGTTTTTTATTTCCAAAAAGTTGGTTGTACTTTCCCTCAGGACTACATTTATTTCTTTCTATAAATCTAAAAGTGATCTTAACTAAAATGCATCTAAGAAAGATCCAATTTCATGGGGGGAAATACTTTACTCACTTTACCCTATTTGAATTTTGTTAATTTTTTAATTTGTTGCCTTAGGTTTTTGTGAAGAAAACATCTCTCAAAGCGAAAATTGCAAAAAAAGTTTGCTCGATAGTTTTAACAGCCACATAGCTTGGCTATAAGTTGTAAAAATCTGTAATGGGTCAGACCTTTTATAATGAAAGAGTACGCATTTAACTGAAAAAAATTAATTTTTAAAACAAGCTCTACCCAAATTGAAGTTTTGGGTATTTTGGAACATAAATTTGGGAATCTGTTTACACGCCTAAATTAAGGATAAATTTTTTATATTGTAGCCAAATTTCATAATAATAGCTTTATTAATACAGGTTTTATTTAAGGTCAAATAAAAAACCGTTTTGGCAAAATGACACCAAAAATTAAAATTTCGACTTTTTTCTGAAAAAATTGTTTAAGAAATTTCGGTTTTGTACTTTGTTTTGAACACTATATTATTTTGCAAGAATTTACCTTTCCAACGATACTTAACACTTATATAAATATTATTCACAGTCAATGAAAATTTTATTTAAACTTGATCCCCTACAGCAAATTTTTCTCGTTTTCTTTTAATTTATATGAAATTTAAAGCAGTTCAAAAAAGTGATCAACTTCGGAGGTCTATAATTCGTGTCTTGGAACCCCTTCAAACTTCTGCTCCTACATATTAATTGGAAAACTCCTTAAGGTTTTTCACGTGAAATTCCCCTAAGAAATATTCACTACTTTCGAATTTACAAAATTATTTATAAAATATCATTTTACACTTCGTTTAAAAGCTTTTTTTTCAATACTAAAATTTTTACCAACACTCGAGTGTTATTTAAAAAAAAGTGTTTTGCTTTAAAAATTTTCGCTTTGGCCCCATTGTGCAAAATTATTCTATACCCAGCTCTCTTTGGTTTAGCAAGAAAATGTTTGTTTACCGAAATGAAAAAAAAAACTCCAAAAAATTACAATCAATGTTTTTCCAGTACTAAAGTCAATATTTATATTGGTCAACATATCATAAGGAATAGCAGAACTGACTCTCACTCTCTCAACTACAGTTCATTTGCTTTTGTAAATTCTTTTTCTTTTTTCTACCAACATCATCAACAACAACAACGACATCAATATATGTAACAAATCGTCAGCAACAATCAGTTCATCAGGAAAGAAGGCTATGAAAATAATGTTACTATTCCTGCTGATGATGTTCCTGAGGACGATAATGATGATCAAAAATTATACAAATGAAGACATGAGATATATATTCAGATATATACACATGATACATATTTATTTATACAATATAAATATACTACATATGTCTGTTATTTTTAAAAATATTTCTTTATATGTTTGTATATGTATGTGTGTGTATGCATGTACAGAAATATATCAATGAATATGTAAAATATATTATAAATAACTTTATAGTTCTATGTAGAGATGCATATATATATAGTTGTAGTAAATTTACACTTGTATTGTTATATAAATAAATATATATATATAAATGTACTACAACTGTATTGAGAATATAAGCAAGATTTTATAACATTAAATTTATAGTAGTATTGGTGAAGGAGAAAAATATTTTCTTTCGATGTAGATTAAATGAGATGAGATTTTTCACACATTTTCTCTAAATAGGAGATTTATCGCAAATTTTCTCAAAATAGGAGATTTATCGCAAATTTTCTCAAAATAGGAGATTTATCGCAAATTTTCTCAAAATAGGAGATTTATCGCAAATTTTCTCAAAATAGGAGATTTATCGCAAATTTTCTCAAAATAGGAGATTTATCGCAAATTTTCTCAAAATAGGAGATTTATCGCAAATTTTCTCTAAATAGGAGATTTATCGCAAATTTTCTCAAAATAGGAGATTTATCGAAAATTTTCTCTAAATAGGTGATTTATCGCAAATTTTCTCAAAATAGGAGATTTATCGCAAATTTTCTCAAAATAGGAGATTTATCGCAAATTTTCTCAAAATAGGAGATTTATCGAAAATTTTCTCTAAATAGGTGATTTATCGAAAATTTTCTCTAAATATGAGATTTATCGCAAATTTTCTCTAAATAGGAGATTTATCGCAAATTTTCTCTAAATAGGAGATTTATCGCAAATTTTCTCAAAATAGGAGATTTATCGCAAATTTTCTCTAAATAGGAGATTTATCGCAAATTTTCTCAAAATAGGAGATTTATCGCAAATTTTCTCAAAATAGGAGATTTATCGCAAATTTTCTCTAAATAGGAGATTTATCGAAAATTTTCTCTAAATAGGTGATTTATCGAAAATTTTCTCTAAATATGAGATTTATCGCAAATTTTCTCTAAATAGGAGATTTATCGCAAATTTTCTCTAAATAGGAGATTTATCGCAAATTTTCTCTAAATAGGAGATTTATCGCAAATTTCTCAAAATAGGAGATTTATCGCAAATTTTCTCAAAATAGGAGATTTATCGCAAATTTTCTCAAAATAGGAGATTTATCGCAAATTTTCTCAAAATAGGAGATTTATCGCAAATTTTCTCAAAATAGGAGATTTATCGCAAATTTTCTCAAATAGGAGATTTATCGCAAATTTTCTCTAAATAGGAGATTTATCGAAAATTTTCTCTAAATAGGAGATTTATCGAAAATTTTCTCTAAATAGGAGATTTATCGAAAATTTTCTCTAAATAGGAGATTTATCGAAAATTTTCTCTAAATAGGAGATTTATCGAAAATTTTCTCTAAATAGGAGATTTATCGAAAATTTTCTCTAAATAGGAGATTTATCGAAAATTTTCTCTAAATAGGTGATTTATCGAAAATTTTCTCTAAATATGAGATTTATCGCAAATTTTCTCCAAATAGGAGATTTATCGCAAATTTTCTCTAAATAGGAGATTTATCGCAAGTTTTCTCTAAATAGGAGACTTATCGCAAATTTTCTCTAAATAGGAGATTTATCGCAAATTTTCTCTTAATAGGAGATTTATCGCAAATTTTCTCTAAATAGGATATTTATCGAAAATGTTCTCTAAATAGGACATTTATCGAAAATTTTCCCTAAATAGGAGATTTATCGCAAATTTTCTATAAAAAAGGAATATTTTTCCTCTAATTTGGAAAATTTATCGTTCTCTTACCGATTTTACATCGGTAGTTTTTAGCTTATTTAAAAGAGCACGTATATCTTATTTTTATGCATTTGTTAAATACACACACTTATACATATAATATGTGTGTGTATGTTTTTTTACTTACATATATTTTGTTACATGAAAAATGCACTACAAATACATGTAAAAGTATTATCAACATATACAAAATACATTCAAACACATTTTCACTCTTAAGAGACTGTGTACAATATTTCTATGTGAATGTGTGAGTGTTTGTATTTTTATAATTTTTTTCTCAATTTAATACTCATTTGTAATTTTGTTTTTTCCTATTTTATTTCCTTTTTGGTCGTGCATTTGATACATAAATTTCCCACATTTCATAACGTCCATATGTTAGTACACACACATATACAATACTATTATGCGATGGAAGAGAGAGAGGACAATACGAGCACCAACATCACTAAACTAACAAACGTATGAATGAATGAAAGAATGAATGAAACGAGTGGTTGAGTCTGTATGTGTGAATGTATCTTTCTCATATTATCTGCATATCCATCAAAATCAACATCATGTGAATTGACAACATCAGATGCATTTTACACATCACGTAATAGTTATAACGAATACAACAACAACAAATTCTTATACTTTTTTCTCTACTTTTGCTCACATGTTACTTCAAAAAGCGAAAAGAAAATATAAAAAATGTTCATTAAAAAAAGTCAATGTGCAGAGAAATTATATTAAATATAATTTAGTTTTTTCCTTCCTATTTCCCTCTCTTTCTAGTTTACATCCCCAAGGAAGTATTCAAAATTCGTTTGGCAATGTCAGCGTAATAATTCAGAAAGCTAGAAATGTGATCATAATTTTTAAAAAGCTAAAAAATGGCAGGAAAATAACAGAAAATTTCAATTTAAGTGAAAATTGTTAAATATCCTACTTAAATTACCTTTAAACCAAAAACTGCGATAAATAAAGATAGAAAAATTTTCTTAAGTCTTTTATTTAAGAGAAAATTTTCGATAAATTTACTATTGAAAGAAAACTTTGATTATTTTTTTTTATAGAAAACTTCCGATAAATCCCCAATTTAGAGAAAATTTTCGTTAAAACCCCAATTTGGAGAAAATTTTCGCTAAATCCCCAATTTAGAGAAATTTTTCGCTAAATCTTTTATTTAGAGAAAATTTCCGCTAAATATCTTTATTAGAGAAAATTTTCGCTAAATCTCTTATTTAGAGGAAATTTTTGCTAAATTAGGGATTTAGCGAAAATTTTCTTTAGTTAAGATGTTGGCTCAATTTCCTTTTCAGAAAAGATGTTCGCTGGATTTCTTATTTAGAGAAGATTTTCTCTAAATTTGTTATTTAAAGAAAATCTTTGATAAATCTGTTATTCTGAAAACATTTTCGATTTGTCTTTCTGATAAATCGTCGAGTTATGTCAAAGTCATTAGTCATAATTGCAAGTAATTTGTGACTTTTTGTTTACCATAAGTTTTTTTTGCCTTCTCATCGTATTTTTGCTTTATTTAAAGATTCAAAATATATTCCTTTAAAGGATTCTGACTGAGATTTTTATTTATTAAAAAACAATATTTGTTATCTTTTTATCAGCTAATTTATTTCCGAAAATCTTTCCAATATTTTTCATTTTCGTTTCTCATACCATTTTAATTTCTCTTTACTTTACAATTTTACATTTTCATACTTTTTCAATTTACTCTTCCAACAACTTCACATGTGTTTCACATTTTTTGGAAAGTACATTTCGCATTTATATTATTACGTGCTTTCGTCTAGATTTTACGTATTTTTCATGTTTATATTATTTTTATATGAAAAAAATGGGCGAACATACATACACAAACATACATAGAGAGATGTATATTTTATTTGGCATATTGACATATGTTGCAGTCAGATGCAGATACGATGATGTTCATCAGATACAACAATAAAAAGGAAAAAAAGGACATTAACTATCGCAGCGTCAAAGATTTAAAGATGTAGAAATATATGAATGAATACGTTTAAAATGATAACGAAGCCCAAATCCAAAAGATATACGTATGTGATGGCAAAGAAATAATATTCTTATGAGAAGACTTTTACAGATATCGTCAGAGACATTTAAAAACATATTTTATTTTATTCATTTCATTTTTTAAAGATTCATTGACTTTTAGTCCTTTCAGGCTTTTACTGGGATTTGTTTGTGATGGCAAAAAAGTTCATATAAAAATATTTACATTTAACCTGGTGACACGATTTATTCGCTGGTATTTTGGAATACAATTGGGGGGGGGGGAATAAAATAGGATTCAACATAAAAATCATTAAAAAGGGTTTTATTGAACGTATGATTAATATACGAATAATATGGGAGATTAATATTTATCATACGCACGAAAGAAAGTCCATCACTTTTTAAATTTTCGATAAATTTTCGATAATTTTCAATTCATAGAAAATTTTCGATAAATTTTCAATTCATAAAATTTTCGATAAATTTTCACTTTATAGAAAATTTTCGATAATTTTATTTATAGAAAATTTTATAAATTTTTAATTTATAGAAAATTTTCGATAAATTTTAATTTATAGAAAATTTTCAATAAATTTTTAATTTATAGAAAATTTCGATAAATTTTTAATTTATAGAAAATTTTCGATAAATTTTTAATTTATAGAAAATTTTCGATAAATTTTCAATTTATAGAAAATTTTCGATAAATTTTCAATTTATAGAAATTTTCGATAAATTTTCAATTTATAGAAAATTTTCGATAAATTTTCACTTTATAGAAAATTTTCGATAAATTTTCAATTTATAGAAAATTTTCGATAAATTTTCAATTTATAGAAAATTTTCGATATTTTCAATTTATAGAAAATTTTCGATAAATTTTCAATTTATAGAAAATTTTCGATAAATTTTCAATTTATAGAAAATTTTCGATAAATTTTCAATTTATAGAAAATTTTCGATAAATTTTCAATTTATAGAAAATTTTCGATAAATTTTCAATTTATAGAAAATTTTCGATAAATTTTCAATTTATAGAAAATTTTCGATAAATTTTCAATTTATAGAAAATTTTCGATAAATTTTCAATTTATAGAAAATTTTCGATAAATTTTCAATTTATAGAAAATTTTCGATAAATTTTCAATTTTAGAAAATTTTCGATAAATTTTCAATTTATAGAAATTTTCGATAAATTTTCAATTTTAGAAAATTTTCGATAAATTTTCAATTTATAGAAAATTTTCGATAAATTTCAATTTATAGAAAATTTTCGATAAATTTTCAATTTATAGAAAATTTTCGATAAATTTTCAATTTATAGAAAATTTTCGATAAATTTTCAATTTATAGAAAATTTTCGATAAATTTTCAATTTATAGAAAATTTCGATAAATTTTCAATTTATAGAAAATTTTCGATAAATTTTCAATTTATAGAAATTTGATAATTTTCATTATAGAAAATTTTCGATTAAATTTTCAATTTATAGAAAATTTTCGATAAATTTTCAATTTATAGAAAATTTTCGATAAATTTTCAATATAGAAATTTCGATAAATTTTCAATTTAGAATTTCGATAAATTTTCAATTTATAGAAATTTTCGAATAAATTTTCAATTTATAGAAAATTTTCGATAAATTTTCAATTTATAGAAAATTTTCGATAAATTTTCAATTTATAGAAAATTTTCGATAAATTTTCAATTTAATAGAAAATTTTCGAATAAATTTTCAATTTATAGAAAATTTTCGATAAATTTTCATTTACAGAAATTTTCGATAAATTTTCAATTTAATAGAATTTTCGATAAATTTCCGATTTTAGAATTTTCGATAATTTAATTTAGAAAATTTTCGATAAAATTTCAATTTATAGAAAATTTATCGACAAAAATTTTCAAATTTATTAGAAAATTTTCGACAAATTTTCACTTTATAGAAAATTTGTCGATACAATTTCAATTTATAGAAAATTTTCGACAAATTTTCAACTTTATAGAAAATTTTCGATAAATTTTCAATTTATAGAAATTTTCGATAAATTTTTCAATTATAGAAAATTTTCGATAAATTTTCAATTTATAGAAAATTTTCGATAAATTTTCAATTTATAGAAATTTTCGATTAAATTTCAATTTATAGAAAATTTTCGATAAATTTTCAATTTACAGAAAATTTTCGATAAATTTCAATTTATAGAAAATTTTCGATAAATTTTCAATTTATAGAAAATTTTCGATAAATTTTCAATTTATAGAAAATTTATCGAAAAAATTTTCAATTTATAGAAAATTTTCGACAAATTTTCACTTTATAGAAAATTTTCGATAAATTTTCAATTTATAGAAAATTTTTGATAAATTTTCACTTTATAGAAAATTTTCAATATATTTGCAATTTTTTTCTAAAATTTCAATTTTAGCTGAAAAATTAAAATGAAATCTCTGAACAAAGAAGTTTTGTTTGGATTAAGAATTGACTTTTTCCCTTACCCACTATAATGTATTAATATCAATTAATTTCTCTTTATTTTTAATATATTTATTGCATACCTTTAGGCTGCTAATTGCTTATTAATAATTTCAAATAATATTTTTTTCTTTTATTTAATTTTACTTAAAATTCAATGATCATGATTTTATGAAAATTTTAATATAAAATTCAAATATTTAAATTCCTCAGTTGATTTTATTACCATTGTATTTGTTGGTTTTTCTTTTGTTTTTTTTTGTAATTTAATTTCTATAAATTAATATTTTTATTAATATATAATTTTCTTT
>PYHX02000158.1:88939008-89112462 GCA_004302925.2 Cochliomyia hominivorax | reverse complement strand
TTAAATTTTTTGCTTACTTAAAAAACTAAATTTTTAATGTAAATTTAAATATTAATGAAAAGTTAATTTTTTAGTGAAAATTTAAATTTTTAGTGAAAAATTTACATTTTTTTGTGAAAATTTAAATTTTTAGTGAAAATTTAAATTTTTTTGTGAAAATTTAAATTTTTAGTGAAAATTTAAATTTTTTGTGAAAATTTAAATTTTTAGTGAAAATTTTAAATTTTAGCAAAAATTTTCATTTTTTAGTGAAAATTTAAAATTTTAGTGAAAATAACAAAACTAAAAAAAAAAAATATAATTTTTTCCTAAACATAAAAATTTTGGTGAAAAAAAAATTTTTTAGTAAAAATTTCACTTTCTAGAAATTTTTGGAATTTTAAAATTTTGTTTTAATTCTAGAACTAAACTTAAACTGATGCAGTATTTGAACTACAATCTGAATCATAATCTGAGCCAGAATCTGAAATCGAATATGAAGTGGAATATGAACTTTAAGCTGGAACTACAATCTGAACTAGAAAACTTAACTATAATCGTGTAACTTAAATCGGATTAAAATCTGAACTAAAATGTTAAACTAATATATGAACGAAAATTTAAGCTGCAATTTCACCTCCAAACTGAACTAGAATCTTGAACCAGAGCTGAGCTGGAATCTAAACTGAAGTCTGTATTTAAATCTGAAATAAAATTCGAACTAAAATCCAAACGAATTTGAAGTCCAATCTGAATTAGAATTTTAATATTGAATCTGAACGAAAATATGAACTAGAATCTGAGCTAAAATCTGATTTCAAATCTGAACTAGAATCTGAACTAAAACCAGAAGTATAATCTGAAATCAAATTTGAAATAGAATCTGAACAATAATTTGAACCAGATTTTGAACAAGAATATGAACTAGAATGTAAACTAGAATCTGAACCAGAATTTGAATAGAAATTTAAGTAAATATTTAATTGGAATCAGAACTAGAAACTGAATTAGAATTGAATGAAAATCTGGACTAAAATCGAAATTATCTGAATTAAAATCAGAACTAAAGTATGAAAGAAAATTTGAATCTAAACAATCTGAAGAAAATTTTGTTCTCGAATCTGAAATGGCATGAAAACTAGGAGCTGAACTAGAATCAAAATCTGAACTTAAATCTGAACCAAAATCTGAATTAAGAACTGAATTAAAAACCAAATCAAAATCTGACCGAGAATCCGAATCAATCGGAATACGAATCTGAAACTTTATTCTGAAACTGGATTCTGAAGTAGAATCTGCTGGATTTTGAGTTAAATTCTGAACAAAAAGATGTATTAGAAGCTGAGAGTATATGATTTATAACCTTAAATCGAATCTGAAGTAGAATCAAAACCGAAATTTCAACTGGTATTCTAGTTTCGATCGTCCTATATATAAACCTGTTTCCGCCTATTTCCAATTAAAACTATTTTTATTTTTCAGATATTGAGATCTAATCAAATTTGTTGTTTTTAACAAATTTTAAATTTTAATTTTTAGTTTATTAAAATAAACTAAAAATTGCATTTATTTAATCATAAAATGTATTTATTTTTTTTATAAAAAACGAGGGTGGTTTGTGCAGAGTATTTAATTTTTAAGGTTAGAGTTATTCGAAAAAGAAAAAGCTTCCACTTTTTTGCACAAATGAAAATTTAATTATGCTCAAAATAATATTTTAGTATTTTAAACTTTTTAAAAAGTATTTTTCACTTAATAAAAAGTTTAAAAGTGATTGAAATGGATCCAGTTTCAATTAGAAAATCGCATAACTGAAAAAGCATTATGAGGACAATGTAAATCGAAAGCTTTATCTTGAAAACATGTTTTCATAATTTCCAACTTGATTTTTCACTCCGCCCTCCAAATTAGTTTCATTCACATTTATTTAAATAAAATAATTTTTATTAAATTCACAAAATGTAGTAGAAAAAACGCCTAAAGTTATAAAAGGTTATGAACTTTAAATGTAATTTTTTTTATTAAATTAAATTTGTTACACAATTTATAAAAATATGATATTTAATATTATTTTCATTATTTTTTGTGCATCACTCAGTAACTACATATGTAAAAATACAAATACATATGTAAATTTATTGTGACATGAAAGAATGAAATAATACAATGAAGTGAAGTGAATAATTATTGCAAATGGGAAAGCTTTTAAAGGGCCTTAGAATTAATTTGGAGCCAAACTAGAACTGAACAAGAACTGAACTTGGACTGAAATAGAACTAAACTAGAACTAAATTAGAATTGAAATTGAACAAGAACGAACTAGAACGAACTAGAACTGAACTAGAACTGAACAACAACAAGAACTGAACTAAAACTGAACTAGAACTGACCCAGAACTGATCTAGAAGTGATCTAGAACTAAACTAGAACTGATCTAGAACTGAACTAGAATTGATCTAGAACTGAACTAGAATTGAGCTAGAATTGAACTTGAACTGAAGTAGAACTGAACTAGAACTAAATTAGAACTGAGCTTGGACTGAAATAGAACTAAACTAGAACTAACTTAGAATTGAAACTGAACAAGAACGAACTAGAACTGAACTAGAACTGAACTAAAACTGAACTAGAACTGATCCAGAACTGATCTAGAATTGATCTAGAACTAAACTAGAACTGATCTACAACTGAACTAGAATTGAACTTGAACTGAAGTAGAACTGAACTAAAGCTGAACAAGAACTGAACAAGAACTTAACTGGAACTGAACTAGAACTAAATTAAAACTGAACTTGAACTTAAATAGAACTAAATTAGAACTGAAATTAAACAAGAACGAACTAGAACTAAAATAGAACTGAACTTGAACTTAAATAGAACTAAACTAGAACTAAATTAGAACTGAAATTAAACAAGAACGAACTAGACCTAAACTAGAACTTAACTGAAACTGTACAAGAACTGAACTAGAACTAAACTAGAACTGATCCAGAACTGATCCAGAACTGATCTAGAAGTGATCTAGAACTAAACTAGAACTAATCTAGAACTAAAGTGGAAGCTGAACCAGAACAGAACTAATCTGAACTACACTGAGAAGAAATATTCTTTACAGGCCTGTTTTGTAGATAAGTGTTAAATCTTCTCACCCCTGACAGAAGCCTCCGAGTCATGTCTAATAATAAATAAACTAAAATTGTATTTTATAGTTTATTTTGAATATATTTCTTCAAGACTTTAAACTTTCATTTTATTTTTCGTTTGTTTTTATTAATAAACTTTATGTAAATTTTATAGTACAACTAATTAATATTAATGTATTTGTTAATATTAATATTTATAATTAATATTATAATTAACTTTAATTGAAATTTAATAAGTTGTCAGGAAAACAAAAGAAGTATTAATGTTTTTAGACACATGTTTTGTAGATCATAATCATCACATTATTATAATGGTACTAATAAGTCAGTTATTTAGTACTTTCCTGAAAAATAATAAGTTTTTTGAAAATTTCAAAAAAGGTCTGAAGATCTCGTTTTACCAATGTCATATTGATTTAGAAGGTCCATGTTAATTGCGAAAAGTATCTTTATCAATCAAAGTATCACTAACCTTTATGCCCTTTTCTTGGTTTGTCTTCCATTTGGGACCATAAATTTTTGAGGGAAATTTTCTTCTGACATCTCTCAACTTAAAATCAATAAAAATCTGTGTACTTTAATTACAAAAATTCTTCAAATATTTACCTCAAAATATCTTACAAATAAAAAGTACCAAACTCTAAATCATTTTGGTACAAATATTCTAAATCTGGTACTAAATGAAACTCGAACTTGTGTACGTGTTCAGCATGAGTTTAGATGTTATACGAATAACTGTGTGAAGAAATTTCAATATTCCCGAAATACCGTACTTTTGATTCAAATTAGTTCAGGGACAAAACATGATCCAAGTTTTAAAATTTTGTGGCAGTCTGTATATCACTAAACTTACAAATTACAATCAATAGATCCATCTGGTTTGGAAATTTAAGGTAATTTACTTCTTACTTGATATTAAGTTACGAAAATGTGAAAATATTATTATGGCCTTAACGAATCTAATGGTAAAAATGACAAACACACACACTCCAACGTATATATGTGAAATTTAAACCTGTAAGATTTTACACATAAAAGTAACTTCATTACGTACAATTCTTGTTATTGTAGTCTAATAGACAGTGGGGCGGAATTAAAACATTTAAGAGCTCTGATCGGTAGATGGATATAGTTTCATATTTTGACCTTTTATTTCCTTAATAAATAGACCAGAATTCAGTAGGACCTTGTTTTCAGAACAGAGTACAATTTTATATTGCAACGATTTTGTTCACTACCCGACTTTAGAACTACAGAAAATCATTAAGCAGATTTACAATAGACATTATCCAGGTATTTTTTAATTGATTAAAGGAGTACATATTTCTGGTAAGTGCAGGGGAAGGAGGGTAAATAACCAATATTGGTCACCTCGGGCTTAAAATTAATTTGTAAATTACGGATCTTGTACCAAATTAATAGCTATATAGAGACTTCAGAAATCATACTTAGAACCATCTGATTTCATGGCCATTTTATGCATTCCAAAATTTCAGAACAGACTGTGGGTTTATATATCGCAATGATTGTTTGTTACTTTTGAAGAAAGCTACGTAACTTTGCAGCTATGGAATATTTTTTAATGAAATTTCACATAATTATTTTTACGTTGGTTTCCAATTGATTTTCCTATTTCCTATTGGATCTAGAGGAAGAGCAGTGAACCTCTAAAGTTGGTCTCCTTCGATATAGTTTTTTTTAAATGCCAAAATTTTAGTTATGATTTGTACGAATTAAAAAGAAATTATTTTGTTTTATATATATTCTATATATAGTTATATATATCCTAAATGAATCCAACATAAAGTTATAGTAATTTGAACAAAAAACCGGAAAATGTGTTTCTCTTAGTTTTTTATTTCCAAAAAGTTGGTTGTACTTTCCCTCAGGACTACATTTATTTCTTTCTATAAATCTAAAAGTGATCTTAACTAAAATGCATCTAAGAAAGATCCAATTTCATGGGGGGAAATACTTTACTCACTTTACCCTATTTGAATTTTGTTAATTTTTTAATTTGTTGCCTTAGGTTTTTGTGAAGAAAACATCTCTCAAAGCGAAAATTGCAAAAAAAGTTTGCTCGATAGTTTTAACAGCCACATAGCTTGGCTATAAGTTGTAAAAATCTGTAATGGGTCAGACCTTTTATAATGAAAGAGTACGCATTTAACTGAAAAAAATTAATTTTTAAAACAAGCTCTACCCAAATTGAAGTTTTGGGTATTTTGGAACATAAATTTGGGAATCTGTTTACACGCCTAAATTAAGGATAAATTTTTTATATTGTAGCCAAATTTCATAATAATAGCTTTATTAATACAGGTTTTATTTAAGGTCAAATAAAAAACCGTTTTGGCAAAATGACACCAAAAATTAAAATTTCGATTTTTTTCTGAAAAAATTGTTTAATAAATTTAGGTTTTGTACTTTGCTTTGAACACTATATTATTTTGCAAGAATTTACCTTTCCAACGATACTTAACACTTATATAAATATTATTCACAGTCAATGAAATTTTATTTAAACTTGATCCCCTACAGCGAAATTTTCTCGTTTTCTTTAAATTTATAGGAAATTTAAAGCAGTTCAAAAAAGTGATCAACTTCGGAGGTCTATAATTCTTGTCTTGGAATCCTTCAAACTTCTGCTCCTACATATTAATTGGAAAAATCCTCAAGGTTTTTCATGTGAAATTTCCCGTAAGTAATATTCACTATTTTCAAATTTACAAAATTATTTATAAAATAGCGCCCACTGTGTTTTAAAATGTCATTTTACTCTTTGTTTAAAAGTAATTTTTTTTCAATACTAAAATTTTTACCAAGACTCGAGACTTATTAAAAAAAATGTTTTGCTTTAAATATTTTCGATTTGGCCCCATTGTGCAAATTTATTCTATACTCAGCTCTCTTTGGTTTAGCAAGAAAATGTTTGTTTACCGAAATGAAAAAAAAAACTCCAAAAAATTACAATCAATGTTTTTCCAGTACTAAAGTCAATATTTATATTGGTCAACATATCATAAGGAATAGCAGGACTGACTCTCACTCTTCCAACTACAGTTCATTTGCTTTTGTAAATTCTTTTTCTTTTTTCTACCAACATCATCAACAACAACAACATCAATATATGTAACAAATCGTCAGCAACAATCAGTTCATCAGGAAAGAAGGCTATGAAAATAATGTTACTATTCCTGCTGATGATGTTCCTGAGGACGATAATGATGATCAAAAATTATACAAATGAAGACATGAGATATATATTCAGATAAATACACATGATATATATTTATATATACAATATAAATATACTACATATGTCTGTTATTTTTAAAAATATTTCTTTATATGTTTGTATATGTATGTGTGTGTATGCATGTACAGAAATATATCAATGAATATGTAAAATATATTATAAATAACTTTATAGTTCTATGTAGAGATGTATATATATATATAGTTGTAGTAAATTTACACTTGTATTGTTATATAAATAAATATATATATAAATGTACTACAACTGTATTGAGAATATAAGCAAGATTTTATAACATTAAATTTATAGTAGTATTGGTGAAGGAGAAAAATATTTTCTTTCGATGTAGATTAAATGAGATGAGATTTTTCATACATTTTCTCTAAATAGGAGATTTATCGCAAATTTTCTCTAAATAGGAGATTTATCGCAAATTTTCTCTAAATAGGAGATTTATCGCAAATTTTCTCTAAATAGGAGATTTATCGCAAATTTTCTCTAAATAGGAGATTTATCGCAAATTTTCTCTAAATAGGAGATTTATCGAAAATTTTCTCTAAATAGGAGATTTATCGAAAATTTTCGATTAATCTCCTATTAAGAGAAAATTTTCGATAAATCTCTCTTAATAGGAGATTAATCGAAAATTTTCTCTAAATAGGAGATTAATCGAAAATTTTCTCCAAATAGAAGATTTATCGCAAATTTTCTCTAAATAGTAGATTTATCGCAAATTTTCTCTAAATAGTAGATTTATCGCAAATTTTCTCTAAATAGTAGATTTATTGCAAATTTTCTCTAAATAGTAGATTTATCGTAAATTTTCTCTAAATAGGAGATTTATCGAAAATTTTCTCTAAATAGGAGATTTATCGAAAATTTTCTCTAAATAGGAGATTTATCGAAAATTTCTCTAAATAGGAGATTTATCGAAAATTTTCTCTAAATAGGAGATTTATCGAAAATTTTCTCTAAATAGGAGATTTATCGAAAATTTTCTCTAAATAGGAGATTTATCGAAAATTTTCTCTAAATAGGAGATTTATCGAAAATTTTCTCTAAATAGGAGATTTATCGAAAATTTTCTCTAAATAGGAGATTTATCGAAAATTTTCTCTAAATAGGAGATTTATCGAAAATTTTCTCTAAATAGGAGATTTATCGAAAATTTTCTCTAAATAGGAGATTTATCGAAAATTTTCTCTAAATAGGAGATTTATCGAAACTTTTCTCTAAATAGGAGATTTATCGAAAATTTTCTCTAAATAGGAGATTTATCGAAAATTTTCTCTAAATAAGAGATTTATCGCAAATTTTCTCTAAATAGGAGATTTATCGCAAATTTATCGAAAATTTTCTGAATAGGAGATTTATCGAAAATTTTCTCTTAATAGGAGATTTATCGCAAATTTTCTCTAAATAGGAGATTTATCGCAAATTTTCTCTAAATAAGAGATTTATCGCAAATTTTCTCTAAATAGGAGATTTATCGCAAATTTATCGAAAATTTTCTGAATAGGAGATTTATCGCAAATTTTCTCTAAATAGGAGATTTATCGAAAATTTTCTATAAATATGAATATTTTTTCGTCTAATTTGAAAATTTATCGTTCTCTTACCGATTTTATATCGGTAGTTTTTAGCTTATTTAAAAGAGCACGTATATCTTATTTTTTATGCATTTGTTAAATACACACACTTATACATATAATATGTGTGTGTATGTTTTTTTACTTACATATATTTTGTAACATGAAAAATGCACTACAAATACATGTAAAAGTATTATCAACATATACAAAATACATTCAAACACATTTTCACTCTTAAGAGACTGTGTACAATATTTCTATGTGAGTGTGTGAGTGTGTGTATTTTTATAATTTTTTTCTCAATTTAATACTCACTTGTAATTTTGTTTTTTCCTATTTTATTTCCTTTTTGGTCGTGCATTTGATACATAAATTTCCCACATTTCATAACGTCCATATGTTAGTACACACACATATACAATACTATTATGCGATGGAAGAGAGAGAGGACAATATGAGCACCAACATCACTAAACTAACAAACGTATGAATGAATGAAAGAATGAATGAAACGAGTGGTTGAGTCTGTATGTGTGAATGTATCTTTCTCATATTATCTGCATATCCATCAAAATCAACATCATGTGAATTGACAACATCAGATGCATTTTACACATCACGTAATAGTTATAACGAATACAACAACAATAACAAATTCTTATACTTTTTTCTCTACTTTTTCTCACATGTTACTTCAAAAAAGCGAAAAGAAAATATAAAAAATGTTTCATTAAAAAAAGTCAATGTGCAAAGAAATTATATTAAATATAATTTAGTTTTTTCCTTCCTATTTCCCTCTCTTTCTAGTTTACATCCCCCAAGGAAGTATTCAAAATTCGTTTGGCAATGTCAGCGTAATAATTCAGAAAGCTAGAAATGTGATCATAATTTTGAAAAAGCTAAAAAATGGCAGGAAAATAACAGAAAATTTCAATTTAAGTGAAAATTGTTAAATATCCTTTGATTACTTTTTTTATAGAAAACTTCTGATAAATTCCCAATTTAGAGAAAATTTTCGCTAAATCCCCAATTTAGAGAAAAATTTCGCTAAATCTCTTATTTAGAGAAAATTTTCGCTAAATCTCTTATTTAGAGAAAATTTTCGCTAAATCTCTTATTTAGAGAAAATTTTCGCTAAATCTCTTATTTAGAGAAAATTTTCGCTAAATCTCTTATTTAGAGAAAATTTTCGCTAAATCTCTTATTTAGAGAAAATTTTCGCTAAATCTCTTATTTAGAGAAAATTTTCGCTAAATCTCTTATTTAGAGAAAATTTTCGCTAAATCTCTTATTTAGAGAAAATTTTCGCTAAATCTCTTATTTAGAGAAAATTTTCGCTAAATCTCTTATTTAGAGAAAATTTTCGCTAAATCTCTTATTTAGAGAAAATTTTCGCTAAATCTCTTATTTAGAGAAAATTTTCGCTAAATCTCTTATTTAGAGAAAATTTTCGCTAAATCTCTTATTAAGAGAAAATTTTCGCTAAATCTCCTTTTTAGAGAAAATTTTCGCTAAATTCCCAGTTTAGAGAACATTTTCGCTAAATGCCCAATTTAGAGAACATTTTCGCTAAATCCCCAATTTAGAGAAAATTTTCGCTAAATCCCCAATTTAGAGAAAATTTTCGCTAAGTCCCCAATTTAGAGAAAATTTTCGCTAAATCCCCAATTTAGAGAAAATTTTCGCTAAATCCCCAATTTAGAGAAAATTTTCGCTAAATCCCCAATTTAGAGAAAATTTTCGCTAAATCCCCAATTTAGAGAAAATTTTCGCTAAATCCCCAATTTAGAGAAAATTTTCGCTAAATCCCCAATTTGGAGAAAATTTTCGCTAAACCCCACATTCAGAAAAAGTTTTTGCTAAACCCCACATTCAGAAAAAGTTTTCGCTAAATCACAAATTTAGAGGAAATTTTCGCTAAATCACAAATTTAGAGGAAATTTTCGCTAAATCCCCAATTTAGAGGAAATTTTCGCTAAATCCCCAATTTAGCAAAAATTTTCGCTAAATCCCGTATTTAGAAAGATTTTTGCTAAATTTAATATTTAAAGAAGCATTTTCGCAAAGTCTCTTATTTAGAGAAAATATGCGCTAAATATCTTTATTAGAGAAAATTTTCGATAAATCCCATCTTTAGTTTAGATGTTGGCTCAATTTCCTATTTAGAGAAGATGTTCGCTGGATTTCTTATTGAAAATTAAATTTTTGATAAATCTCTTATTAAAAGCTAATTTTCGATAATTTTTTTATTAAGGGAAGATTTTCTCTAAATTTCTTATTTAAAAAAAATCTTTGATAAATCTGATATTCTGAAAACATTTTCGATTTGTCTTTTTGATAAATCGTCGAGTAATGTCAAAGTTATTAGTCATAATTGCAAGTAATTTGTGACTTTTTGTTTACCATAAGTTTTTTTGCCTTCTCATCATATTTATGCTTTATTTAAAAATTCAGAATATATTCCTTTAAAGGATTCTGACTGAGATTTTTATTTATTAAAAATCAATATTTGTTATCTTTTTATCAGCTAATTTATTTCCGAAAATCTTTCCAATATTTTTCATTTTCGTTTCTCATACCATTTTAATTTCTCTTTACTTTACAATTTTACATTTTCATACTTTTTCAATTTACTCTTCCAACAACTTCACATGTGTTTCACATTTTTTGGAAAGTACATTTCGCATTTATATTATTACGTGCTTTCGTCTAGATTTTACGTATTTTTCATGTTTATATTATTTTTATATGAAAAAATGGGCGAACATACATACACAAACATACATAGAGAGATGTATATTTTATTTGGCATATTGACATATGTTGCAGTCAGATACAGATACGATGATGTTCATCAGATACAACAATAAAAAGGAAAAAAAAGGACATTAACTATCGCAGCGTCAAAGATTTAAAGATGTAGAAATATATGAATGAATACGTTTAAAATGATAACGAAGCCCAAATCCAAAAGATATACGTATGTGATGGCAAAGAAATAATATTCTTATGAGAAGACTTTTACAGATATCGTCAGAGACATTTAAAAACATGTTTTATTTTTATTCATTTCATTTTTTAAAGATTCATTGACTTTTAGTCCTTTCAGGCTTTTTCTGGGAATTTGTTTGTGATGGCAGAGAAAGTTCATATAAAAATATTTACATTTAACCTGGTGACACGATTTATTCGCTGGTATTTTGGAATACAATTGGGGGGGAAATAAAAATAAAATAGGATTCAACATAAAAATCATTAAAAAGGGTTTTATTGAACGTATGATTAATATACGAATAATATGGGAGATTAATATTTATCATACACACGAAAGAAAGTCCATCACTTTTTAAATTTTCGATAAATTTTCAATTTATAGGAAATTTTCGATAAATTTTCAATTTATAGGAAATTTTCGATAAATTTTCAATTTATAGAAAATTTTCGATAAATTTTCAATTTATAGAAAATTTTTGATAAATTTTCAATTTATAGAAAATTTTCGATAAATTTTTAATTTATAGAAAATTTTCGATAAATTTTTAATTTATAGAAAAATTTCGATAAATTTTTAATTTATAGAAAAATTTCGATAAATTTTTAATTTATAGAAAAATTTCGATAAATTTTTAATTTATAGAAAAATTTCGATAAATTTTTAATTTATAGAAAAATTTCGATAAATTTTTAATTTATAGAAAAATTTCGATAAATTTTTAATTTATAGAAAAATTTCGATAAATTTTTAATTTATAGAAAAATTTCGATAAATGTTCAATTTATAGAAAATTTTCGATAAATTTTCAATTTATAGAAAATTTTCGATAAATTTTCACTTTATAGAAAATTTTCGATAAATTTTCACTTTATAGAAAATTTTCGATAAATTTTCACTTTATAGAAAATTTTCGATAAATTTTCACTTTATAGAAAATTTTCGATAAATTTTCACTTTATAGAAAATTTATCGAAAATTTTCGATAAATTTTCAATTTATAGAAAATTTTCGATAAATTTTCAATTTATAGAAAATTTTCGATAAATTTTCAATTTATAGAAAATTTTCGATAAATTTTCAATTTACAGAAAATTTTCGATAAATTTTCAATTTACAGAAAGTTTTCGATAAATTTTCAATTTACAGAAAGTTTTCGATAAATTTTCAATTTATAGAAAATTTTCGATAAATTTTCAATTTATAGAAAATTTTCGATAAATTTTCAATTTATAGAAAATTTTCGAATTAAAATTTTCAAATTTATAGAAAATTTTCGATAAATTTTCAATTTATAGAAATTTTCGATAAATTTTCAATTTATAGAAAATTTTCGATAATTTCAATTTATAGAAAATTTTCGACAAATTTTCACTTTATAGAAAATTTTCGATAAATTTTCACTTTATAGAAAATTTTCGATAAATTTTCACTTTATAGAAAATTTTCGATAAATTTTCACTTTATAGAAAATTTTCGATAAATTTTCACTTTATAGAAAATTTTCGATAAATTTTCACTTTATAGAAAATTTTCGATAAATTTTCACTTTATAGAAAATTTTCGATAAATTTTCACTTTATAGAAAATTTTCGATAAATTTTCAATTTATAGAAAATTTTCGAAAAATTTTCAATTTATAGAAAATTTTTGATAAATTTTCACTTTATAGAAAATTTTCGAAAAATTTCCACTTTATAGAAAATTTTCGAAAAAATATATTTTCAATTTTTATCTAAAATTTAAATTTTAACTGAAAAATTAACAAACAAGTCTTGTTTGGGATTAAGAATTGACTTTTTCGCTCACCCACTATAATGTATTAATATCAATTAATTTCTCTTTATTTTATTAATATATTTATTGCATACCTTTAGGCTGTTAATTGCTTATTAATAATTTCAAATAATATTTTTTTCTTTTTATTTAATTTTACTTAAAATTTAATGATCATGATTTTATGAAAATTTTAATATAAAATTCAAATATTTAAATTCCTCAGTTGATTTTATTACCAGTTTGTATTTTGTTGCTTTTCTTTTGTTTTTTTTTTTTTGTAATTTAATTTCTATAAATTATTATATTTTTATTAATATATAATTTTCTTTTTATTACTTTTGGCATCATTTAACAAATTTTAATTTTAGTTTTATATATTTTTTTATTTTTATATTAAATTATGTTAATAATTATTTATAATATATATTTATTTATATATATATGTAGATGTGGATGTATATGTAGTTATGTATAATTTTACTTAAATATTTTAATTGTTTTATATGTGATTTGATTTGATTTTATTATATTTTTTTATTGTTAATTAATTACAAATAGCATTTAATATTGCATAAATATATTTAACTATTTAATTTTTATTTATATTTAATTTAATTGATATTTTTGTGAATTTATTATAGTTTCTTAATATAAATACCCTCCACTAAGTGAGGGTGTATTAGGAATGTACTTCCAGATGTTGGATTAAGAATTCAACATTTAAATCATATCGGTTCGTTTTCATAGCTAATAAGAAGAGGTTTGAGAAATTTATTTAAAATTTTAAAGTCAAAATTCCGCCATACATATTGGTCCAACAGCCACTTCCTTATGGACCGATACCTGACACAACTTCAAAAATTCTAATAAAATCTGTTAAAAAAGACTTTTCAATGGATAAATGGTTTGAAATAATTCCAATGCTATAAAATTTACTAAGATCACAAGTATAAGCCGT
Source organism: Cochliomyia hominivorax (assembly GCA_004302925.2). Taxonomy (NCBI): domain Eukaryota; kingdom Metazoa; phylum Arthropoda; class Insecta; order Diptera; family Calliphoridae; genus Cochliomyia; species Cochliomyia hominivorax. The sequence continues at coordinate 89,098,760 of PYHX02000158.1, read as the reverse complement.
AGGTGTCATGAAGTTCAAAATAATAGAAGTCGGTGTCCGACAACCTCAAAATTAAGAAAATAGTGCATTTTCTAAATAAAATCCGACAGAATTTAATTTAATAAAAATTTGGTCATAGAAATATTTAGATTTTAATGAAAGCTGTTCTGGACATTTAACAAAGTCTTTAGAATATTTATGCTTCAAGTGAATCAAATCCGTTCTACATTAAATCGCTTATAAACCGATATTTGATGCAAGTTCAAAAATAGAAAAGTGCATTATTCATTTCTTTCCATAGAAATCGAAAAAAATCTGAATTATATGAAATTCACTTAGAACATTTGTTAGAGTCCTAAACATATTACTACCTAAATCTAATAGATCCCATCTGCTCTATATCAAATAAGTTATGAAATGATATTTAATTCAAGTTAAAATTTACAATAAAATTTTTTAGTATTTTTTCCATAAAAAGTGAACTAAAATTCTTAAGAAAAATAATCTGAATTCTATAAAATTCACTGAGCTCATTTACTGAAGTCTTTAACATATGGAATCTTAAACTAATGAAATCGGTTCAATAATAAATAAATTAAAGATCGATATCTGAAACCAATTGAAATTTTTTAATAAAATTATCAAAACATTTAAAGAAATTCAGCTCCTAGAATAATGTAAATTTAATGATATTTACTCAGGAGATGTGTTATAGTCTTAAGCACTTTGATATTAAAAACTGATTCATTTGGTCTACTTAAAAATAATTTGTAGGCCGATTTCTGAGACGACTTCAAAATTAAAATTTAAAATTTTATACATTTTTTTTAAATAAAAAGCGAAGAGTTTTGAAAAAAATTAAATTTGATAAATAATCGGAATATAATGAAATTCACACAGAATATTTATTAGGATCTTGAGCATAATAATAATTAAAACCATTGAAATCGGTTGGAAAACTAATGAGATATTGAACGTTATCTGAAATAGTGTCAAATTTTTAACAAAAATTTTTCGAGAAAAAAACAATTGAGTTTATTCAATATTGGAACACAAAAACTAGACGAATTATATGAAAGTTACTTAGATACATCGCTATAGGTCTTTGGAAATCAAAACCAGTCCAACTGGTCCAATTACAAATAACTAACATGGCGTTTTCTGAGGCATTCTCATAAAGTGAAGTGAAGGGATTTGAATAAAATGTAACATCACAAATAACCTGAAATCAGTGAAATTTGTCCAGGATATTAACAAGGGCCGTGAACATTCTGGTATCTAAAAGCAACCAAATTAACCCCTTGACAAGTTATTGTGAAAAGATATCAAAAATAACCCCTTAAACCAAACAATAATGGTTTTGTTATATATTCAATAAAAAGCAAACGATCTTAATCGAATTTTAACTGAAAAATCATTCCCAATTTAATAGAACTTGCTCAGAGCATATAATTTTGTCTTAAAAACTTTAGTACTTAAAACTAACGAAATCGGTTGAACAAGTAACATATAAAACGATATCTGATACCACCACGAAATTCAAATATGAGAAATGTAGTATTTTTTAATCAACAATAAAACGATTTTGAACAAAATTCAATTTCAGACTTTAATCGAATTCTAAGAAATTTATATGAAATATTGATTATGATCTTAAACATAATACCACTTAATATCAGCCAGTTTGATTTAATAACTAACAAGTTATAGACTGATAACTGAAACAACTACAAACACCTATTAAAAATGTTTTGCAAGATATTCGAAGGAATTAAATAGAATTTTAGCCGGAAAAATAATCGAATTTCTCAACTGAAACTTGCTCAAAGCATTTAAATAAGTTTTCACAGTTATTGTACTTAAAAATAATAAACAACATATAAACCGATATCTGAGATAAATTCAAAATTCAAATAAAAAAAACTTTACAAAATTTTTCAATTAAAAGTTTTGTGATTTTGAACAAAATTCAACCTCACACTTTAATCAAATTCTGGGAAAATATCTCAGAAAATTTGTTGAAGTCTCAAACATTCTATTACTTAAAACCAATAAAATTGCTGTAATGACTTATAAGTTATTAGCTGATATCTGAAGCAACTAATATATTTTAACAAGGATGTTCTAGTGGAATATTTAAAGGCGATCAAACTCATTTACTCTAAATAAACGTAAAAATAATTTGAATTCATTGAAATTATAGAGAACATTTGTTGAACTAATGAACAAATAAATTATAAAACAAAAATAAATATTTTTAACAAGTAAAAATGGGAAAGTCGGTTTATACCAACCATATAATACCATAAGCCATTGCTCAGGCATGTAAAATCATGACCGACTCTCGTAGAATCTTATTAAAAAAATTTTCCTTAAACTCACATATATGACAGGCTTATGAACTTTATGGTGCTTTTTGAAGAAGGGGTTTTGAGAGGTCTGTAGGAAATTATGGACTCTAAATTAAGGATCCTCAAAAAATTTGATATGGTGTTTTCTGCTCTTATAAATCTTCAAAATTATAAATCTTAATAAATTTTTAAAAATTTTTAATCTTATAAATTTTTTTTCAAACTTGTACACTCTAAAGTGAATTTCGGAAGCAGGTCTATATATCAGCTAAGTTCGATTCTGGAACGATCTTCTTGAAGCGGATTTGTACTGATAAAATTTGATTTTGTAGTGCATAATTTAATTAAAATAGTTTCATTCATGAAAGTTTTATGAGCTAAGAACCATACTTCGGGAGGAAGTTTACATGGGAGCTACTTGAAATATTGTACCGAACATGGCCAATTTCAATAGACTTTGTTCTTGAGTCAAAATGACAATATCTATCAAATTTCATCTGTTCATAACGATTACAGACGGATGGTCGTTAAAACGAACCAGGAAATGATCTTAAGACAAGTGTGTATGTTACAAACATCAGTATAAACACCTAATATCCCAAACACTTTTGGTGGTGTAGGGTATTTGAAGGATTTTCGGGTAATATTTAATGGAAAATTAAAGAATATTTTTCAGAAAATATCGAAAGCAAAAATTAAACGAATTTAATGAAATTTATACAGGCCGTTTGTTATGGTCGTAGGTATCTTGAGACTTAAAACGATTTAAATCGGTTCAACAAGAAAAAAGTTATAGAGAGATATTAGCAACAACCTTTAAAAAATTAAGAAATATTTCACATAAACTTTTTATATATGTGTAGGGGTACTTAAATTAACCAGTGTGTATGTGTGTATATATGAAGTTATTGCGCATGTATGTATTATTTGAAATTCTTAGATACTTTAATTTTGTTTATAGTGGAGGGTATTTTAAATTCGTCTAAGCCGAATATAACTTTTTTCTTTTATGTCTTTCGTTCAGCTTTTTTCCTATGTGTGTGAGTGTATGTATATTTTTAAATATAAAATTAATCGTTTTTTTTATTAATTTAATTTTTATATTAATTATTAAAAAGTTTAATCTCTGTTTATTAATACTTTTAGGGGATTTTGTTTTTTATTTTTTTTTAATATTTTACATTTTTTTTAATTTTTATTTATTTGTTTATTGATTTATGTTTTATTTATTGAATATTTTTATTATGATTTTTTTTTATTTTTTCAAATAATTTGTTTGTTTAATTACTTAAAATTTATTTGTTTAAAGAAAAATATTATTAAAATAAAAAATAATTTTTAATCGCAATAAAATATAAATGTTATTTTATTTTATACGTTTTAATTGTTTTTACAGATGAATTTAACTGTTTGATGAGATGTTTGATTAAAATTATTTTCAAATTTATATTGACTTTATTATAAAAATTTTTGATTTTTATTGTTTTTGAAATTTAATTTTTTTTAAATTTTAAATTTTCAAAATTTAAATAAATAAAAGTAACTTTGACAAAAATTTTATTTTCTGAATTTCGATATTGGCCTATAACTTCTTTGTTACTGGACTGATCGCGTTGAATTTATATATCAAACTGCTCAGAATAATAGCAAACAATTTGGTATAACTTTATTAAATTCGGTTCATTATTATAACCTTTAGAAAGCTTTCAACAGATAGAATAATCTGACAAACAGTCAGACGGACAGACAGAGGGACATTATCAAATCGACTCCAATATAATTTGTTATTGGCGTTATACATGTAAAAAAGTAATCACTAAAAGCTTTCTTCAAACTCAAACAAATGGTTAAAGCAATGGAAAACCAAAAAACGCTAAAACAGCAAAAAATCGCTAAAATAATTTTTAATATTTAATTAAATTTTAAATATTTTTTTCATAATTAAAAGAATTAAATTATAAATTAAAAAGAAGACAAAACAAATAAGAAAAGGTTAAAAAACAAAAAATCGCTTAAACCCGGTTAAACTCAAAAGAATCGCTAAATGAATTTGTTCTTTTCCATATCAAAATGAATTTTAAAGAATTTTCTTTTTTAATTTACAAAATTTAATAAAAAAAATCAAAATATTAAGAAAATACTAAAACACAAAAAATCGCTCAAATCCAAATTATGATTTAAAAGCCAAAAATTGAACAAATCAAGAATATATATGCGCTTAAAGAAGTTATTAAACTTTAAACACTATTGAAGTGGTAAAAAAAAACGCTTAAACACAAAAAATCAATAAAACTTAGAGAAAGTTTTAATCGCAAAAATTTTAAAATTAAAATATAAAAGGAAAACTTTCTAAATATATAAACAATACTAAAGACCCTTAAAGAGTTGTTAAAGAAAAAATCTTTTAAAGTGATAAAAAAAACCGCTTAAACAAAAAAATCGCTAAAACCGTAATAAAACTTTAATATTTGACCTATTAAAATTTAATACAGAACTATAAAAGGTTTTCACATTTTTTATTCCCAAATACCCAAAATTCCAATTCGAAAAATAACTTTCTTAGAATATTACTTGTCTAAATTTGTCACCTTTCAACATGAAAACCTTAATGTCAAATGGACTAATTTCTTCATAATATAATTCATTAAAAGGTTACCAAATGTTAATCCCAAAATACCCAAAATTCCTATGTGGGGAAATACTGATTTAAAAAGTTTGCTTTTCTTTAAAAGATTAGTGAACCCATTTGAAAGCCTCTTACTTTTCCCATAGACCCGCAAAAAGCCTGTGTTTTTCTAAATCAATTAAAGTTCATCACAAGAATATTTCCGGAAATTTCTAAAAGAAAAAATTTATTAGTTCCAAAGTTATTGAATTATTGACAAATTGGAATGAAATTATGGTTTTGTTTAAAATGAATAGAATATGTTTAAAGTTCAAATCTATGTAAACAACTCTAATATAAAAACACAGATAGATTACATTGTCTTTAATATAATTCATAAATAAATTCCCAAATATACATTTTGAAATACCCAAAAATCCTTTAAGGGGAAAATCTTGCTTTAAAAGATTTATTTTGTTTTAAGAAAATTAGTTTATCAACTTCGGAAGTCACTCTCTCTTTTTACCTTACTATGATCTTGAGCTTCTCTAAATCAATTGGAAAATATTTCAACATCTCAGGAAATTTTATCATTAATTCCAGAAAAGTGTTATGGGTTTATTTATTACCCTTAAATGATTAGAAGATGATGAATGGGGTTAAAATCTATAAAAATAACTTTATTATTAAGAAATTTTGATTCGATACAGACGAAATTGTCCTTCATATAATTCATTAACAGATTCCTAAATATTTATAACAAAATACCCAAAAATCCTACTCGGGAAAAATCTTGTTTTTTTAAAGTTTACAGCTTTTAACTTCGATAGTCCTTCATTTTTTCACTTAGGTCCATTAAAATTTCATGCTTTTCCAATTCAGTTGGAGAACAACTCAAAAATATTTTAGAGACATTTCATTAAAAAAATTCTAGAATTTATTCCAAAAAGAATCAAAAAGGGATCACTGTTTTTCAAAAGTTGATTTTTTATCTAGAAAAATTTTAACCAAATTTGGAAATCCCTCCAAATTTTTCAAGCAAATTGGAAAACATTTCAAGAATATTCCTGATAAATTTTATTGAAAAATGTTCAGTAGTTCCAAAGCTATTGAATTGTTTGCAAAAAGGCGTTATGGGATTCTGGTTTAGTCTTAAATAGGATGAACATGATTAACTTTTAAATCAATATAAATAACTCTAAAATTATGAAATTTTAATACAATTAGGACTAAATTGTTTTTAATTTAATTCATGAAGAGATTCCCAAATAGTAGTTCCGCAATACCCAAAATTCCTTTTTGGGGAAAAGCTTGTTTTAAAAAATTTTCATGTTTTAGAAAATTAATTCCTTAATTTCGGTAGCCCCTTCCTTTTCTTCTAAATCCAATTTCCACTAAGATCTGAGTCGCTGAGAAATTTCATTTAAAAAAGAAATCCATCCCTGGGAAATTTCATAAAAAACTTTTTCGTAGTTCCAAAGTTAAATAATTATTTCCTAAAAAGAATTTTTTTTGTCATTTTATTTTAAGTAAATTAGTTAGACAACTTTTGAAGTTCCTCTCTATATACCAAGACTCACTAAGATGCTGAGCTTTTCCAAAGCATTTGGAAAACATCTTCAGAATATTCCACAGAAATTTCATTTAAAAAGTTTCAGTAGTTCCTAAGATACAGAATTATTTCCATAAAAAATTTTTTTGGGATCAATGTGTTTCAAAAATAAGTTGACCAAGTTTGGAAGACTTTCCCATTTCACCTAGACCCACTAAGATCCTGAGCTTTTCTTAATCTATGGGAAAACTCCTCCAAAATATCCATAAGAAATTTCATAAAGAAATTTTCAATAGTTCCAAAGTTACAGAATTATTTCCAAAAAAAAAGGATTAAATGTTCAATTATCCTTCATTTTATTTCTCTTAAAACTTAATTTAAATTAAATAATTTTTTTTTTGATCGCAAAACTGAAACTAAATTTATTCAGTTGTCTATTAAATAAATTTTTGCTACAATTTCATTTACTTCAATATTTATTTAAAACGTTTACAGTAGTATTTGTTTTATTTTATTAGTTAGTGTATGGGTGTGTGTGTGTGTGTGCGTTTGTTAGTGTTTATATGCGAGTGTATGTGTTTATATTTAATTTGTTTATTATTATTTTTATTACAAAAGTAAATATTTATTATTATGTTTTACAATTATTTTTAGTGGTTTTTCAATTAGTTTTTCGTTTTTCCTCCTTTTTTGTCCGAAAGTCCTTTTTTAGGTTTTCACATCTCTTTATTGTTAGTTTATATTTTTGATTATAGAATTTTTTTTGTTTATTTTTATATTAAATATAGAATAATTTTATTTAATATTTTTTTTTGTCATGCCAAAATTTTAACAATTTTATTTAAATTATAAAATATAAGGAGTGAGATCGAAATATTCTTAAGAGACGTTTTATATTAAAATTTTTAACATCAGTATAATTTGTTTTTTTTTTTTTTTTTTTTTTTTAATATGTCAGTTGTTATGTTGAATGTCAAGGAAATTTATATCTTGTAATCTGATTAAAATTCCTACTTAAATTTTTAAATATTTTGAACAAAATCTCCAAATTGATTCTACAAAAAGTTGTTCAAGCATTCAAAGTTTAGCCGTCAAACTGTTTTCAATATCCTTAAACAGTAAACGGAAGAACTTCCCCATTGATAGAAAACCTGGTTCAGGTAGAATGAATGGTAGAAATAAGAAATGAGCGATACTGTGATAACGTTGTTTCCAGTGAAAGTGATTTTTAAATAACTGTTCTTCAAAAAACTGAAGAATTAAAAAATTAAAAAGCAGTGATAACAAAAGGGTTCAATAAAAGATCATAAGGACATTATTTTCTCTGAATATGGAAGTCTCTATAGAGTTCAGCGCCTCAAAATAAAAACAAATACATTTGAGTATGCAACAAAACAGGTTACCAGACTGCTTTCCATCATAAGACCTCATAATGTGTCCAATTTTTAAACTAACTTAACATCCTGTTTCTATGATAAACTGGCTTTAGATTGGTACAAGGAAAATACAAGGAAAGTACCAAATAGTGGAAAATCCTTCAAACTGCCCGGACCTAAAATCAGTGGAGAGATATTTGGCAGTTTCGGCATAAGAAGTCTTTCATTTGTTACAAAGAGCTTTATAAATACCGAAATGTACATCAAAGAATGTTTACAGAAAAGCCTGCTTCATTTGTCCGGACTAGACATCCTGTTACTATAGCAAACAGCACTTGAAGAATACAATAACAATAATGAGGTTTTTGTACGAAGAGAGGGGAATCCCTCAAACTGATAAGAACTAAGGCCAATGGAGAGTTAATGGGCTCTTGTTAAAACAGAATTGAAGAGCACAATAAAAGGTGTCTAAAAGTGTGATAGATTTTAAATAGATGGGAACTACCTGTTCGAGCAAAGTGACAAAGAGCAGTATAAAAACGTTAATGAAAGGGCTTCCGAAAATAGTTTTATTCTAGTGATTACAACTATAAAAACATCTTTTTATACACTCCACCATCACAAGTGGTGAAGAGAACCCATTTACTCTGTTTAAGACCCCACAATTTTTGCATCAAATGAAAATTAGAGTCGATGTTCGTCTGTCTGTTGTTGGTTAAAAATAATGTGGCCTGTTTATTCCTAAATAGAAGTTATAACCATAAATATAACTAATCTGTGTTATATTTAAGAAAAACTGTTATATATAGTGTACGTCTGTAGGTGTATGTGTGTCTGTACGCAACATAATGAAACATATTTGTGAAGGAGGGTATTAAAGATTTGGCTTAGCCGAATAAAGCATTCTTACTTGTTTCTTGTGTAAATTGCAAATTGTAAGTTTCATTTTTATTATCTTATATGTATGTTAAGATTCTTTCGATCTCACTCATTATTTAGTAATTGTTATTGTTGTTTTTTTGCTGCGTTTGTATTTTGTAATTTTCTAAAACAAATAATTTTTAAACTCTTGTTTTTTTCTGATTAAACAATTTTAAAAGGGAATTAATTATAGAATTTTTAGTTTATAATTTTTATTAAATTTCTTCTCCTCTTGTGTTTCCTTTTTTAATATTTTGCAAATAATTATTTAAAATTTTTTGTTATTTTTTTGAATATTAACAAAAAAATTTAAAAACATATTTATTTTCAAATATTTTTCTCTATTTTTACAAATTTCAGCTCAGTATCTCCTTTGGTTTTTTGTATACCCTACACCATCGTAGATGTGGGGGTATCATAAATTTGTGCAGATATTTTTTGCAACGGACAGAAAAAATAGTTCCACCATCACTTTTAAGAATACCGTTCGATTCAGAATCATTTTTTGAGTCGATTTAACATGTCCGTCCATCCGTCCGTCCATCTGTCTGGCTGTTTATGTAAAGCTTGTTCGCAGTTTTGAAGATATCTAAATGAAATTTGGTCCAAGGACGATGCTCATTGAACAGTCCATTATTTTATATAGACCCCATACAAATGTTTTGGTTTACAAAATTCCTAAATATAAAACAATTTCAATCAAATTTTGCGAGCACAAGTCTTGTTGTATTCTAAAACGATGTAGCATACTATACGAGGATCCTACCATTACTTCTCATAGGTCCCAAACAACTAAACTCATAAATCAAATTAATATAAATATAAGTTAAAATCGCTGCGCGAAATTATACGAGGGCCGGTCCAAATATATTTCTAACTCCATATAACCCTCCAAAAAATTTACTTTTTAAACGCATAACCTGCACACATAAGCATAACTAAGAAAAGAAAATTAAACGAGGTCCATTCACAAATTATTCGTAATAGTCATTTACAACCAACAATGTGGTGCAGGGTATTACATAGATGGTCGTGACCGACTATAATATTTTTACTTGTTTTCGCATGTTTTTTTTTTTTTTTTTCATTTTTTAGGTGAAAATATTTTAATGAATATGTTAGTGTGTTAGTGTGTTAGTGTGTTTTAGTTAGTATTTGTTTTATAGATTTTGATAATATTTACATAAGTTTTATTAGAAATTTAAATATTTTCATTTTTTTATATATAATAATTTTAAATAATGACAAAAATTATTTACAAAAATAATTATAATCACACAAATATTTATTCAAGCGTTTTATATCGATAAATAGATTTTTTTTGTATTCTATTTTTATACAGAAAAATTCAACTAAATTCAGGAATTTTTGGAATTTAAGAATTTTAATCAAATGACAATAAAATTAATTTTTATCAAATAACAAAGGAAATCACTTTAATTGAAAGTGAATTTAAATGATATCAAAACTAAAAGTGATTTAAAACTAAAATTCTTACTAGAATCAAAAATAGAATCAAAGCTAGAACCTGGATAAGAATTAGCTAGAAGTTGGATCGGAATCTGAACTAAAATCGGCAACAAAATCTGAACTAGATTCGCAACTTGAATTTGAACTAAAATCCGAACCAGATTTTGAAGTAGAATTATCAACTAAAATCGGAACTAGTCAAAAATGAGAATCTGTGTCAAAATCTCATAGAAATCTAAACTATAACATCCAATACAATATGAACTGAAAACTAAACAAAAATACAAACAGAATTCTAACAAGAAATAGAAATCAGGTGTAATATGAACTTGAATCTGAACCAAAACCAGAACCAAAGTCTTAACCAAAATTTTAATAAAATCCTGCTGTATAATCTAAAACAGAATCAGAACTAGATTCCCAACTAATATCAAAAATAGTAACTGAAATGGAACCTAAACTAAAATGCAAAAATCCTATTAAATAGAATTTAATCCGAAACTTGATTGTGTATCAATATAAACCAGCATTGTAACTGGAACAAAAATTAGAATTCGAACTGAGTAGAATTTATGCTAGAAACTGCACTAGAATCAGAATCAAAACTAAAAAAATACAATCACACTCTGTACAAAAACTTATCAAAAACCTGGACCACAATCTGAATAGGAATATAGACCAAAATCTGAATCAGATTCTAACCAGAAATCTTAACTAGAACTGAACTGGAACTGAACTAGAAATGAACCAAAACTGAACTAAAATCTGAACTAAAGCTGAACTCGAGGTGAACTAGAAGTGAACTAGAACAGAATTAGAACTGAACCAGAACTGAACTAGAATTGAACTAAAACTGAACTAGAACTGAACTAGAACTAAACTAGAACTAAACCAGAACTCAGCAAGAACTGAACTAGAATTGCACTAGAAATGAACCAAAACTGAACTAGAACTAAACCAGAACTGAACTAGAATCTAAAGTTGAACTCGAGATGATCTAGAACTAAACTAGAACTGAACTAGAACTGAACTAGAACTGAACTAGAACTGAACTAGAACTGAACTAAAACTGAACTAGAACTGAACTGGAACTAAACTAGAACTAAACCACAACTGAACTAGAATCTAAACTAAAGCTGAATTCGAAATGAACTAGAATTGAACCAGAACTGAACTAGAACTTAACCACAACTGAACTAGAATCTAAACTAAAGCTGAATTCGAGGTAAACTAGAAGTGAACTAGAACTGAACTAGAACTGAACCAGAACTGAACTAGAACTGAACTAGAATTGAACTAGAACTGAACTGGAACTGAACTAGAATTGAACTAGAACTGAACTAGAACTGAACTAGAACTTAACCACAACTGAACTAGAATCTAAACTAAAGCTGAATTCGAGGTAAACTAGAAGTGAACTAGAACTAAACTAGAACTGAACCAGAACTCAGCAAGAACTGAACTAGAATTGAACTAGAACTGAACTGGAACTGAACTAGAATTGAACTAGAACTGAACTAGAACTAAACCACAACTGAACTGGAATCTGAACTAAAGCTGAATTCGAGGTGAACTAGAAGTGAACTAGTACAGAACTAGAACTGTACTTGAACTGAACTAGAACTGAACTGGAACTAAACTATAACTGTAATTAAACTAAACTAAAAGTGAAATAGAACTGTGGTTGTTTTTTCACAAAACTCAAAAATTCCTTAAAAAAAATGATTTTTTTTTATTTGTTTATTTTTATTAATTTTTTATTTTATTTTTTTTAATTTATTTTAGGTTTTACAATTTTGGCACTTTTTTTCTAAACCAACTTGAGATTTTTTTTCATTTGTGTATTTGTTTGTGTTTTTCTTTTATTAATTAATATTTCTTTTATTTCTCTTATAGTTAACAACATTTAATAAAAACAAAAGCTCTTTATATCTCGTTTATATTATTTCTTTTTTGGATTTTTTCTCATACGTTTTCATTATTTTAACTATAATTTTATGCTTAAACTTAAGTTTTATTTTGTATAGCATTTTTGTTTTTTGGTTTCTCTTAAGCGATTATGTTTGTGAGAGAGTGTGTGTGTGTAAGTTTATATGGAATAAAAAGTTTTAAAAACTTTTACGTTTCTTTTAAATTCCAGAATTTTAACCATACAAACCTCAGCAAGAGAATTAAAGGCAAACATTCATGATGCAGCAAAAGTCTCTTTAATACATGAGATTTACAGGAGAATTTCCATGAGACAGCAGCTGATGATTGTTTGTCCTTTGACCAATCATAACCTTTTGGTGTATCACCCATAAGCTTTTGTTCTGATTTACCGATTTCATTTAAATTTGATTGATATTTAATGCCCACTGTGAATGAATAATGAAAAGAAGTGAAATGAAATAAAAATATTTAAATAAAAATGTAACATTTTTTTGTGTTAAATAAAGTAAAATTAATTTTATGAATTCGTTTGGTGATTCGTTATATTGTGAAATTTTCATGGCTTGTAAATGTAAAACTTACATTTATCGATAACAATTATGGAGTTTGTTGGCTCAATGCCATTGAAATCCATATCGAATTCATTCATATTTGTAGTTGTTGTGGTTGCCAATGTAGTGGTTGTGGGTGGTGGTATTGTTGTCGGAGGACTTGACACTGTAAAAAACAAGAAAAAAAAGGAAAATTGCAATAAAAACAAATTTAACAATTTTATAGAGTTTCAGTTCTTTTATTTTGTAATAAATATTAAAATTGAGGAATAAAATGTAAAATGAATAAAATTATTTTTTTTCGATACACAAAACAAGTGAAAACTTCAAATATTTAATAAAGGAATTTTAACGAAACCTCATTATATGGAAAAAGTTCTAATTCAGTTCCAACTCAGTTCCAGTTCAGTTCTAGTTCAGTTCTAGTTCAGCTCTAGTTCAGTTATAGTTCAGTTCTGGTTCAGTTCTAGTTTAGTTCTAGTTTAGTTCTAGTTCAGTTCTGGTTCAGTTTTAGCTCAGTTCTCGTTCAATTCTAGTTCAGTTTTAGTTCAGTTCTAGTTCAGTTCTAGTTCAGTTCTAGTTCAGTTCTAGTTCAGTTCTAGTTTAGTTCTAGTTCAGTTCTAGTTCAGTTCTAGTTCAGTTCTAGTTCAGTTCGAGTTCAGTTCGAGTTCAGTTCTAGTTCAGTTCTGGTTCAGTTTTTGTTCAGTTCTCGTTCAATTCTAGTTCAGTTCTATTTCAGATTCTAGTTCAGTTCTACTTCAGTTCTGGTTCAGTTTTAGTTCAGTTCTGGTTCAGTTCTAATTCAGTTCTAGTTCCATTCTATTTCAGTTTTAGTTCAGTTCTACTTCAGTTCTTGTTCAGCTCTAGTTAATTTCTAGTTCAGTTCAAATTCAGTTCTAATTCAGTTCTTGCTCAATTTTCGTTCAGTTCGAGTTCAGATTCTAATACTGATTTTACTTCTGGTTCTATTTCAGATTCTAGTTCTGATTCAGTTCAGGTTCTATTTCAGATTCTAGTTCTGATTAAAGTTCTGATTCAGTTCAGGTTCCATTTCAAAATCTAGTGCGGATTCTTTTTCAGATTCCAGTTCAAATTCTGGTTCAGTTCTAATTCTGTTCTAGTTGTAGCCCCTCCCTGGTTTTCTTATTCATATTGAAAATTTTCTCATTAATTTTGTTGTAACAACTTTGTTATAAAAAAGTTTTTAAACTTTTTCTATTTTACCTAATTTTTCCTCTTTTGCCTTTTTCCTATCTGAATAACTTTAATGGCAGATGCAATTGCCAACGAAAAAACTCTGTTTAATTTTTTTTAATCTAGTTTTCATATGAATCACTAAAATAATCAGACTCTGCAGGAAAATAAAACCTTATTAATGTTTTTGGCGATACGATAAAAATGTCCATAAATTATACCTTTACACGGACACACAAACACAAGCAAATAAACGCATAAAAACAATGACACCGGCCAATTACTATAAACGAAATTATTACAATAAAAGAAGAAATAACTGACAAATTTATATAAAATTTAAAAATAGAAGCGAGAAAAAAATGTCATAAATAATTTGTTACGACAAATGAACATTTTGGTTGTGCCTATTTTTTTTTTGGTCCTTTTGCAATGGTGAGCTCCAATCTTGGACAAAATGAGGCTAAATAAAAATTGTTGGGTTGGAAAAAAATTGGATCCAAATTGGATACCAAGTAATCAATATAAATGATGGTCGTCTATACCAAAAATTCATATAATATTTATATATATTTTTTAAACTTATTTATAATAAAATTGTTTATTGAGTTCAAAGAGAAAAAACACATATTTTTATTTAAGTTTTAAAATTATTTTTTTGTGGAAACAAGTGATACACACTGCAACATATATTCACGTGAGAAAAAACAAAGAACATTTGTCAATTTTCATACGAAAATTCATAGAAGTTTGTTTTTTATTGTCTTGTGCTTATAGATGCTCACAAAAATATGCTATACTTTTTTCCAACTCACACATGCTTCGCTTAATGCAGGCACACTTACAGTGACAGAAACACAAACGTGAAAGAAAGAGTACTACGGATTTGTAATACAAATCTAAAACAAATTTATATCAGTCTGTCACTTTTTTTATCTCCAACACTGCAGGGTCTAATAACAAATTCACCAAAAAAGAAAATAGGAAAAATATCAATTTTTTTCTGAATTTTGATGTTTACGTGCAAAAGTTAAGTGTCGCCAAAGTGATGGCGTGTAGTGTTTTTATGACACCTCTAACCCCTCTCAATCAGGTGTTAAATGTAAACTGTTATATATTGGAGGCGTAATTGATAAAAGTGTTTAGATATCGTCAATTTTGTCATATAAATCGAAAATCAAGGTATTTGTGAAGTAATTGGATAAACGTTTGGGAAAAATTATTGAAAATATGAGAAGATTTAATTCTCATAATACTGATTTGGGTCAAATCAACTTCAAACACGTTGCTCATTTAAAGCCCAATCCAGGCACTACTTTTGGGACTGATTAACTTAAGTTATAACTTACTTCACATTAAGTTAAATTTCTAGTGTAGTTTCTAAATAATATAATAATTTGACCATATCCAGTTCTGATTCTAACTTCGATTTACAAATCGGCTTTAAGTCTAAATTATAATTGAGTTTTAAATTCAAATAATTCTTCTTCAGATTATTGTTCAAATTCTAATTCAAATTATACTTCAAATTAGATTAGTTAAGTTTCTAGTACTGATTCTACTTCGGTTTCAAATTCAGATACCAGTTTAGATTTTTGTCCAGATACCAATTTAGATTAGAAATTCTATTTCATATTTTCTTTCAGACTAAATGAAATTCTTTATTTTTTTCAAACTCCAGTTCAGATTCTTGACAAGATTCCAGATAACATTCTTATTCAGTTTCCAATGCAGATTCCAAGTAATATTTCAGATTTTAATTCTACTTTGATTAGAGTCCAGACTCTATTACGAACAGCAGATTAAATTTTGTTAGATTGTGGGATCAGATGATATTCTAGAATCAAGTTCGAAAACTAATTATGATTTAAGTTTAGATTCAAGATTGAAATTTAGTTTAGTTTCCAGTTCAAATGCCAGCCAAGATTTCAATACTTCTACTTTTAAGTAACTGTGATAACGTTTAGACTTCTCTTTTAATTATTGTTCAGACTCTAGATCACATCCCAGCTGAGATTGCAAATCAGATTTTAGTTCAAAATTCTGTTTATATTCTAGATCTGATTTCAGTCCGAACTCTAGTATAGATTCAAACTAAAATTCCATTTTAAGTAATAGTTCCGATTCTTTTTCGGATACCAGTTTAAATTAAAACTTGGCTTTTAGATTTTAGCGCCGAATCCAGTTCGTATCCTACTTCTGCCTCCACTTCAGATTTTAGTCAAAACCTTAGAACAGAATCTGATTTCAACAAGAATATAAACTGAAATAGATTTCAGATTGAAATTTAATTCAGTTTACAGTCAAAATTGTAGCTATTTGATTACAGTCTGAACTGAAGATACAAGTTCTAATTATATCTCAAATGGCAGTTCACATCCTATTTAGTGGTCTGGCTTTGATACCATTTCAAATTCTACTTTAGTTTCAGGTTTACTCTTTAAGCAATAATAACAGGATTTTTAATTAAATTTCATATTACAGTTCAGGTGGTAGTTCAGATTTCAGTTCAGATTCCAGTTCACAACCTTTTTTAAATATGAGTTTTGGGACTCCAGTTCAAATTCTAGTTTTGATTCTAATAAAAACCTTAATTTTAATTTAATACAGGTTATAGTTCAGATTCTATATCAAACTGTATATTAGATTCAATTTCAGATTCGACATCATGTTTTTGGGACAGATACAGATTACATTTAAGTAAAGATTTCGTATCACTTCCTAGTTTAGACTTTAGTTATTATTAAGGTTCTGATTCCACTTCAGATTCTAGAATAACTTCATTTTACTTCAGAATCGAGTTTAGTTTAAGTTCAGTTTTAGTTTATTTCTAATTCAGTTCTAGTTCAGTTCTAGATAAGTTTTGGTTCAGTTCCAGTTCAGTTCTAGTTCAGTTCTGGTTTAGTTCTAGTTCAGTTCTAGTTTAGTTCTAGTTCATTTCTAGTTCTATTCTAGTTCAGTTCTAGTTCAGTTCTAGTTCAGTTTTAATTCAGTTCTAGTTTAGTTCTAGTTCACTTCTAGTTCAGTTCTAGTTTAGTTCTAGTTCAGTTCTAGTTCTATTCATATATAGTTCAGTTCTAGTTCAGTTCTAGTTCAGTTTTAATTCAGTTCTAGTTCAGTTCTAGTTCATTTCTAGTTCAGTTTTAGTTCAGTTGTTACAAAAAAGAAGTTCTAGTTCACTTCTAGTTCAATTCTAGTTCAGTTCTAGTTCAGTTTTAATTCAGTTCTAGTTTAGTTCTAGTTCAGTTCTAGTTCTATTCTAGTTCATTTCTAGTTTAGTTCTAGTTCAGTTCTAGTTCTATTCTAGTTTAATTCTGGTTCAGTTTTAGTTCAGTTCAGTTTTAGTGCAGTTTTAGTTTAGTTCTAGTTCAATTCTATTTAAGTTCTATTTCAGCTTTAGTTCACTTCTACTTCATTTCAAGTTTAGTTCTAGTTCAGTTTAAGTTCATTTCTAATTCAGATTCTAGTTTACATTCTAGTTCAGTTTTAATTCAGTACCAGTTCAAGGTCAAATTTTAGTTCTTTTTACTTTATTAATCATTATTAATATTATTTTTATATTTTAATAAAATATTAATTAATTATTAACTTTTTAGTTTAAACATTTCCTTTGTATTAATTTCTGTTATTAACGCTTTTTCTCTTCCTCTTTCTGGGGCCTTTCATTTAACCCCTTTCTTTGCCTTAGTGTACAAAAAAGTGCTCTTTTGTGCTTTTGAACTTTTTTAATTAAATTCCATTTAGTTTTTTGTTTTCACAATTTTTAATATAATTTTTCATTATTTGTATCACCAACCAACCATCCAACCGATTTTCTTCTCAATATCATTGTTCAGACAACAGAAGCAGCTGAAACTGCAAAAGCTTCACTTAATTGTTCCTTTTTTTTCGTGTTCACAGTATTTTGTTGCAAAATTAAACTGTTGCAAAATTTTCACAAATTAACCACAAAGTATTTAATACATTTTGACTTTAATTTATTTATTTATTTATTTTTTTGGTTCATATTCTGCTGTTTTAACCTCATTTCCCTGGTGATTTTCTACACGGGCGTTATCAATCTGGTTGGAAAAAAATTACATATTTGTGGTTTTTCCATACCCTCATAATAATTGTAATAATAACAAGGACTAAAGAGAGAAAAAACATGTATCTAAATTAAAATATTTTTAGTATGTTAAAGTCAGGTATTTTAAATAGTTTAAATTTGTTTTTATATTATTTTATTTTTTTGTTTTTGCATTTTCCGACATACTTGAGTTTTGTGCTGCTGAAAAATGTGGAAATTGTTATAAAATTGTAAAATATTTTTAATGCTAAAAGCGACAATTTAATAAACTTTTTTTTGTTGTGAAAATGTTCTGTTTCACTCATTTCAGAAAAATTATGATAAAAATATTGAAACAAAAAAAGTAAAATCAGGAATTTAATTTTAATATGCAAATTGTAAAGGAGAGAAAATAAATGGAAACTTTTTTTTTTAAATATTTAATATGTTAAAGCAAAAAAGACTTTTAAAGGGGATTTAGTGTAGAATTTAAATGACAGTTTTGATTTTGTCGGATGACGAACGAAATAATTGAAAATTCCTTAAAAAATCATTTGGGATTAAAATAACGTACGTTTTTTTCAGTCGGGCGAAATTAATTTACATTATTTGTCGGGCGACAAAAAATATTTCCGTCATTATTTGAAACGTCAGAATTCTTCAATTTTTTTATTTCTTTTTTATTAAGCAAATTTAAGATTTCAAATTCTAATTCGGACTATTTTTCAGATTCTACTTTAAGTTAAAAATAAGATTTAAGTTTAGATTCTTATTTTGGATTCCAATTTAGACTTTAATTTAGATTCCACTTAAAATATTAAGGCAATATTTAAAGTGGAATTCCAGTTCGGATTCCAGCTCATATTTTTATTTATAGTCCAGATTGTAATTCAGTTCTAATTTATGTTTAGTTAGAGTTCAGTTCTAGTTCACTTCCAGTTCAGTTCAAGTTCAGTTCTAGTTCCGTCTCAGTTCAGTTCTAGTTAACTTCTAGTTTAGTTCAAGTTCAGTTCTAGTTAACTTCTAGTTTAGTTAAGTTCAGTTTTAGTTCAGTCTCAGTTCAGTTCTAGTTAACTTCTAGTTTAGTTTAAGTTCAGTTTTAGTTCAGTCTCTGTTCAGTTCTAGTTAACTTCTAGTTTAGTTAAGTTCAGTTTTAGCTCAGTCTCAGTTCAGTTCTAGTTAACTTCTAGTTTAGTTCAAGTTCAGTTCTAGTTCAGTCTCAGTTCAGTTCTAGTTAACTTCTAGTTCAGTTCAAGTTCAGTTTTAGTTCAGGTCACTTCTAGTTCCGTTCTAGTTCAGTTCTAATTCAGTTCTAGTTCAGTTCCTGTTCAATTCCTTTTCAATTCTAGTTCTACTTCAGTTTTAGTTCAGCGTTAGTTCAGTCTTAGTTCAGTTTTAGTTCAGCGTTAGTTTAGTTCTAGTTCAGTTCTAGTTCTAGATCAGTTCTAGTTCAGTTGTATTTTTAAAGTAAAACTTTTGTAGTTTCAGTATTTTTTTTGCCATCCAAAATGAAATTTTTGAAAAATGTCTTCTCCTGCTATTTTTCAACCTCCAGTTAATTTATTATCATTTCCTTTACCTTTATTTATGTTCCATATGAATTTCACTACTCCGATTTATGTCCTTTAAAAATATTTTGACATTTATAATTAAAATTCTGTTTGTCATATTCCTTTATATGACCCCTTTTATTCCACTATAAACCTCCCCTTAATAACATCAAAAACAATGACAAAATATTGCAGGTCCTTAAATTTATCCTGGACATTTTTTATACGATATTGTATTCCCATTAAAAGAAAACAAATATCTCCCACATTTAACATACATGTACCTTCTCTGAAAAAAGTCTTTGGAACCAAACATGTAAATAAACGGAAAAAAGCTCATATCTCCATCATATATGGATTTATGCAAAAAATTATGAAAAAAAAAGAATTTCTACTTGATTTTATATGAAAATTAAAGATTTTCTGTATTTTTCTCTTCTCTTTTTTTTTTTTTTTGTTATGTTTACTTACTATAAAGTTTTATGGTTCCATCCATTTCACCACGAGGATTTTTGGCGACACACTTGTAGCTGCCATAATCACTTTGTTGTACATTCGTTATGTGTAAACGCATTGTTGCTTTATATGAAGGATTACCCGGTATTGTTTCAGTTCTGTAAAGAAAAAAAAAAAAATAAACGAAATAACGGAAAAGAATTACGAAAAAAATCAGAGAAAAATATTAACAAATTCTTTTTAAAAGAAATTACTGTTATAAGAACGTGAATGACATCCCATGAATATAAAAATTAAAAAGAAATATTTGCAGTTTTCCTTTTAGCTCTTAAATAATTGGATGAGTAGACAACTAACGAATTAAAAAAGGAATATTTACACACACAATTCCCATACAGAGCATTGACAAAAAATAGCAATAAATCTAAAATGTTAATTAAATTATGCACAGCAACACTGAAAAAGTAATAATTATCTGTAATAAGGCAGACAATTTAAGTAAACTAGAACTAGAACTGAATTAGAAGTGAACTAGAACTGAACTAGAGCTGTACTAAAACTGAATTAGAACTAGAACTGCAATAGAACTGAACTAGAACTGAACTCGAATTAAACTAGAACTGAATTAAAACTGAACTACAACTGAACTCGAATTGAACTAGAATTGAACTAGAATTGAACTAGAACTGAATTTGGACTGAACTAGAACTGAACTAGAACTGAACTCGAATTAAAACTGAACTAAAACTGAATTTAAAGTGAACTACAACTGAACTAGAATTGAACTTGAACTGAACTAGAACTGAATTAAAACTGAACTAGAACTGCACTAGAAATGAACAAGAACTGAAGTAGAACTAAAGTTGAACTGAACTAGAACTAAACTCGAATTGAACTAAAACTGAACTTGAACTGAACTACAACTGAACTCGAATTGAACTAGAATTGAACTCGATTTGAACTAGAACTGAATTTGGACTGAACTAGAACTGAACTCGAATTAAAACTGAACTAAAACTGAATTTAAAGTGAACTACAACTGAACTAGAATTGAACTTGAACTGAACTAGAACTGAATTAAAACTGAACTAGAACTGAACTAGAATTGAACTAGAATTGAACAAGAACTGGACTAGAACTGAACTAGAACTGAACTAGAACAAAACTTGAATTGAATTTAAACTGAATTAAAACTGAATTAAAAGTGAACTACAACTGATCTAGAACTGAACTTGAACTGAATTAGAACTGAATTAAAACTGAACTCGAACTGAAATAAAACTGAACTAAAACTGAACCAAAATTGAACTAGAAATGAACTAGAATTAAACAAGAACTGAACTAGAACTTAACTAGAACTAAACTCGAATTGAACTAAAACTGAACTAAAACCGAATTAAAACTGAACTAGAACTGAAATCGAATTGAACTAAAACTGAACTAAAACTGAATTAAAACCGAACTACAACTTAACTTGAACTGAACTTGAACTGAACTACAACTGAACTAGAACCGAACTGAAACTGAAATCGAATTAAACTAGAACTTAACTTAAACTTAACTAGAACTAAACCAGAACTGAACTAAAACTGAATTAGAACTAAACTTGTACTAAGGTATAACTGAATTATAACTGAACTGAAACTAGCGCTAAACTAGAACTTAATTGAACTAGAATTCAAAGAATATAAACCAGAATTTGAACTGGTAAGTAAACTAGAATTATAACTAGAATCTGAACAGAAGTTCGAACTTCAATCTTGGCAAGATTATAAACAAAAACCTGAATTAGTAGCTAATTAGAATATGAACTAGAATCTGAACCAGAATTCATACTAAAATAACTAATAAAACTAGAATGGAACTAGAACTGAAAATTAATGAATTGAAATTGAAATCTGAATAAGGATGAAAGTAGAACTGAATGTAGAATATAACGGAAAATTTGAAGTAGAAACTTAGCAAGAATATAAACTGAAATCTAAATTATATTCAGAAGATGATCTGAAATTCTTTAGAACAGAATTTGAACTAAAGTCTGAATTTTGATTAAAATATAATCTGAAATATAATAAAAGCTAGATTTAGGCTACAAGTTAAAGTAGAATCTGAAAATTAATCTGAATTAGAGTCGGAAATTTTAACTGAACTGGAATTGCAACTAGAATTTGAAAAAATAATCTGAATTATGATCAGAACTAGAACCTGAACTGCGCACTAATTATAAAACTGAACTAGAATTTGGGCATTTAATTAAAGCGGAATCTGGATAATTGTGATTAGATTTTGAATTGTAATCTGAACTGAAATCTTAATTGAGTTTTTTAATTGAATCTGAACTAGACTCTGATCTAGAAAATGAGCTGATATTTACACATGAAACTGGCCTTTCATCTGAAATAAAATTTGTGCTACAATCAGAAATATAATGTGATCTTTAATCAGATCGACAATATGAATTATAATGTAAACTAGAACTGATTTCGAATTATACCCTAAATGGGATACTGATCCTGAAATATTTTCTTAGATAGAATCAGGATTTAGGCTTTTGCTACAAATTGATGCTGACTAAATAAGAGATGCATTTCACTAATTTTGTATTTTAAATAAATAAAAAAATGTTTAAGCTGAAAATTATTGACAAAATTATTTATTAAAATTTAGATAATTAATTATAAAATAACTGTATTTTTTAATTAGATCAATTAATTTTAATTGATTTAATAAATTGTATTACCCTTTCCTTTCAAGGATTTATTCTTCCCAGGATTAAGAGTGTTATTACGGCTAAAAGTTGTCACAAAAATAAAATTTTTCGCCTTAATAAAGACGACATTTTTCTAATGGATTCATGGGACTGCCAACAGGACATTGAAAAGCTTCCGCAAATGGTTCAAAATTCCGGACAATTTGTCTTAAGCGTTCAGCATCTGATCGAGTAACATTTGGATCTAAATTTTCGCCACAATAATAAATTGCCATATTTTTAAAAAATTTCTTTGTTCTGTTCTTCTCGGCCGTAGCATAATGTTCCTGATACAAATTATAGGCCACTCGTACTGCAAACAAATCGGAAATTTGCTCATTTATATCTTCCAAAGGATTTTGTGTCTTAAGGCAATTTAAAGAATTTGTAAAATTATTGTGATTTATTATGGAAAACGGAATGAAATGATAATCGTTTTTGAGAGACTGATTATTTATAGCACGAGTGAGTTCACGAGCCACCATAAAGCCAAAAAGTGCCACCATTTGTACAGCAGTACTGTTAGAATGCAGTATGGGAGGATGAAGATTTTTAAGGGGTATTTTTATTTCCTTCTTTTGGGCATCGTAATAGGGCAGAATGGATTCCTTTGGGGGCAAAGTTTCATTAACATTTAAACGAAGCTCGTTTTCTAGATTAAAATGAAATTTATGTTTCATTAATTGCAGATGATTCTTATAATAATTTGTTTGATTAAAATCCGGCATATTAAAATAATATTCCATTTGATTTGTTTTGAAGTCAAAGACTTCAGCTAATTTAATTTCAGTTTTATTAATTTTATTGATTAAATATTGTTTTTGTTCTTCAGAGAGATTTAATTGATTTTCTTCAAGAAGTTTCATTGCAGTTGTACGTATTTGTCCGGGTATTTGTTCAATTGTTTTAGGATATTTTGGCAGATATTTTGTGAACAACTCCACAAAATAGTATATATTTTCTGGTTCCTTAAAGTTCTTACGAAAATCTTTAAAACATTCCTCTAATGAAAAGTCCAAAATTCGTTGTTCCTTCAAATAATATAGAAAATTGATTTTTAAATAAAATAAAATTCTTTCCATATCCTGAGTCGTATAATTTTTTTCAATTAAATATTCAAAATATTTGGGATTTCGTAAATTTATATAAGTTGTGTGTTCATTAAACGTTTCTGGTAGAAGATTTTTGACATAGTGCTGTAAAAATAACGATAATTTGGTGTAAACTACTCGCTTTTCTCGAGCAGCTAATGTGACGTTGTCGTATACTCGA
Source organism: Cochliomyia hominivorax (assembly GCA_004302925.2). NCBI lineage: Eukaryota > Metazoa > Arthropoda > Insecta > Diptera > Calliphoridae > Cochliomyia > Cochliomyia hominivorax. The sequence goes on along the minus strand of PYHX02000158.1, from coordinate 89,074,754 downwards.
CCCAACTCCATCAATTCAGTTTGTATTTTTTTCAAATCATGATTATTGTTTCTGCATTCTCAAAACCATATTCTGCAAGCAAATCTTGCAATTCGGCTTGATCAGGTAAAGGGTTTATGGTGACATTTAAAACCGGTTTCAATGTCAAATCAAATCGCTTATAACTGCCTCCATAGATGTTATGTGTCACTATAATGCCATTTAAACCATAAGAATGTATTTTACCCAGAAATGGCCAAAATTGAAATTCGAAATTTGTGTCTTCCAATCTTTGATTTCTTCCAAATATTTTGTTAAATTTCCTTTTTCATTTCGACAGGCTTCAAAGTATTTAAGAGAGTTATTGACGAGTTTAGATTCCATTATAAAATTAAAAAATCCATAATCTATATCACTTCTGGACGATAAGCTTATAAAAACCTCTTTATCATATTCATTTTCCAGCTGTTGCACTAATTTCAGGGAACTCTGATTACGGCAGGCATAGTCGTAGAAATCTCTGCAAGGTCCTTGTAGTTTAACGCCATTTATTAGCTGTGCACTATGAAATATAATTAATATTTTAATAATTTTAATTATTCCCTTTTCCATGACTTGTTTGTCTGTCCAAAGTTAAAATTAAACTAAATTCAAATCAATTTTAATTATACGAATCTGATAAGAAAACTATTGAGTCCTCCTCTCCGCAAAGGCATTACTTAGCAATGTAAACACTGTAATGCCTTTCACCCAATCGCTCTCTTCACCAAAAAGTTCATATATAAAATAACTTTTTTTTTCCAGAAAACAATCTCATATTCATATTAAATTGCGTTTTGTATTACCGCATTTTGATTATAAAATCCACTTATGCACTGACATTTACATTATTTTTGCCATAAATCTTATTATTCACTAGATTCCACTTTTTGTGCAAGATAAATGCGTCTTGTATAAAAAAAGAATTAATTAAATGACAAAAGACGCAGTTAAATCACATATTTACAATGACCTTGACCTTGGTAATCGTATGAGAGGAATAAGAAGAAACTATATTTTCCATTTTATATATATAGAGAATCGAGATTAAAGACATAGAGAAAAAATACAACAAATTGATTTTTAGAGAAGATTTTTAATCAGTTCAGGTCTAATTCTTGACCTAGTTCAAGTCTTGTTTGAGGTTACAATTTACTTTAAGTTCATTTCTAAATCAGTTCGAGTTCAGTTCTAGATTCTAATTCAGATTTTAGGTTTGGTTCTTCTTGAGAATCTTTTTTAGAATTTAGTTCAGATTCCAATTCAGACTAATATTTTGATTCTAGTTCAGATTATAGGTTAGGTTCTATTTTAGACTCGAGTTCAGATTCGGGGTTAAGTTCTACTTTAGACTCCAGTTCAGATTCGGGGTTAGATTCTACTTAAGACTCCAGTTTAGATTCGAGGTTAGGTTCTACTTTAGACTCCAGTTTAGATTCGAGGTTAGGTTCTACTTCAGACTCCAGTTTAGATTCGAGGTAAGGTTCTACTTTAGACCCCAGTTCAGATTCGGGGTTAGGTTCTATTTTAGACTCGAGTTCAGATTCGGGGTTAGGTTCTACTTTAGACTCCAGTTCAGATTCGGGGTTAGGTTCTACTTTAGACTCTAGTTCAGATTCGGGGTTAGGTTCTACTTTAGACTCCAGTTCAGATTCGGGGTTAGGTTCTACTTTAGACTCCAGTTCAGATTAGGGGTTAGGTTCTACTTTAGACTCCAGTTCAGATTCGGGGTTAGGTTCTACTTTAGACTCCAGTTCAGATTGTTGTTAAAATTCTTGTTCAGATTCTAGTTCAGATTCAAGTTCAGTTTCTTGTTCAGATTCTAGTTTAGATTTAGGTACATATTCCAGCTCAGGTTGAGATTCAGATTCTCGTTCAGATTCAAGTTCAGATTCTATTTCAGATTCTAGTTCAAAATCAAGTACAGATTCTAATTCAGTTTCCAGCTCAGATTCAGATTCTATTTAAGTTTCTAGTTCAAATTCTAGTTCAGACTTAAGTTCAGATTCCAGTTTAGATTCAATTTTAGATTCTATTTCAAATTCTAGTTCAGTACTACTTTAGTTATTGGTCAGGGCTTGTTCAAACTAAAAATGACTAAAAATTAAATATTTATAAAAATATATAAAATTTGAAAATTAAAATTTTATAAAATTAAAATTTTGCTATAAATGGAAGATTTTGAAAATTTATAGGGAATTTTGAAAATTTCCCATAAATAGTAGATTTTGAAAGTTTCTTATAAAAAAAATAAAAAGTTCCATTTTTTTTAATAAGAATTTTAAAAATTTCTAATAAAACCCTGTAAATTTCTAATAAAGTCCTGTAAATCGAAAATTTTGGCAATTTCCTGTAAAATCATATTTGTATTCTTAAAAAAAATGAAACATTTTAAAAAGTTTCAATAAATAATTCAATTTTCAACTAAAAAATTTCGACATAGAGGAAATTTTTATTTGCAAATAAAAAACTCTTATACAAGTCACGATATCTCTTATACTTTCTATATATTAAGAGATTAAAACATCAAATTGAGCTGTAATCTCATTCATACTGATAAAGTTAAATTTCATTTTCGTTGTTTTGAATTAATAAAAATAAAAATTTAAATAACAAAAAGATTATAAATCTATTCAAAGTATAAACATGTTAATGAAAAATAAAATAGTAATCAGAAAATACCAAAAAGAACAGAATAGAAACAGATCACAAGAAGACGAAGGAAAAAAGAACATTTTACAATAAATAAATTGTGCAAAAAAAAAACGGAAAGAACGACATTTTACAAATTATTAAACGAATATATTTTGAGCTACAAATTGAAAAAGAAGCTAAATTACAATATAGCAAATCGACAAAAGGACTATCGATATTCTAAACATCGAAAAGGTACTCTAAAACTAAACGTGAAATAAAATGGGAACTAGTATCGTTATAGAATTGAACTAGAACTAAACTATAACTAGAATTTAATTATAACTGAACCTAAATCTGAAGGGAAATCGTATTTAGAATCTGAACAACAACTTCAATTAAATCGGGAATAAAAAAACGAGTCTGATTTTCTCTAAAATTTGTACCAAAATTAAAACAAAAATCTGAAATTTTACCTGTTATAGAATTTAAACTAAGATGTTAAAATAAAGTCTGAGTCAAAATTTGTACTTTAATTCGAGACTGAATCTTAAATAGAAAAGCAAATGTCTGAAATAGAATCAAAGCTACAATCGGACTTAGAATGTAAATTGAAATCTGCATAGAAATTTGTATTGGAATGTAAACTAGAATCGGAATATAAAATCGGAATTGGAAATTAATCAGAGTAATACGTTAATTCGGAAATTAGATCATCTAAGTATCTTGGGAATGATTGATGTTATCCCAGAACTTAATGACTACTGCATTTCCTCTCCGCTGGTGCATAAAGCATTTACTCGCCACTTGGGAGAAACATGCTCCATCAAGGTGGTATCTTCATTGGGGAACTCAACATCCATATGTCTTTCAAACTTCCAGGTGGGTGTTATATTCTGCAGGCTAAAATTGGTGAATACGATTGGGGTTATCTTGGTTTATACCGACAGCAAGGGCGCTATACCGTCCCTTTCCATTGCTTATACGACAACGAATCTATAATTGGCAGTGTATTCGAACATTGCTTTGCGCTGGTCTGTCTAAAAAAACATGGAACTAACCAGGTCAGCCTAAAGGTCGATTCGGATGGTACCACTCACTGTTTTAAGGAGACGCGTAGAGAAAGACCTCTATGCAACGCAGATGAGGAAACTATCATCCACTCTGCCACTGCCCCATGTTTGATGCCTTAGGAATGTGCTTCTCTGGAAGTGGTTCGTTACAAACTCTGACGAATTTGGCTACTGCTGATGTGAGAGATATTGCTTCACTGTTTAATAGTATGTAAGGCTGGACGAATTAGATATGGACGATCAATTTTCCGTTTTTTTTTTTTTTGGAACATGACTTTGCTTCATCTATTTTTCGGACCTCTAATTTAAACTCTCAACTTCTAACTTTATTTCTACACTTTCTATTTCAATTCTTATCTTCTTGGGCAGCACAAAGGAACCTTCAGGAACTAAGTAAGCCATATCTGTTGCTTTAATCTTAGAAGTTATAAGGATAACTTACGAACTAGAACCTGAGCTAGAGTAGAATTCAGTCAATTCTAATAACTAAGCTAGAGCTTTAATATGAGTACGAATTCGAATTTAAGTCGAACGGAAATCTGAAGTGGAACATAAATTAGTATTTAACCTAAAATCTTAACTAAATTCTCTTCAAGAATCTGAGCTGTAGTCCGATTTCAAATCGGAAATTAGAATATAAGAAAATAATTTGAACAAGATTTTCAATAAGAATCTGAACTAGAATTTTTTTATTTAATCTGATTAAGATTCTTAACTTGTGGTTGAAATAGAAAATTAACTAGAATATAAAACAGAATCTTATCGGGATTCAGAATTTGATCAAAATTAAGAGCTTAACTATGTAATTGGTTTATTTCGAAACTCATCGTAGATAAGAACAAGTGTTTCAGATATTGGCATTTTTGTCATATTACCTCTTCCGATTATAGCGTACTTAGGAAATCAAAAAAAGTAGTGAAACAAACACACATACAAATCGTCATGTGTGTAGATAGAGAAAAGAAGAAATATTGTGTATTTTTATGAAATTTATGGACTTAGATTTGAAATCAAAAATAAAACAGTGATTAGTTTAAAGCAACAAGTACTTGAAAGAGGAAGATCTTGGACTAAAGAAGTTTTTATTTCAAATTTTAAAATTAAACGTTAGAAAAAAAAAGAAAAACAATTTTAATTCCAATTCTGTAACCAAAAACAAAGAATAAAAACAGAAGAGAGAAGATTATATCATAGAAATTTATAGCCAAGAAAATCAGTAAAACAAAAAAAACAAAAACAAGAACAAAGTAAAAATGTTAAAGTTCAGCATTGTCTTTGGCTTGCTGGCGTCTATAATCTGGCGTACAACACCGACCAATTGTCGCCAGACCCACAATCAAACACAAAATATCAATCAATTGGCTGCCTTAAATATTGAACGTTATATGGATGCAACGGCACGACCTTGTGATAACTTTTATCAGTACGCCTGTGGTAATTGGTATCAACAGCATATTGATGAAATGGATTATGGTGATGTCTTGGGTTTGATGGATTATGAAATGAATCGTAAATTGGAACATTTATTACGCAAACCTTTGGGTGAACAAATACGTGGAATGGAGAGAGCAAGCAATCGTTCAGAAGAAAATTTAACCTCAACGCGCATAAATGATTCAAAGTCGGGTCATGAAGATGAAGAAGTGGAAACTTGGTCTATGGGCCAATCGTCTGGTGTTTACGATAAGATAAGAATTTATTATAAATCTTGCAAAAAAGTGAAACCTTATAATCTAAAGAAATATTTACAACTAATACCTCCGGGACGTAATGTCCATTGGAGTGTTTTGGCTAAACAAGGTGGACGTAAATGGAATTCTGAGAAATTTGATTGGTTAGAGACTATAGCACGTTTGCGTTTGTATGGCCTCAATGGTGTTTTACTCAAGGAACAAGTTTTGCCCCGTTGGGATGAATCCTCCTCAATGAGTATTTATTTGGATAAACCCGATTTGGCGGAAACTTTAGCCATGGGTGAGGGTGTTATTATTGAATTACTTATGGATATAGGCCAAACCAAACGTGTGGCTAATGAAATAGCCCGTGAGGTAAATCGTTTTGAATTCCAGCTTCATAAACTGCAAGAGCTGGAAGATGAGGAGGGGCCCAAGGAAATGCAATTAAGTTATTTGCAAGAATATATGCCCCAAATCGATTGGCTTAGCTATCTCAAGGAATTAAAAGGGCCCGATACTGATCTAACCACCACCGTGATCATACAAAATATTCCCTATATGCGTTCTTTGGTAAAGCTTTTGAATGCGGTGGACTCTTCCACCTTGTGTAGTTATATTATGTTGAAATTTTTAATCTACCTAAAAGCTCAAGGTCCTAATGAGATCTCTCGCCAGGAATGCATAGCTAGCTTAAGGCGTGCCATGCCCTTGGCTTTAAGTTATATAGTGGGTCAACATTATTACAAAGACCCGGAGAAAAATGACGAACAGGTCCAGCAAATATTTAATCATTTAAAAAAATCTTTCCACAACACCATTAGAGACAATCGTTTGCAATTGCCCGAAACCATAGTAAAAACACAATTGCAAAAGATCGATAGCATGCAGCTGAGAATTGGTTTTGCTCCGCGTAACATCTCTTCAGAATATTTTGATATGTACTACGAACGTGTCACTCTAGATCCTAATAATTTCTATGCCAATCAACTAAGTCTTTTGCGTTTAACTGTGGAACATAGTCATGAAACTTTGGATCCCATAGCAAATCCCGAACTATTAGCCGATGAGGCGGTCATATCTGCGGAATGGTTAGGCAGCTCTTCTTCGCCTCTTTATCTGAAATCCCGAAACATAGTCATCATTCCGTATGGCTTCCTCCATATGCCTATCTATCATCGCAACCTTCGTGATATTTTCAAATACTCGGTTTTAGGTTTCTCTCTGGCCCACGAAATGTTGCATGGTTTCGATTCTTCTGGCATAGACTATGATAGCTCCGGTAATATTATGGGTCCCAGTGAGGAAATCTCTGCAAATCAACGTTTCATTCAAGGTTTACGTTGCATGCAAAATGAATTAGCTACCGGCTCTAGAAGTCTAAATGAAAAACTGGCCGACTATGAGGGAATACGTTTGGCCTATAATGCTTATTTCTCCCTAGCCAATTCCAGTCAAGATATAAATCCTCACTCTCCCAAAGCCTGGCGTTCACGTTTTCTGTTACAGTACTCGCCGCAACAAGTATTCTTCCTTAACTTCGCTCAATTCTTTTGTGGCAAAGTTCATCCGAAATTAACTCATTCTGCTTATTTGGATCATGCTTTAGATGAATTAAGAGTTCTTCAGACTTTGGCTAATTTTGAGGAATTTGGACGAGTATTTAACTGTGAGAAAAAGGAAAAAATGCAGTCGAGACATCGTTGCAGATTGTGGTGAGAGAGAAATGTTGAAATGTAAAAAATAATTAAAATGAATTAAATAAATAAATCGAATTGAAATTTCCACCGATAAAAATTGCCTTTTTGGAATCTAAAAATCTGAACTAAATAACAACTGAACTAGAAAAACCCTAGAACTGAACTGGAAACGAAGTAGAATAGAATTTGAACTGAACTAGAACTGAACAAGAGTTGAATTAGAACTGAACTAGAACTGAACTAGAACAGAACTAGAACTGAACCAGAACTGAAATAGAACGGAACTAGAACTGAACAAGAACTGAACTAAAAGTGAAAAAGAACTCAACTAGAACTGAACTGGAACTGAACTAGAACTAGAACTAAAATAAAACTGAAGTAGAACTGAAACCGAATTAAAACTGAACTAGAACTGAACTGAAACTGAGCTAGAAGTGACCAAGAACTAAACTAGAAATGAACTGGAACTGAAGTAGAACTGAACAAGAGTTGAACTAGAACTGAACTAGAACAGAACTAGAACTGAACCAGAACTGAAATAGAACTGAACTAGAACTGAACAAGAACTGAACAAGAACTGAAAAAAAACTGAACTAAAAGTGAGCAAGAACTAAACTAGAATTGATCTGGAACTGAACTAGAACTTAAATAAAACTGAAGTAGAACTGGAACAGAACTAAAACTGAACTAGAACTGAACTGAAACTGAGCTAGAAGTGACCAAGAACTTAAATAGAAATGAACTGGAACTGAAGTAGAACTAAACTAAAACTGAAGTAGAACTGAACTAAAACTGAAGTAGAACTGAATTAAAACTGTACTAGAACTGAACTGAACTAGAACTGACCTAGAATTGACTTTAACTGAACTAGAAGTGAACAAGAATTAAACGAGAATTGAACTGGAACTGAACTGAAACTGAACTAGAACTGAACTATAACTGAACTAGAACTAAACTGAACTAGAACTGAACAAAAACTGAAGTAGAACTGAAATAGAATTAAAACTAAACTAGAACTGAACTATAATCTGAACTCAATAACAATATTCATTAGTTCTAAGTTCTTTGGCCCATTTAATGAACCAACTCTTTTTCTATATAATTTTTGGATAATAAAATTGCATAAAATTAATATTTATAATTATTTAAAATTTTATTATTCATAATCATATTAAGACTTAAACAAATAATTATTTTTAAATATTAATACAAACGGCATTTTTTTGGCGGATGCATAGCATCACCTTCCCTACAATTAAAAGCCTCAGCAAAGTGTTCGGAATTACTAACAAGTTGTCTCAAACGTATTGGATCACTATCATGACTAATATATGTTGCAGAACTATTGCCGCAAAAAAATGTTCCCATATTTATGAAGAATTTCTTTTGCCATTTTAAAGCATTTTTAGCATAATACGTTTTATAGGTTATATAGGCCACTCTAAGGGCTACTAAATCTGCCACACGTTCATTAAGAAAATCGGTTGCATGTTGTTGATGCAAACATTTTAAAGATGTTTTGAAATTTGTATGATTTGTAATGGAACAGATGACGGGGTTATGTTCTGAGGCCAAAACCTTATTATCGAAAGCATGTGTTAGTTCATGGGCCAAAACAAAACCAAATAATGAAAGTTTTTCTAGGGGACTTTGGCGATAATGAAATAAAGGTAATTGAAGACTACCAAATGGTAAAACAATCGCATTCAATTCAGACTCATAAAAGGGAGTACTGGGATCGAAATGACTGTTATTGAGAGATTTTTGTGGATCATAAATTAAAGATTGATAAAATTTATGTTTCAATAGATTCAAGTGATTCCGATAATAATTTGTTTTATTTAAAGGAGGCAATTGTTCATAATAACTTTGTATGGCTTGGACATTTTCAATGGGAAATATATTTCCAATATTAAGTTTAAGATCTTTTAATTTATATCCAAGATGTTGAATTTGTTGATCTGAGAGCCTTAAATTATTTTCTATAAACAAACTAAACATAATAGTTTTAATTTTAAAAAATAAATCATTTATGGAAGCTTGAAATTCTGCTGCTTCCCAGCGAAAATATCGCAAATAATATATAAAATTTAAACCCAAATGAAAAAAATTCCACAACTCTTTAATACAATCTTCTTCAGATTTTTCCACCTGTAAAGCTATAATAAATTTTATGGATAAATATAATTTGATTTCTGCCAATTCCTCATCTGACCAGACTTTATCATTTAGATATTGAAAATATTGGGGATTTCGTAATTTAATCGAAGACACACGATTCACTTGTGTACCCATTAAATGCTGCAAATAGTTTTGTAATTTTAAACGAGGATACTTGACAGTTAAATCCCTTAATTTTAATGTTGCAATTCGCCTCAATTTATTTTTATTGGCATAATTTTCACTTAACAACTTCCATTCCATTTCCGATTTTTGTAATTTTTTTATAAAGATTTTCTCATTGGAAAAACCCAGATATTGCAATATTTCCTTTAAAATATCATCTGTGGGTAAAGATGTTGCCTTTTCTATGGGAACCGGTTGTAGTGTTATTTTCAAAGTTTGATCTTTATTTCTGGTAATATCATGTCTTAGCACTAAATCATTTATATCATAAGATTGTATTTCACCCACCAACGTTAAAAAGTCAAAGTTGTCTGCCACCATGAGAGGTTGTATCGCCTCCATGTAGTTTACCAGATTATAGTCCTTTTTCATGCAAGTTTCAAAATATATTAAAATTTTATCGTAAAAAGTTTCCTGTTTTAGGCATTTCGTATACGAGTTTATAACATCTTTGATAGCCACATCTAATAAGGTTTCCGATTTTAAAAATCTCAACAATTTCCTCTCGAACTGCGTATTTAATTCATCGATCATTTCGTTTGTTTTAGTTTTGCAAACGTATTGGTGAAAATCATTACAAGCTGCATCGTTTAGTGTGAAATCTAATAAAATTATTATTGTTAATGTTTTAATAAAATTATTCAACATTTTTTTCGTTTTCGTTAAATTTTTAATGTTTACACTTAGAAAATTCTCTTATTACTGATCTGCTTCACTGCAAATTTGTGCTTTCAACTCAGCGCCGTGATCATCTAATGCTTAAATAATTGTAGAAAATGATAAGAATCAAATAAAATGAAATTTTTTAATTACCAGACTTTCGGCATTTTTTTCACTGTAAAATGTAAGACCCCTTTTAAATTGAAGATCCGAATCCCTATTGGTTACAACTCTTCATGATTGACATTAAACCAAAAAAATGAGGGGAATCAGTTGATAAGGGTGAACACTTTTCGTTGCAAATTGCATTTACTATACTGGACATTTTTTGCATAATGATTCATTCAAAATAAATTCATTATCACAGTTTTCCATTGTTGTAAATTAAACTTTTCTATTATTCACAAAATCGCTCTTTTATTACGAAAGCTTTTACAAAAATATTATTGAGCGATTTTCACAATATTTTTGTAAATCCAAACGAACTTTTTAAACAAACTAATTGATAATTAAACAAGTAAGAATGCTATATTCGGCTATGCCGAATCTTCAATACCCTCCACCACAAACTCGTGTGAAGTTAATTCGTTAGGTTCCATAGATACACACACACTCACAAATGTATATAGTTTATAACACAGAAACACTTAATGAGTCACAAAATTAGTTATAATTTTGGCTATAACTTTTTTGCTACTGAACTGCCTTTTTTCCACCATAATTCATTGAGATTGACGAAAATCGACTGAGATTTTGATTTGATGCAAGAATATATACATTTTGGGGTCTAAAATAATTCGTTCTTAGCGTTACACACAGAATGACAAAGTTTATATTCACTCTCTAACACTTGTATTGTGGAGCGTATAAAAACAAAAAATATGCTCAAAACTGCTTTCCGGGAAGGGGTCTTATATGGGAGCTACAGTAAAATTTGGACCAAGATTGTTCATATTTATAAAATACTTTGATTAAGTTAGAAAAAATCTTTATTTAAATGTTTTATAAACTCAAATCCGTTTTCCGGGAAATCCCATTTCAAGGGATCTATAGGAAAATTTGGAACTATAGGACAAATTAATATAATATCTTCAGGACAGTTAGCAAAATAATTGTGTCGAATTTCATTGGAATTGGTCTTTATTTACTCCTTTTATAAGCTGAAAACTGTTTTCGGTGAGGGGCCTGATATGGGAGCTACATCAAAATATGGACCAAGATTGTTCTAATTAAAAATTTTCGTTAAAAATAGTTAAAAATGCATTGTACCGAGTTCCTATGGAATTTGTCTTTATTTGATTGTTTTAAAAGCTCAAATCCGTTTTCCGGGAAGGAGCGTTATATTAGAGCTATATTAAAATATGGACCCATGTTAATAAAATTTATAACATATATTTAAAATAGTTAACAAATTAATTGTGCCAAATTTCAAAAAAATTGGTTAAAATTTAAAAGTTTTATAAGCCATAAATCATATTCCGGGAAGGGTCCTTATATGGGAGCTGGGTCAATTAAAGATCCCAGAACAATATGATTTCTTTGGATATATTTTTGTATCAAAATAAGTAAATAAGTGACAAATTTCAGTAAATTATCTTAAAAATTACGGCCCATATGACACAAAGAGTTTGGGGTGTATCAAAATGTTGCATATTATAGCCTATAACTTTTTTCCTGTTAATCAGATTTTGCAAATTTTTTGCACGATGATGACGCACGTGCAGTTGTATACGAAAATTAATTTTTTGTTTAAGTCCAATTACATTTTTAGCAGAATTTATAAGAGTTCATTTACGAAATTATGAGGTTGTTTCAGATATCGGTCTATTACTTTCTTGCTTATAAACCGATATATCTGGTTTTGAATAGCAAACTGCTTATGACAATAATAAACAATGTGGCCAAGTTTCATTAGATTCGAACAATTATTCTAGGCGTGAGAATGTTTCCAAAAGACAGACGGACATAGCTAAATCGACTCAGTTTTTGATTTTATGCTATAATATATATATATATATATATATATATATATATATATATATATATATATATATATATATATATATATATATATATATATACATATATAATATATATATATACATATATAATATATATATACATATATATATATATATATATATATATATATATATATATATATATATATATATATATATATATATATATATATATATATATATATATATATATATATATATATATATGTATATATATATATATATATATATATATATATATATATATATATATATATATATATATTGGTGGGTCTGAGATGATTCCTTCTTGGCAGGAAACAGAGAAGATATTAGTAATTGAAATCTCAATATGTCCAGATCAGTTCTAGTTCAGTTCTAGTTCAGTTCTAGTCCAGTTCTACTTCAAGTTCAGTTCTAATTTAGATCTAGTTAAGTTCTAATTCACTTCTACTTCAGTTCTAGTTCAGTTTTTAGTTCAGTTCTAGTTCAGTCGAGGTTCCCTCTTAAAATTCTATTTTTGATTATATTTAAAATTATAGTTTGGATCATATTCTATTTCTGATTTGTGGTTCAAGCGTTGCTTTAAGTTCTTTTTGGAATATAGATTTATATTATGTTCTAGCCCATGTTCGAGTTCAAGTCCTAATTAAAACTGTCGTTATGTTTGAAATTCTAGTTCAAGTTCTGGTTTTAATTTTATTTTAGTTTCCAATTCAGACCGTATTTCAAATTCAGTTCAGATTCCGATTTAAATTCTAGTTTTGATTATTTTTCTTGATCAGTTTCTAGGTTATTTCCCAGTTGAAATTCCTATTTTAGGTGAAAGTTAGTGATTGAATTTCTTTTCAGATTCTAGATCAATTTCAAATTGACTTTATATTTGAACAGCTGTTCCTCTACTGGTGCAGCTGCAGTTTTAATTCTAACTTATATTATTGCTGAAATTATATTTCAAACTTTAGTTCAAATTCTAATTGCAGTTAAGCTTCAATTTTATGTAGTTAAGATTGTAGTTTTGATTCTAGTTCAAATTTTGATATAAATTACAGTTAAGACCATAATTCATATGCTATTTCCGATTCTAAATCAGATTCTGGTTCTAATAATAGTTCAGTTTCATGATCTGTTTATTTTTCATATTGTGTATAGATTCTAGTTCAGATTATTTTTCCCAGTGCAGTTTAAGTCTGATTTAAATTTATTTCTGACCAAAATCCACTTATGATTCCAGTTCTTAATCTATTTTGTGTCCGAGTTCAATGTTTTTTTTGGTTATTGGTTGAATGCTGATTTAAGTTTTAATTTAATGAATTAATGCCGGTAGAAAATTTTATTTATTCACAAATTAATACATAAATTATATATTTCTAATTTTAGTATAAACGACATTTATGTTCCGGATTCATGGGACTTTCTAATGGGCAATCGTAAGCCTGGCCAAATGGTTCGAAATTCTTTAGAATTTGTAGCAAACGTATGGAATCTGCATCGTGACCAATAAACACTAGTTCACCTTTATTACAAAAGAATTGTGCCAATTCTCTAAAAAAAGCTCTTTCCCACCCTTGATACTGATCTTCAGCATAATAATCCAAATATGAACGATATGCAACACGTACAGCAAAAAGATCGGCAATACGCTCATCTATTTCTTCAGTAGGCTCCTGGTTTAGCGTACACCACAGGGCTTCAGAGAAACTTATGTTCATTAAAATATCTTCATTATTAGAGGTGATTAGACCGTTATGATCATATTGTAGACCCGAAGTATCAATAACGTGTGTCAGTTCGTGGGCCAAAACAAAGCCTAAAAGGGAGAATTGTTGAAGGGCGGTGAGATTATAATGGTACAAGGGTAATTGCAGAGAATCGAAGGGTATAACAATCATATTCTGTTGAGCTGTATAAAAGGGCGAAGATAGTGTACTATGGAAGTTATCGGTGACGGTGAAATGACTTTGATTTTGGGGATAAAGTAAACTTATAGTAAAACGATGTTTTAATAAATATAAGTGATTTTTGTAATAATTATCTGCCGATAGAAGAGGTATGGATTGATAAAAACTTTCTACTGACTTATTGTTGTTGTAATAATTATCGGGTAAATTGCCGATATTAACTTTAACCGCTTCCAATTTTCGTATTAATTTTTCAATTTGTAATTCCGATAATTTTAAGTGATTTTCTTCTTCTAGAAGTTTAATCATGGTATTTTGGATTTTATATAACATTTGTATTAGAGGTTTTCTATATCGAAATTGTTCGTGCTTAAAAGATTTCTCATAGTACAAGTAATTAAGAGCCAAATCAAATTTATGTCTTAAATCTTTTAAACACTTTAAGGGCGTAAAGTCTCGAGTACTATCTACCGCCAAATAATATAGAAATTTAATCATTATATAGTTACTGATGCGTATAAGTTCGATATTTGTCCAAGATGTTTCTTGTAATAATTCGAAATATTTGAGATTTTCTAAAGTGATTTTTGTGATATTTCCCCTATCGGCAGCAGCAAGTAAGTTATCCAAATAAAGCTGTAGACAAGGAGGTAAATCATGATAATCAAAATCCTGATAGTTGTGTTTAGCTTGATTTTCGGAGAATTCTAGCCATAAAAAATCGGTGTCTTTTAAATCCTTTAAAACTAATTCAATATCTTTCTCAGCCACCTCTAAGGCTTCAAGTAAAACTTTAAGTATCACTTTATCGGGTAGAGAGCCCAGTTCGGTTATTAAGGCTGGTGCTAGCCAAATGTCTAATGTGTTATTCTTATTTCTCATGATTTGGGTTTTTACTATAAGATCATTTAAACCATGTGCCTGTATGCGGCCCAATAAAGGCCAGAAGCTATATTCGTTTTCACTCCTTAACCATATGTCTTTATCCATCTCTAGTAAAGGCCAATTTAATTGCTCACTGGGTTGTATCACCTCCAGATATTTTGTTATATTTCTTTTTTCCGTAGTAATGCAAGATCTCCAATACATCAATAGTTTATCGTAAAAAGTTTGTTTCTCACTCTCTCGTCTTGCGTTCGCCAATTCTTCGATATATTTTAATAATTTTAGATTCATTTTATAATCCAGTTCTTGTGTGATTTCTTTATATATAGAATTTTCATTATCCCGACTATAATTTTTACAGGCAAATTGATAAAAATTATCACAAGCTTCGCTTAAGTGATCACTTGTAGTTTCGTTTTTATTTTCACTAATAATTTTATCGTGAATTTTTTCAATATTAATTGATTTGTTTTGTATTATATATTGAATGATTATGGCGATTTTAATTAAAATATTTAAAATTGTATTCATATTAAATGATGCCTTAATCTTTAGGTTTAAAATTATACTGATTACAATAATTATTTAAAACAACTAAAAACACAACGCATTATCTCAAGTTATACCCTACACTGCCATAGTTGGTGATTTGCTGCGTTTGAGCGAAAATTGTACCGTTCAGAAAAATGTGCGCTTCCACCGCTTTTAAGTATATCGACCGACTCAGAATCACTTTCTGTGTCGATTTAACGATGCCGTTCCATCCGTCTCGCCGGTTGGCAGGCTGGCTTGCTCTCCATGTAAAATTTCTAAATATAATGCAGGCTACAGTTTTATTGATATCTTAACGAAATTTGGCATGTGTCACTATTTTGGCACAAGGAAGATGTCCCCATACAAATGTTTTTCCCAAAATGGTGATTTAAGATCACATATGTAAAGCGATTGGTTCATTAATTTTTGGTAGCTACAAGTTATAACCAACGATGGGGTGTAAGATAGTTAACGGTCGGTTTTGACCGAACATATCTTGTATTTACCCTTTAAATAGAAACTTTAATCTAATACTGCTACAAAAATTAGATCAATATTGTTACTGAAACTGTAGTTCCAGTTCGAATTACAGTCCAGTTTCAATAATATATATTTAGAAATAAACTTCTGATTCTAGTTCAGGTTTTAGTATAGGTTCTACCTCTGGTACTTGTTCCGTTTCAAGGTCTATTGATCTTTAAAATCTAGTTCAAATTCTAGTTCAGATTATTCTATAGATTTATTTCAGATACTGATACTAATTTTCCTTCAATTTCTAGTTCATATTCAAGTTGAAATTTTAGTTCAAATTCTAATTCCGATTCTGGTTCTACCTCTGATTTTAGTTTGAATTTAGATACTAGTACTGGTTTTAAGTCACATTCTGGTTTAGCTTCTGCTACTGAAACTACTTCAGATTTTAGTTTTAATTTCGGATTCGAGTTCTAGACCAGATTTCAGGTCATATTTTATTTTAAATTTTAGTTTATATTCTAGACCAGATTCGAATTTTAATTTCAAATCAGATTTAAGTTCGGATTTTGGTTTAGATATCCACATCCAAATTTATATATAACTTTAGATTATAGGTTGTGTTGTTTTTCGGATTGTAGTTCAGATGCAGCTTCAGATACTTCTACATATTCTGTTCCATCATTCCTCATAATTGGATACAATATATGGGTTTCAAAATGGCGGCGCCATGTAAATCGCTTATCCAAATGAACACCGAGGTACGTAACATAATCGCTCTGATGGATGTTAACACCATTATGAGAAACATCTTAGAGCAAAGGTGACGTTCTCACTTTTCAGTTCGTTTATCTTTATTCTCCAATTCTCAGCCATATTTCCAAACGCCTCCAATAAATGTCCAGGTTATGAGAAGCTAAGTAAGGGCCCTTGTGTGGTACTGAAAATTGCCGTATCATCAGCTAATGTCGATACCGTAAGATCATCAAATAGTGGGTCCTTAAACAGTTCCCTGAGAAACAATAGCATTTAAACAGAATTTCCTATTCATAATTTTGCCCTGAAATGATGATCATCTAAATAGGTTTCTAACAAATTGTGAGTACATGGTGATAACAGGATTTTTATTTTGTATACTACGTCCTTATGCCATACAATATCCCAAAATATTGTCGAACAATACGATTTAAATTCAAAAGATTTTCTAAACTCTCCAATAAAAGGTTTACCTGTTCCCTGCTTTTCTCGTTTGGCAAAAGAAAATGAAAACACACTTTTCTTTTTATGTTAATAACTTTTATTATTTAAACTCTAATAAAGTCTACATTTATTTCTCTTATACATACGAGTGCCTTTCGTACAACCAAATGCCTGGGAAAATGGTAAGAAATTCTTAACAATTTGATGCAAACGCACAGGATCAGCATCATGAGCAATAAATTGTACATCATTTTTACCACAAAAAAATTGTGCCATATTTATGAAGAATTGCATTTCCCAGCCTTTGTGACCAGCAGCATAGAAGTCCACATAAGTTTGATAGGCTACACGAGCAGCAAATAGATCAGCAATACGTTCATCTATATCGGGTGTAGGATGCTGTTGTTGCATACATTTTAAAGAGCTGGAGAAGTTTTTGTGCTGTAATATATCGGAGGGAACAGCTAAAGGATAACCTTGATGATCATAATGTAGACCGGACGAATCAAAGGCATGAGCTAATTCATGGGCCAAAACAAAACCAAAAATTGGCACTTGCTCTAGAGGTGATTTCAGATATTGGAAAAAGGGTAATTGAAAACTGGCAAAAGGAAATACAATCATATTCTGTTGACTTATATAAAAGGGCGACGAATTGGAGCCCCATTGATTTGAGGTGACTATAAAATGGGTTTGATTTTTACGATATAAAAGAGATTTGCGAAAGCGATGTTTCAATAATGATAAATGATTTTTAAAATAATTATCTCGGTGTTGAGGATCAAGATCTCGATAATAATTAGCTACAATTTGGGAATCAACATTTTTGGGTAAATTTCCAATATTCGTTTTAATGGCGAATAATTTATTTTTCAAATAAATCATCTGTTCTCTGGAAAAATTTAAATGGTTAAGATTAAAAAATTTCAGAATTGTGGACCGTATTTTATAAAATAAATTATGAAAATATAAACGAAATAGTTGGGGTTCAAAATTAAAATAATCCTGATAATACAGATAATTTAGAGATAAATCAAATTTATTTTTTAAGTCCCTTAAACAAGACCATGATGTGAATTCCTCAGTGCTATCTTGGATCAAATAATAAAGAAATCTGATCATTAAATAATTGCTTAAATGTTTTATATCCTGTTTGGAGGCCTGATAACGATTTAAGAAATCAAAATAACGGGGATCTTCCAGAGTGATTAAGGCAATATTTTTCAATTCCCGAAAACCCAATAAATTTTCAAAGTACTTTTTGAAATTCAACTGAGGATAGAGTTTAATTAAACGTTTAAGATTCAGTTGACGCAATTGATGCGAATAACCATGCACCTGGATAATCTGTTGCCATTTCGATTCGATTAATCGGTATTGTTTTATAAAATCGTCAAAATCCTCTTCTTTTAAATCAAACGATTTCAATACGATTTTTATTATTTCATTTTCGATAGGAAAATTATTTTTTGATTTCGAGGATGGGGCCAGCCATATATTTAGCGTATTATCTTCATTACGATTAATGTCGGTTTTTATTAAAATATTATTTAAACCCAAAGACTGCAATTCCCCCAATAAAGGCCATACACTCCAGCTGGCATTTGAATGTAACCAATTTTTTCGATTTGAATCCATTAAAGGCCATGCCAAATCCTTACTCGGTTTAATTTCTTCTAAATATTTTCTTATATTCTTAACCTCACTTTTCTCTCGACGACATGCTTCCCAATATATCAGCATTTTATCATTATAACTTTGTTTTTCCATGTCAATTGTTATATTTTGTGCTAAATATTTTAAAGATATCAATAATTTGCGATTCATTTCGTAATCCAATTTTTGTGTTATTTCACTATAATTTCCATTAGGATTTTCTTCACTATAATTCTGACAGGCGTACTTATAGAAATCATTACAAGCTTCTTTATTTTCTCCATCATTTGGGAAATAATTTCCTTTTATTGATTTTATATATAAAAATATAAAAATTATTAATTTCAATAAATTTCTTTTAAAAAATTGCATTTTGATATTCGTTGTTTTAAGGTTTAAATTAGAAATAATACTAATTTTAAATTAGTACACAATAAATCAGAATTATCGCTTAATTTAAATTCCAGAGATAAGGAAAATTTAATTATATTCTATATTAGAATCTATATATATAAAAATTAATCTGTGTTTGTCTCTGGGATTTATAGACAGCTAAACAGCTGGATCGATTTTGCTGAAATTTTCATAGAATGATTCCCTTATGTCCAAAGGTAACATAGGCTAAGAACATAGGCTATAAAATTCCGACCAGGGTTAGTGGTATCCCCCCATACAAAGCAAATATTGATTAACGATTATTTGAAGAATCACTTTATCGAGAATTTGAAAATTTGGTCCCAATAATTTTTTTCAAGGAACTATTTTACAAGACCAATTGTAGGGCAGATAGAATCAGGGGGAGAGATGTACCCCCCCCCCCATTCAAATATTTACTATTAAATATCTAAAAAAATATAACAGCGAGAATTTTTCAATATGGTTTCAATCACTTTTTCAAGGAACTGCTTTATAGGGCAAAATGTAGGACGGGTAGGATATGGGATAGAGGTTACCTCATACAAAGAAAATATTGATCATGGAAAATTTTAAGAACCATTTCATCGTGAATTTGAAAATTTGGCGCCAATAACTTTTTTAAGGAACTATATTACAAGACAAATGTAGGGCGGATAGAAACAGGGGCAGAGGTAGCCCCCATACAAAGCAAATTTAGAAAAATTTGGTCCCAATAATTTCATCAAGGCAGAGGAGGCAAAATGTGAGACAGATAGGATCAGTGGAAGAGGTAGCCTTCCAGCAAGGCAAATATTTAAAGAACTATAACAGTGAGAATTTTCGAATTCGGTTCCAAGAAATTTTTCAGACAGAATAAAGGCGGATAGGCTCATGGGGAGAGGTGTACCCCATACAAAAAAATTTTTTTTTTTATCGAATATCAAAAAAACTGTAACAGAAATAGTTCTCAAACTCAAGCCCAATCTCTTTCTCAAGAACTTGTTTTACTGAATCAAATAAAAGACGGGTAGGATCAAGGGGAAAGGTACTTCCATGCAAAGTAAATATTAATTATCGAATATTTAAAAAACTGTAAAAGTGGAAGTATTCAAATTGGTGCCAATTACTTTCCCAAAGAACTTTTTTTTTTCGGCCAAAATGTAGGACCGATAGGATCATGGGGAACCTTGGTCCTAGTGGTACCATCTACCTTATAAGGGCGTGAAAGCGCACCGGGTCTTAGCTAGTGACTTATAATCTCAAGAATATTTAAAACAAATTGCAAGTTCAAGGTTGTTGGAATGAATATTGAAATCACTTATACATACACACAAACAAGTGAAACTAGATATTAGAAAATACACTGAGTAAAACATTTCGATAATTCCAGATCGGGATAAATCATCATTAACATTTTCAATTTTGGTGAACCCTCAAAGTTTTGAATTTTAGTTCTGATTCGATTAGAATTTTTATATGGATTGTAGAAAGTATTCCAATTCAAATCGTTGTACAAATTCTAGTCAAATTCTAATTCTGAATCTTCTTCAGATTCTAATTCATTTTCGAATATAATTTAAGCTCAAATTCTAACTTAAGTTCTGGTTGAGATTCTATTTCGGATTAAGTTAGTTCGATTAGTTAAGTTCTTTTCAGAATTTCGTTCAGACTCTACGTCAGTTAAGATTGTAGTCCAAATTGCAGTTTAGGTTCCACTAAAGATTTAAGTACAATTTCCAGTTCAAATTGTAGCTTAGTTTCTAAGTAAAGCTTCAATTAAATTCCTTATACAGATTGTAGATCAGATTTGTAGTTCAGATTATAGTTCTCATTGTAGTTTTTTTAATTGTTTTAATCATTAATGTTGAAATTTTGAAACTTTCTCGGAAATCCTTTCTTTCTCTTCAATTCTCTATTTTAATAAGAGGCTTATATCTCTCACTATACTTAGCTCCGGGCACATTGGCGGATTTGTAGGAAATAATTTTAAATAATTTTAGTTTGCCCTTTTTCTATTCACTCATTTTAATCGGATTTAATATATATAAAATCGGTTAACATTAAAAGTAACACAAGTTAAACGTTTTAAAGAAAAACGAGTGTTAATAATCTTTTGATCTCACCTCTATGTTTAGGATTAGTTCAAAGTCTAATTAATATTCTAGAAATGTTTATTTTTAAGAATTTGGTTCAGATTCTATTTCAGTTTAGATTGTTGTCCGGATTATAGTTCAGTTTTCAGTTCAGACTTTACTACAGATTCTTGGTTAAGTTCAAGTTAAGATTCTTATTCAGACTCCAGATTAGATTTAAGTAAAGATTCTAGTTCTCATTGTAATTCTGATTCTTGTGCGGATTATGGTTCAAAGAAACAGCTCAGTGAAATTCCAGCTTGGATTATAAATCAGATTCTAGTTCAGTTTCTAATTCAGTTAGTTAAAATTTTAGTACAGAATTCAGTTCAAATTCAATTTAGAATTTATTTTATTATTTCTGAATCTTATTCACGGTTCATATTCTAGTTTACATTGTAATTCAAACTCTATTTCAAATTCAAGTCGGAAATCTGGAGGTTCAACTTCAGATTTTACTGCACATTGTAATCAAAATTTTCATTATGATTTTAAATTCTAGATCAGGTTTTAGTAGATGCTTTAGTTCAGAATCTAGTTCTGTCTGTACTTCATATTCTGGTACAGATTACAGCTCAATTGTAGTTCAGTTCTGGTTGAGTTATGGTTCAGTTCCAGTTCAGTTCTTGTTCAGATTCCAGTTCAGTTTTGGTTCTGTTCAAGTTCAGTTCTAGTTTTTTCTAGTACAGTTCTAGTTCACTTTTGGTTCATTTTTAGTTCAGTTCTAGTTCAGATCTAATTCAATTCCAGTTCAGTTCTAGTTCAATTCCAGTTCAATTCCAGTTTAGTTCTAGTTCAGTTCTAAATCAGTTCTAGTTCAGTTCTATTTCACTTCTAGTTCAGTTTTAGTTCAGTTCTATTTAAGTTTTAGTTCAATTCTAGTTCAGTTCTACTTCATTCTAGTTCCGTTCTAGTTCAGTTTTGGTTCAGTTTTAGTTCAGTTCTAGCTAAGTTCTTATTCAATTCCAGTTCAGTTCTAGTTCAGTTCTAGTTCAGTTCTAGTACAGTTCTAGTTCAGTTCTAGTTAAGTTCTAACTCAGTTCTAGTTAGTTCTAGTTCAGTTCTACTTCAGTTCTAGTTCAGTTTTGGTTCAGTTTTAGTTCAGTTCTACCTCAGTTCTTATTCAATTCCAGTTCAGTTCTAGTTCAGTTCTACTACAGTTCTAGTTCAGTTCTAGTTCAGTTCTAGTTCTGTTCTAGTTCAGTTCTAGTTAAGTTCTAACTCAGTTCTAGTTAGTTCTAGTTCAGTTCTACTTCAGTTCTAGTTCAGTTTTGGTTCAGTTCTACTTCAGTTCTACTTTAGTTCTAGTTCAGTTCCAGTTCAGTTCTAGTTCAGTTCTACTTCAGTTCTAGTTCAGTCCTATTTCAGTTCTAATTCTGTTCTTAAAAAGCATATTTTTAGTTATTTTCATAATTATATTCACATTTTTATTTAGACTAAATTAAAATTACAGATTCCATATTTAAACTAAATTAAGAACCGTTTATCGCTTTTTTGCAACTTTTGCAAACTATGTTATCTGGCGTAGAAGACTGGAGTCTAGTTCAATTGTATATTAATATTTTATTTAATTACTGTTGTATTAATAAAGTCGACATTGTTTCCCGGGATAACTTACACTTGTTTTGGGACATCGAAAAACCAGTGCAAAGTCAGGAGAATTCTTAATAATTTGTTGTAAACGTATTTCATCTGAGTCATGATCAATATACTTAAGATCATTATTTCCACAAAAGAATTCGGATAGATATATAAAGAATTTATGCTTCCATTTTTTATGCATAGAAGAATGATAATACCAATAGGTTTTATATGCCACTTTAACGGCAAATAGATCAGCTAAACGTTCATCTATATTTTCGGTAGGCATTTGTTGTTGCATACATTTGAGGGAACTCTTGAATTGAGAACTTTCCATTATACCCAGGGAATGATTTAAAAGTAGACCATGTTCATCATATTGTAGACCTGTAGTGTCAAAGGCATGAGCCATTTCGTGGGCCAAAATGAAGCCAAAAAGTGATAATTGTTGAAGATATGTTTGCTGGTAGTAAAAGAATGGTTTTTGGAAACTGGCAAATGGTATAACGATCATATTTTGTTGAGGTATATAATAGGGTGTGGATATACCACCCTCATTGTTACTGGTGACTACAAAATATGTTTGATTTTGTGTGTAAAGAAGAGTTTTTTTAAAATTATGTTTTAGAAGTGACAAATGATTTTTAAAGTAATTTTCAATCTCCATATGATCAAGATCCTGATAGAAATTATTGATTTCTTGATAATCTAAATTTAGAGGTAAATTGCCTACATTTATTTTAATGGCTTTTAATTTATTTTTCAAAAAAGAGATTTGTTTCCGGGAAAGTTGCAGATTATTGTTGTTAAAAAAGTCGGACATAATATATTTTATTTTCATTGTTAAAGAGTCAACTTGTGATTTGAGGATCACATAATGGCCGTGATCTAAAATGGCAAAATAGTAATAGGCATTTGTAGCCAAATCAAATTTCTTTCTTAAATCCTTTAAACATTCATAAGGAGTAAAATCGTTGGTTGTGTCCTTTACTAGATAATACAGTACTTTTAACATGAAATAATTCATAATTTGCACTAGTTCTTCTTTAGACCAGATTTTATCATTTAAGTTATAAAAATATGAGGGATTTTTAATGGTGATTTGTGAAATATTCTCCATTTCCTGATAACCCAATAATTTCTCCAAATATAAAGATAAATTGAGTTTAGGATAAATAGATGACAACTCCTTTAAACTCAACTCTATAGATTGAGCTTCAGAGGAATAATTTTCTGGAAAAAATTCTTGCCATTTATTTTCTATATCATAGAAATCTTGTATAACCGCATCCATATTCTTTGGACTACCCAAAGCCTTTAGTAATACTTTTAAAATATATTTATTTTTAAAATAATACGTTTAAAGTGTTATCACGATTTCTTACAACAGTTTGTTGCACCACTAGATTATTGAAACCATACGATTGTATTTCACCCAATAAAGGCCAAAAGTCAAAATTTTTATCTGCCTCCAACCACGTCTCCTCAAATCCCAATAATGGCCAATTTAATTCCGAACTCGGTTGTATGACTTCAAAATATTTCGTCAGATTTCTTTGGGTTTCACGTCTACAGGATTCCCAATATAACATGAGTTTAATTCCATAATTTTGTTTTAGATTAACATCATTTGGTAATAATGCACTCCTCTTCACTAAAATGTCTAACAATTTCACATTGAAGTTATAATCCAATTTTTCTGTTATTTCACTATAATTTGCATTTTGATAGGATTGATCGTAATAATTACTGCAGGCATATTTTTGGAAATTTTTACAGGCAGCACTTTCACTAACGATGTACTGGTTATTCATTCTATGAAGAAAAGCGGAATTTTGCTGAATTAAAATTATGAACAATAAAATTTGATTTAGCGTTATCATCTTTTTAAAGGTGTTTAAACGTTAAGACTTCGATTACAACTGATTGATGATAAGAATGATTGAAAATTAATTTATTTAAAATAAAAAATAATCAAAAATGTTCTCTTCTCAGTTAAGAATTTAGGTTTAGCAATATGTTGCTCTATATGCACAACAATTGGTGATCTGTATTTCGAATTGGTTTAGTAGAATTAACGATATAACAATCCTCCACCTTGATACCAATCTTGATGTGATGTGATGAATTAAGCATCGGCTGTGTTATATACTTCTTCTGATTAGTGATGATTCCTTCCCCCTTTCTTCTCCATTTCCCTCACTTGTAAGGTGACTAATTAGTGGCAAAAGAAGATTAGTTGCAGATATCCTCCGGTGACGATGACAAGGGTCGTGTTTTTAGGAAGTCTATTTCATGTACGCCGTCCTCGCATGATTGGTCTTTCTTTTACATGCCAACTGGTGGGAATAAAATTAAATGGATACAAAAACAAAAAATTAAAATAAGGATGAAATTGGATTTTTATCCGAAGAAGAGCATCTTGAAGAAAAAACGAAAAAGGAGGAAAAATCAGAAAACATAATCACTCTGTTCATTTTTGACAAGACTGCAAATATTGTAGAAAAACGCGCAACTCACGAACGTTTATATCATGACAATAATTGAGGTATTTCAAAACCTCCTTAATGATCTACAAACCATATCAAAAGCCGCTGAAGAAGAGGTCCAAGACCGCTCACGGCTTTTATATTCAATCAAAAAGCCGAAGGATGTTTAGGAAACTGGTGAAGAACCATCTTATAATGGTATTGGGTACTGTAAAGGAAGACTTCATCTAACCTGTAGTAACAGACTGGGGTTTCATTGAATCAATGATGGATCAAGTGTTCGCTATTAAGATTAGATCGGCATCTTGTTTTGACTTCAGTGAAGTTCACCGGTGAGGAAGGCTTTACAATTGTTTGGACGAGTGTATTGAGGACTTCCTATATCTCTAAGATTAGTGATGCATGGAAACTGATTCAAGAAAAGGAAATCCCAATCTATGGATGAATGGTCCAACCTTTGGGTTTCAAACTGTTTTTCTGGGAACGTGATGCTACCCAGATGAAGCGGGAAAGCGAATGAAGTTGACGTTACCAACGTTCTGCTCTCAAATTAGTTAAGATTTTATTTTGCGATTAAAAACTATAATCGGGACTCTTTTGAATTTTTCAAACTGAAATCTTTAGATTCCGGCTGGAACTTTATTATCGGGAAAACACAAAACATACTTTTATTAAAATTCAAATTTATTTTATATTTAGTTTTTTAATTTGGACATTTTCGATATATAATTTAAAGCTTTCCTAGAGTAAAAATTTCAAATCAGTAGTTCCCCTTAATAAAGACGACATTTCTGTTTTGGATTCATGGGACTTCCTTCTTCGCAACCAAAAGCCTGAGCAAAAGGCTTAAAATTTTTGACAATTTGCTGCAAACGTATTTGATCTGAATCATGATCTATAAAACGTAAATCATTTCTGCCACAGAAAAACTGAGCTAAATTTTTAAAAAAGTCCTGCTCCCAATTTGTGGAATTTTTAGCATAAAACTCCTGATAAGTACGATAAATAATGTGAATGGCAAAGAAATCTGATATGCGTTCATCTATATTTTCGGTAGGTTCTTGTTGCTGCATACACTTTAATGAGGCCTTAAAATTTGCATCATTCAATATTCCGGAGGGAGAGGTGAGAGGATAACCATAACGATCATAAAGAAGACCGGTAGTATCAAAAGCATGTGATATTTCATGAGATAAAACAAACCCCAACAGTGATAGTTGCTGCAGAGGAGAATCACTATAATTGAAAAAACTTAAGCGTAAAGTGGCATAAGGAATAATCACCATATTCTGTTGGGGCACATAATAGGGCGAAGATATGCTACCAATACCATTTGTGGAGGCCACAAAATAGGTCTCTTTTTGAGGATTTACTAGGGCTTTGCGAAAACGATGCTTTAAGAGTTGTAAATGATTTTTATAATAATTTTCTTTACTTAAATCGGGAAGGTCTTGATAATATTCTTCTATCGTTTGATTATTGAAATTATCAGGTAAATTTCCTATATTCACTTTTATATCCAATAATTTCTCTTTTAAATATTGCATTTGATCAGGTGTGAGATTCAGATGATTTTCTTGAAAATAATTCCAAATTGTTTGTTTTATATGAACCAGCATTTGGTTAAAAGGTGCCAGATATTTGTCACCCCAGTGTTGGTAAAAATGATTATAATAAAATAGACTGACGGCCAAATCAAGTTTATTTTTCAAATCTTTAGTACATTCCACTATGGAGAAATTTCGCGGCCCATCTTTAGAGACATAATAAAGAAATCTGATTAATAAATAATTACAAAGATTTTCCACATCTTGTTTAGTCCATGACTTTTTCATTTAAAGCCCAAAAGTAACGGGGATTTTCTATTATGACCAAAGAAATATTTTCAATTTCTTTAAGACCCAATAACTGTTCCAAATATTCAGATAACTTTAATCTTGGATAATATAAAGTCAACTCTTTCGGGGATAATTCCATTTCTTCGTTGTCTGTTGCATTCCATTGTTCAGCAAACTTTAGCCATTCGTTTTCGGTTCTTTGTAACTCGTCAACCTTTTTCCTGATACTTGAGACCTGCAAAGCTTTTAATAAAACTTCAAAGACATTTTTCTGGTCAAAAAATTCTTCTTGATCCTTCAAAGCCCTGCCCAATCTCACCTCTAGGCCGTTATTGTCATTTCTCACAATCTCATAATGCAAGATCACATTATTCAATCCAAATCCCTGCAAACGGCCTAATAAATTCCACACGTTAAAATCTTCCTTCAAATCGAATTCTTCACCTTCTCCATCTCCAGCCAATAAAGGCCAATTTATTTCATCATTTGGTTTAATTTCTTCACAATATTTTCGCATATCTCTTCTTTTCACATTAACACATGAATCCATATACGTAAATATGCGATCATGATCCATTTGTTGTTGATGTCTAGCCAAATAACTCATACGATTCGTTAGCATTGTAGTCATTTCATATTCTAATTTTTGTGTAATTTCACTATAATTAGGATTTCGATTTAAACGATTGTAATTTTTACAGGCATATTCGTAAAAGTCACTACAGGCCATTTGCGTTTGAATTCTTGGCCGGAATATGTTAACGAAGGGTAACCACTTGGATCCATTTATTATTGGGAGATATTGAGAGATTAATAAAATTTTAATTAATATAATTTGCGTTTCCATTTGATGTGAAATGTGTTATTGCGTTTAAATTTGGAGAATTACTAATTATGGAAATTAAAAAGAAATTCAGTTGAGATTGATGATAAGAATATTAATTTATATTTGTTCAGTTTTTCAGCATTTAACCCTATAATGAGTCAGAGGGTGGGGGGGGCGAGTCAAAAGAAATTAGAAAGCAATATTTTACTCTTGAGAATCTACAGTACACTACAGCAACTGATTTTCTTGAATTTTTTACAGATTCTTCCTTAGTTCCTTAGGAAAGGAATATATGCAAATTTTGTTTTGTGATTAGATCAGGATAGAGTGGAGAGTCTGGGGGAATATTCCCCCAACACACGGGAAATATGAAGTTTTAAATTATTAAAGAACAGAGAGAGTGTAAACATATTTAAAACAAGTAAGAATGCTATATTCGGCTATGCCGAATCTTAAATACCCTCCACCACAAATTCGTGTAAAGTTAATACGTTAGGTTCCATAGACACACATACACTCACAAAAGTATATAACACACAAATACTTAATTAGTCATAAAATTAGTTACAATTTAGGCTATAAAATTTTCTACTGAACTGTATATAAGCTGTAGCTTCCATATAAGACCACTTCCCGGAAAATTTGGACCAAGATTGTTCATATTTATGATATACTTTGATTATAGTTAGAAAAATCTTTGTGCTAAATTTTAATGGAATTGATCTTTATTTAAATGTTTTATAAACTCTAATCCGTTTTCCGGAAAATCCCGTTATAAGCGAACTATAGGAAAATTTGGAAAATTAATATAATATCTTCAGAACAGTTAGCAAAATAATTGTGTCGACTTTAAATAGAATTAGTCTTTATTTACTCGGGAAGGGGCGTTATATGGGAGCTATATCAAAATATGGACCCATGTTTATAAAGTTTATAAAATATATTTAAAATAGCTAGAAAATTAGTTGTGCCAAATTTCAACAGAATTGGTTCCATTTTAAGAGTATTATAAGCTATAAATCATATTTCGGGAAGGGGCCTTATATGGGAGCTGTATCAAAATATGGACCCATGTTAATAAAATTTATAACATATATTTAAAATAGCTAGAAAATCAATTGTGCTAAATTTCAAAACAATTGGTTCAAATTTAAAAGTGTTATAAGCTATAAATTATATTCCGGGAAGGGGCCTTAAACGGGAGATATACCATAATATGGACCCATGTAAATAAAATTTATAGTATATATTTAAAATAAAAAAAAATTAATTGTGCCAAATTTCAATAGAAATGGTCCAAATTTAAAAGTGTTATAAGCTATAAATTATATTCCGAGAAGGGGCGTTTTATGGGAGCTATATCAAAATATGGACCAATATTAAAAAAATTTATAACATATATTAAGAATGTTTAAAAATTAGTTGTGACAAATTTTTGTAAATTATCTTAAAAATTGCGGCCCATATGACACAAAGAGTTTGGGGTGTATCAAAATTTTGCATATTATAGCCTATAACTTTTTTCCGGTTAATCAGATTTTGATAATTTTTTGCACGATGATGAAGCACATGCAATTGTATGCTCAAATTAATTTTTTGTTTAAGTCATACATTTTTAGAAGAAATTATAAGAGTTCATTTTCGAAATTTTGAGGTTGTTTCAGATATCGGTCTATAACTTCCTTGCTTATAAACCGATATAGCTGGTTTTAAATAGCAAACTGCTTAGAACAATAACAAATAATGTGGCCAAGTTTTATTGAATTCGGTCAATTATTCTAGGCGTGAGAATGTTTCCAACAGACAGACAGACGGACATAGCTAAATCGACTCAGTTTTTGATTTGATGCAATAATATATATACATTGTTGAGTCTGAGATGATTCCTTCTTGGCGTTACATACAGAATGACAAACTTAATACACCCTCATCACTTGTGGTGGTGAAGGGTACAAAAACGGATAGAGTAAGGAGAAGTGATACTCCATTTCTTCAAAACAAATTAAATGTTAATTATTGAAAATCTAAAAAAGAGTCTTGTTTTTAAGAATTTTTCTTAATATAATTTAGAAGAAATAATGTATATAGGGTAGGGCTAGAGGGAAAGGTCAAGGTGAGAGATACACTACTCCACAAAGTAAATATTAATTATTAAATATGTTGAGAACTGACCCAGTGAAAGTTTTTAAAAAGAAACTAGGACGGATAATGTCAAAGGGAAGGCATCCGCATAAAAGTATTAATTACTATATATTTATAAAACTCTTAAAGCTGCAATATTCCAATAACTCTACTGATTGAATAAATTCCAGGGTGGATAGGACCAGGGGAAATGGTAGTCTTACCGCTTAAAAAAAACATAATTTATTCTAAAAATAAATCCAGTGAAATTTTATAACACGAGTATTTCAATGTATCCTAATCACTTTTGTAAAGAGTACCCGAAATCTTAGATCGGTAGGGTCCAGGAAAGAATTATTACCCATACAAGGGAAATTTTTATTATTAAGTAACTAAGATTTCTCAGCCTTATAATTTTGTCCTAATTACTCTATGTAAAATTTATTTTATACAAAATTTGCAGGGCGGACAAGATCAAGGGATTCGGTGCTTCCCTTATAAAACAAATATCATTTATGAATAATCTGACGAAACTGTTATAATGAATAATCCATAATTTTGTCTCAAACACTTCCCTTTGTATCTAATTTAGTGAATTAAAATTGGGACAGTTAGGAAAAAGGGGCAGAGTTACCCCCTTACAAATCAAAAAATAATTATTTAAGTCTAAAGAAATGTTACTGCAGGAATCTTAATCGTTATCATAAGCCTCTAAATTATTAGAAAACTTCTAGAACGGTTAAGATCAGAAAAAGTAACAGCCCTCACTGCAAGGCAAAAACAAAAATAAAAATGTTATAGTCGATCGGTCTTGACCGACTGTAACTTCTTACTTTTATACTATAACTTTACTTTTAAAGGTCATATTAAGTTATCACAGTTTGATTACAAGTTTAATCACTGTTTAATTCCAATATACGTAAAAGTGAATCTGTGTTTGTTTGGGTATTTTAGACAGCTAAACTCATCACCATAAGTGGTGATGAGAGTATATTAACTTTGTCGTTTCCTTTCTTATGTCATTAAGAAATCATCGAAGGCCCCATGTCGATTTAGTTATGTCCGTCTGGGTATCTGAAATTGACACGTTTACACTTACAATAATAACGAGATCAATGAAAGTTGGGCTGAGTATTTGTGTCCAGCAATATCAGTGTAGCAGAGGAGAGAAGAGAAGTTAAAGGCCAATATCTGAGACAACCCCTTAAACTAAAAATTTTGAACAACGATTTTGACTAAAAAAGATATTAATTTTTTGTCAAGTTTGGTACACCGATATCGTTTTTAGGAAGGATATGCGAAATATCGCATATCTCCATAAGTAGTACAGGAAATCTCACGACATTTATTTTTCTTTATAATATGGAAAAGCGCACCGGGAACTCAGTTAGCATTCCATAAAATGAATTCATACCAGAAAATCTGTAAGAATATCGTTGTTGTATTAACCAATACATACTCACAGCTAGTGATCAGTGTATTTTTATACACTGAACAAAAATAAGATACAAATTTCATTGAATAGATCCATAATACAAATTTACACAATTCCACTAAAGGAATATATCATACTAAGTTTAGAAGTAAGGGTACTTCCGGCTTATATAGTAATGGAGCCACACATGCTCAAATTGTTATACTTCCGACATAAAAATGGACGTAATTCTATCAAAATGTTTCTTTTCATATATGATTTTATTGAACTCACATTACGAAAAATAGCGATGGTTTTATACATTTACACGGGTATTTGTAGGACGGAAACTTACTCACGTCTAGTCATATCTCTTGACTCAAAACCACTTTCTAAGCCAATTAAGTGATGTCTGTCCTTCCGTCTAGATGATGTTAAAATTCAATAGGTATCAATTTCGAATATAACTTAAGGAAATTTTTGACAAACTGTTCTTCTGGTCCAAATTTAAACCTATTGAATTATCGGTCTTATATTTCAGATAACTCCCATATTAATGTCCTCCAAGGAAAAGTGTTTTAAACTCATTAAAGTGTTAAATAAAAAAGTAGTTTTATGGAATTTGCTCAAGTAAATACAAATTTCAACTTCAATGGATCAATCCAAAATAGGCCTTCCTTGAATACAAGGGTCACTAATTACAATGATTTTGTATAATTATATTCATTAGCATAATCATCTGTCTGTCTGTCTGTCTGTCTGGTTGTTCAAGTAAACTTTAATGAATTTTAACTTCGAGAATTTTCTAGAGCCAAAGCCGACGTCGATTGAAATTGGTAATAATCGATTAACTATTTGATTTGTCCCGGTTCACCTGGATTCAAAATAAAATACATATTTTTAATTCTTATTAATTTTTATTAATCTCTTTTGAACAATTTAATACAGTCTTTTCTTTGTGATCTACAAATATCTCTAATATAAACGACATTTCTTTTTGGATTCATTTCACTTCCCAGTTTACATTTAAAGGCCTCTGAAAATTCTGGGAAATTCTTAACAATTTGTTGTAATCGCACCGGATCAGAATCATGATCTAAAAATGTGATATTTCCTTTGCCACAAAAAAATTGTGCTAAATTTAGGAAAAAATCTGGTTCCCAACCCTTCTGTCCCTTAGCATAATGATGGGCGTAAGTACGATATGCTACACGAACACCAAAAAGATCAGCTATACGTTCATCAATTTCTTCGGTAAACTCTTGTTGTTGCATACACTCCACGGCGTGAGAAAAGTTATAGTTATTTGATATATAGTTGGGATATTCTAAGATATCACCGATATCATTATATTGTAAGCCCGTGTGATCAAAAGCATGTGATAATTCGTGAGCCAAAACAAAACCAAATAATGATAATTTCTGGAGATCTGATTGATTACTATAATGATAGAAGGGATATTGAAATGAAGCAATTGGTAATATGATCATATTTTGTTGGGGTATATAGAATGGAGAGGATATACTCCCCTGATTTTTGGAGGTTACTATATAATGTGTTTGTTGTTGTGGATGATAAAGAGATTTACGAAATAGATGTTTTAGCAGCATTAAATGATTTTTATAATAATTATTTTGATCCAGATTGGGTAAGTCCTTATAAAAATTATTTATTTGAGAGTAATCAGCATTTAAAGGCAAATTTCCGGTATTTAGTTTAAGAGATTTTAATTTATTTTCCAAATAGTGAATTTGGAAGGGTAAAAGATTTAAATGATTCTCTTGGAAATATTTCAACATTATCGATTTTAAATTATGAATATGATCCTGACATCACGATCATAATTATTTTTGAAGGGCTTGAGGAAATAACGATACGATATATAATTTACGGCCAAATCAAATTTATATCTGACATCTTTTTCACACTCAAATGGTGTAAAATTCTCGGTGCTATCACGAGCCAGGTAGAAGAGAAATTTTATCATTAAATAATTACTTATATCGGCCAATTCTTTATAGGTCCATAATTTTTGTTGTAGACACTTAAAATATTGGGGATTTTCAATAGTGATTAATGAAATATTTTTCAGTTCTCTAACATCCAAAAGATTTTCCAAATAGAGTTTTAGTTGCGGATATTTCAAATTTAAAGACTCTAAAGATAACTCCTCCACGTCATAAGAATCAGCCTCAAAGTCCTGTATAATATCCCTCATATCAAAATCGGTTTTATTTAATTCTCTTATAATCAAACTTGTCGCTTCAATACCCAAAGCTTTTAATAACACCTCCAAAATTTGTGGATCAGGTAGAGATCCTTCTTCCGATATTTGAGCTGGTGTTAGTAATATATTTAAAGAATTATTTTGTATTCTTAATATATCCAAATTTATTACAACATTATTAAATCCGTATGATTGTAATTCTCCCAATAATGGCCAAATTGTGAAATGTTCCTCTAAACTCCTTCCGGATTTTTGGCTCTCCCACAAAGGCCATTCAGAATTTTTTCCTGGTTTTATTTCATCAAAATATTTTCTAACTCGACGTTTTTTCTCAGCTTGACATGCTTCAAAATATATTAACATTTTATCATGATAGATTTGGTGATCGGGAAATTGCCCGATCTTTTGTCTTAACGGTATTTGTAATTGATGTAAAAGTTTTTTATTGATTTCAAAATTTAATTTTTGTGTTATTTCATTATATTGGGAATCATCGTTTTCATTGCTATAATTTTGACAAGCATATTCGTAAAAGTTAACACATGGATCAAGTGATCTTGTCGCTTCAATGAAATTCAGAATATTTAAAAAAATTATCAAAATTTTAAATGAATTTTTCTTCAACGTTTTCATTGTTTGATTTCACTTGCTTTGAGGTTAGAATAAATGTAACTACTAAAACGTAAAAATTAAACAAAGACTCAGTTAAGTTGAATAATTAATTGTATTCTTAATAAATCTATAAAAAGAACTCGGGAATATAAAACAAGTAAAAATGCTACAATCGGTTAGGACGACTCTTAAATCTCTCTACTCTAACAGATGTTTATAAAAAATTGTATGAATCGATGATATTGATTAGAAACATAATTTTGTAATTAATCAGTTGTAAATTCTGATCCGGGAAAAAGTCTGATATTCTTATGTCTGCCCGTCCGTTTCAATAATTTTGATATTCTAAAAAATAAAAATATTTTAAGTAAATTTCTTTACAAATTTGAAGATTTAAGATATTTTAGAGTTTAAATTCTTTCCGGGAACGGACCTTGTATTAAGTTAAGTAAATTTAAGGAGTGTGAACGAAAAATTCTTAACATACATATATGTTAATAAAAAACGAAACCACTAAACTTATTTTTAATTTTTTTTATTTGAAATTATTATTACAATTAATATTTTTATAGTTTTAATCACTAAAGATGAAATTTTGAACCGTTTTTGAAAACCCTTCCATTATCGTTTTTTAAACGAAGATGGACCTTCGTTTAAAATCTGACACACTTTTCAACACAATTTCAATTCTCTTTAATTCTCTTTACACCAAAACCCAACATCTCTCTACTGGCCTTAACACCGATCTCTTGAGAGGATTTGCCTCTTTTGTTTCAAATAAAACATTATTGTTCTTGTTCCATTCTATGATGGCTTGTAATAGGAAGCAGTTTTTTATGTAAACATTCCTTCCTACAACGTCTGCACAAACACATTATAACCCCAATTAATTATTATAGTGTAGGGTGTAAAGAGCATAAATATTTCTATAATTGCTCAATTATTGCTAAAGAACAAAAATAAGCAAAACTAATTTATATGACTTAAGAAAGACGGAGATAGAGATTATATCTATTTGCGCTCTCTCACAACGTCTGTAATGAACTCGTTCAATAATATTCCGAATGCAATGAAAATGTGCATAAATATGAGAGAGCAAAATCAATGAATGAAACATTTATTTGAAAGCTTTAAACGAAAAAGCACATTTGAACTTTAATATCGTTGATACTCCTGGTCAATTGGGTACAATTACTTAACACTGCGTTACGAAGTTCAAATTCAAATTTTCTTTAAAAATTTAAAATGTTTATTAAAATTTATAATTTTAAAAAAAATTAAATTTTTTCCAAAATTTTTAAAGAACTGAACTAAAACTGATATAGAACTGAACTTGAACTGAACTATAAAGGTATGACTAGTAATATCACTTAAAGTTGAAATTTTCACTAAAATTTTAAATTTTCACAAAAATTTGAAATTTTCACAAAAATTTGAAATTTTCACTAAAATTTGAAAATTTCACTAAAATTTGAAAATTTCACTAAAATTTGAAATTTTCACTAAAATTTGAAATTTTCACTAAAATTTGAAATTTTCACTAAAATTTGAAATTTTCACTAAAATTTGAAATTTTCACTAAAATTTGAAATTTTCACTAAAATTTGAAATTTTCACTAAAATTTGAAATTTTCACTAAAATTTGAAATTTTCACTAAAATTTGAAATTTTCACTAAAATTTGAAATTTTCACTAAAATTTGAAATTTTCACCAAAATTTTAAATTTTCACTAAAATTTGAAATTTTTACAAAAATTTGAAATTTTCACAAAAATTTGAAATTTTTACAAAAATTTGAAATTTTCACAAAAATTTGAAATTTTCACAAAAATTTGAAATTTTCACAAAAATTTGAAATTTTTACAAAAATTTGAAATTTTCACAAAAATTTGAAATTTTCACAAAAATTTGAAATTTTCACAAAAATTTGAAATTTTCACAAAAATTTGAAATTTTCACAAAAATTTGAAATTTTTACTAAAGTTTGAAATTTTTACTAAAATTTGAAATTTTTACTAAAATTTGAAATTTTCACTAAAATTTGAAATTTTCACTGAAATTTGAAATTTTCACTAAAATTTGAAATTTTCACTGAAATTTGAAATTTTCACTAAAATTTGAAATTTTCACTGAAATTTGAAATTTTCACTGAAATTTGAAATTTTCACTGAAATTTGAAATTTTCACTAAAATTTGAAATTTTCACTAAAATTTGAAATTTTCACTGAAAATTGAAATTTTCACTAAAATTTGAAATTTTCACAAAAATTTAAAATTTTCACAAAAATTTGAAATTTTCATTAAAATTTGAAATTTTCTCTAAAATTTGAAATTTTCACACAAATTTGAAATTTTCACTAAAATGTGAAATTGTCACTAAAATTTGAAATTTTCACCTACAATTTAGAATAAAACGATATTAAGTGGCATATTGCCTTAAATTATTTATTTATTTTTATATAATAATTTCCTAATGTCGTTAATATAAACGACATTTTTTAATAGGATTCATTGTACTATTATAACGACATTTGAAGGCTTTAGCGAAACCTAGTGAATTCATGACAATTTGATGTAATCTTTCCGCATCCGTATCATGATCTATGAAATTTATATTAGTTTTGCCACAAAAAAATTGTGCCAAATTTAAATAGAAATGTTTATCTTTTTTGGAATTATGTCTCCTGGATTTATAGGCATGATAGACCAATTCTATGGCTACAATATCAGCTATGCGTTCATCTATACTTTCGGTGGGTAGTTGTGATTGTAGACATTGTAGAGAATTTTGATAGTTTGAATTATACAAAAT
The DNA here is from genome assembly GCA_004302925.2 of Cochliomyia hominivorax. NCBI lineage: Eukaryota > Metazoa > Arthropoda > Insecta > Diptera > Calliphoridae > Cochliomyia > Cochliomyia hominivorax. The sequence continues at coordinate 89,037,555 of PYHX02000158.1, read as the reverse complement.
ATCGGACTCTTGATTGAAAAGAAAATCTCCCTGGGCATTATAATTTAGACCACTGGTTTCAAAAGCATGAGTAAGTTCATGAGCTAATATAAAACCCAAAAGGGAATATTTATAAAGATCATGGGATTGAGCATTAAACATGGGTACAGTTAGACTGCCAAAAGGTAAAATAATCATATTTTGTTTGGATACATAAAAAGCCCCCGATGAACTGCCCTCTATATTGTTGTAGACTATGAAACGAGATTGATTTTGCTCGTAGACAAGAGAACTGTTGAAGCGATGTTTAAGTAAAAGTAGTTGATTTTTATAATAATTTCGTTTATCCAAAGGAGGAACGTGTTCATAAAATTTATTTACCATTTCAAAGGAAACATTTTCGGGTAAATTTCCTATATTAAGGCGCATATTATATAATTTAGCCAATAGGAATCTTAATTGTTCTGAAGTTAAATTTAAATTATTTTGATGGAATAATTGATCATACTGAAAAATTATATTGTGAAAGATTTCTTTAATGGTGGCATTATAAAGTTGGGCTTTGTGCCGATAGTCTTCATGATAGTACAAATAATTTACAGCTAAATCCATTTTATTTCTTAAATCTTTAACACAAGCCAAAGATTTAAATTCACTTGTACTATCTTTGGCCAGATATGTGAGGAATGTAATCATTAGGTAATTACAAATATCTGTTGCCTGAAACTCCTGTTCAAATTGATCATTCAGATATTGAAAATAATGGGGATTTCTCAAAGTTACTATAGTATCGCCAGGCAAATCACGTTGCACCAGTTCTTTGATAAATGATTCCAAATCTAGATTTTTAAATTGTTTTCTTAAATCTTGTAAATTGAATTCCAATTCTTCTTCCACAGAATCATATATTTCATAAATTTCCATTAGCTTTCTATCAGTCTTCTTCAAATTATAGAAATCTTTCTGAGGCAGTTTAGCCTTCACAATAATTAGTAAAAATTTTATGAAATTATCCTCCAATAAAGTGCTATTTCCATGAACATAGGCTGGTTCCATTTTTATGGTAAACCTGCCATCACCATTCACCAAAACAACTTGATTGATTAGGACGTTATTGAAACCGTAAGAATGTAATTCACCCAGAAATTTCCATTTATTAAATACTCCATCAGGCCATAATTTTCTCTCTTCGCCTTTTAACCATAAAGGCCAATCAAGTTGTGGTCCTGGCTTTATATGCTCAAAATATTTTATAACATCCCGTTTCCTCTCACTCAAACAAGATTTCAAATATACTCTTGCCTTTTCCACAAAGGTTTGACAATGTTCGGGTTTCTGGTACTCATGCTGGTAACAAGTCTCCATAAGATTTGCTATAAAGGTATTGTATTTATAATCCATTTGTGTCGTTATTTCTGAATAAAAATTCGAATTATGTTGTTCTCCATAATTGCCACAGGCATAAGTATAAAAATTTTCACAAGGATCTACTGTATGATCGATAGAGACATCGATATTAGTTTGGAAAATCTTATCAATATAACAAGCGGATATTAGGAATTTTGATTGCAGACCCCAAAATAATAATATATTTTGATAAATTTTACAAAAGAACATTTTTGCTTAATTCTTCACCTCAAATTGTTATACGATTTAGAACAGAATTGGAACTGAATCTATGAAATGAAAATTTTGTTTTGCAAATAAATATTGAGAGAAGATAAGAAGAAATAAAGAGAAAACATTTAGAAAATTAACCCATAAACTGTCAATGCGTAAAAAATAGCTTCTGAAATATTTCAACCAACACTGAACTAAAATTTAAACTAAAATCAAGGATACCAACTGGGCTTTAAACAAGTATATGAGCTACAATGCGAATGAAGATATGAAGTAGAATATGAACAAGGATCTGAACTACTCTAAGGTAAACTCTAAGCTAAATGCTGTACCAGAAATCGCTTCAGAATCCGAAAAATTCAAACTAGAATCTGAACAACAATCTGAAACACAATGTGGATCAGAATATATATAAAAACTATGCCAAGAACTTTAACAGGAATCTAATATAAAATATTAAATAGAAATTGAGCTGATATTTGCATACGGATCTGAACTGGAATCTGAACATTTACTTGAACTAAAGCTAAAACCAAACATCAAATAAAAAACTGAACAAGAATCTGAAAAAGTATCTAAATAAGAATTCCAAATAGAAACTGAAATGTTATCAAGACTGGAATTCGAGTTATAATCTTAACTAGAATCCGAACCAAAAACTGAACTATAAATTTATCTCGAATCTGAACTAATTTCTGAAGTGAATTCTTAATCAGAATCAAAACTAGAAACTGTGATATAATCCAAACTGGAATCGGTATTAAAATTGGAACCACAATCTGCATCAGAATTTGACCTCAATCTGAAATAGAATTAGAACTAGAAACTAAACTAAACTCTGAACTTAAGTCTGAATGAAAATCTTTATAAAAAAAGAATACGAATAAGAACTTAAACTAGAACATTGACCAAAACCTAAGATAGAACCTTAACTAGAACCTGAGTCAAAATCTGAACTATAATTGCAACCTAAACGCGAACTGGAATCGGAACTAGAATTTGAGGTAGAATCCTAACTAGAATCTGAACTAGAATATTAATTAAAACCTAAACTGTAATCTGAACAAAGATCTGAACTAGAATCTGAAATAAATCAGAATTAAAGCCTGGAATTGTATCTGAATGAAAATCTGAGTTTTAATCTTGATTAATAACTGAATAAGAACTTTTACTAGAATCTGAACTAGAATCTAAACTGAAGTAGTACTATAGTAGAAGTATTTCTGCACTTGAACTAGGACTGAACTAGAACTGATCTAGAACTGAACTAGAACTGAACTAGAATTGAACTTGAACTTAACTAGAACTTAACTAGAACTGAATTAGAACTAAATGGATTTTAACTATCATAATTCTGTAGTAATATATGTGTATGTCCATTAAGGGTTAAATAATAAAATTTTCTATTACTCTCATGTTGTTGTTATTCCAGCCAACTCAGAATTAATATTCTCTAGAAAAAAACATTTACTTAATCTCACAGAACCTTTTATTTATTTGAGTTATAAAAAATTAACTTCTTAGTTTTCTTCATAATAATTAACACTTAAATGATCATTAACTCTTAGACTCTCGAAATAATTTTATGTTTTTTTTTTACTCACTTGTATTTAGCTGAATCTGTTATCATTTGTTCATTTTCTCTCGTCCAATAGTTCAATGAGGTTGGATTTGCTTCTATAAAACATTCTAAAGTAACATTGAAATACATTGGTATACCCACCAATTGATGGGGTATCGACACCATAGGAGAGACTGTAAATATTTCGGAAAATTTGGAATGTAAATAAAATTATATTCATAAACAGGAAGTATAATTTTAATATTGATATTGAGATTATTATTTTGAAATATAATAAATATTTTTTCTATTTAAAATAACGTTTTATTTACTTACAATCAACACTGACTTTGATGCGTTTCGAGACACTGGGTGGCACTCCATTTGTGGCTATACATAAATAGGCGCCCATATGTAACCGTGAAATACGTTCTAATTCCAAAATATCGCCTTCGATTTCAGACACTAAAAATGTAATTGTATTATAAAATATATCTAGACTCAGTTCCCTTTAAATGCATTTACCTTCTAGTGACTTATTTACAACAATTCTTAGGCCATCATCTCTTTTCCATCGTATTAAAGGTTCTGGACTCCCTTTCGCTTTACATCTTAAGGTAACATTATCACCTTCGCGAACTATAACATCACTGGAGGTTAATGAATCATCGATATTAGGAGGAACTGAAAAGGGAAGAATTATATTTAGTGTACAGTTTGTGTTTAATCCAGGCGAATTAATATTTGGAACTGCTTCTGTTCCAGATATTAATTCATATAATAATTAAGTTCCAGTGGAAAATCTAATTAGTTTTTACAACAAGAACTTTGAAATTTTTGAAAAGAAAATATTTCATTGTAAAAATAATATTGGGTATCCAAAAAAGGGGCAAAGCCAAAAACATTCTGATTTCGAAACTAGCTGCGCTGAAAGCTTTTCCTCCAAGGTTTTTAGAACAAAAAGAGTATATTATTAGAGCTTTTAAGCATCAATAAGGTATCACAAAATGGGCCAGAATAAAAATAATGCTCTATTCGGACACTTAAAAAAATTAACATTTTAGTTCAGATTATAACTGAAGTTTTAGGTCTGGCCGCTTTTCAACTTCTAGTTCAGCTCAACTTCAAATTATAGTTCCATTAAAGATTATGGATAACATCCTAGTTCTGTTCTGGTAACGATTCTAGTTCAGATATTAGTCCAGATGCTAGTTTAGATTCTATTTCAGATTTTACTTAAGCTCTAATTCAGTTCTATTTCATATTCCACTTCAGATTCTAATTCAGATTTAAGTTCAGATTCTAGTTTAGATTCTTCTCCAGTTCCTCAGATTCTAGTTCAGACTCTTATTCAGATTCAAGTCCAGATTCTTTTTCAGATTCGAGTTCAAATTTTAGTTTAGTTCAGATATTAGTTTTAGTTCAGTTTCTAGATCAGACTCTAGTTCACTTTCTAGATCAGGTTCTTGTTCAGATTTTAGTTCAGATTATTGTTCATATTCTTGTTCAGATTTTACCTCAGAGTCTTTTTCAAAGTAAATTTCTGAGTCTATTTCAGAGTCTATTTCAGATTGGAGTTCAGATTTTTGTTCAGATTTTAGTTCAGATTTTTGTTCAGCTTTTAATTCAGATTCTTGTTCAGATTTTACCACAGAGTCTATTTCAAAGTGAATTTCAGAGTCTATTTCAAATTGGAGTTCAGATTTAAGTTCAGATTTTAGTTCAGATTTTTGTTCAGCTTTTAATTCAGATTCTATTTCAGATTTTAGTTTAAACTTTTATTATTCTAACTCTGTTCTAGTTCAGTTTCTAAATCAGATTCTAGTTCAAATTTTTGTCCATATTCTAGTTTATATTCTACTTCAGAGTCTATTTCAGATTCTAGTTCAGATTTTTGTTCAAATTTTAGTTTAGACTTTTATTATTCTTACTCAGTTTTCGTTCAGATTCTAGTTCAGTCCCTAAATCAGATTCTGATTCAGTTTCTAGATCAGTTTCTAGTTTAGATTCTAGTTAGGAATTTAGTTCAGATTTTAGTTCAAATTTAGGTTCAGATTCTAGTTCAACATTAGTTCAGATTCATGATCAGATTCCCGTTTATTTTCAATTTCCGATTCTAATTGATATTCACTTTCTTTTTTAGATTTTAGTTTAGATTCAAATTCATATTCTTTGTCAGTTTCCATATCAATTTAAATTTTCCTGAATATGGAATTGATTTCAATTATTTAGATTTCAATAATTTTTCTGTTCAACTATCAATTTAATATCTACATCGATGCTATTTTTACCACATTTATTTATTTTGAATAAAATTTTCTTTTATATTTTTTTCATTTCAGCTCCCGATTGCATTTTTCATATCAAAATTATTTTTGTTGTATATTTTGTTTTTTTTTTGTTTTTTTCTACTTTAGATTTTTGGTGCCATATGTTATCGATCTCACCAACCAGAGATATATGTGGATGTATGTGATGGTACGTACTCATGCTTACGAATATAATTTTATTTGATTCATATAAAATATCTTGTTATACCAGAGGTATTTTTGATATTTTTGAGAGTAACTTGATTAACTATTTTACTGTACCAGAGTAATCTATTGTGTAAGCAGTTTATGCGGAAATATAACATTTTGTTTTATATATATTTCGGATTTTTTTTTTCAAAACTGTTGGGCTTCGCTTTGTGCGTTCATACGTGTGTGCTTTAATATTTAAGTGAACTCGTAGTCGTTTAGTCATTGTACGTGTAATATTAAAAATGCTTATAAAACGTGATATTATGCCGCTTAAATAATAAAGAAAAAACTTATTATATATGAGCAAAAATTTTAATACCCATTTAGACCAGTTAACATTTTGGTTAGGTTTTCGTAAGAAAGTTGCATTAAACAAAATTTTGAAAATTTTAATAAAATTTCCAATTTTTTCGAAATTGATTATTTGGGATTTTCAAAAATATTTAGATTTACTAAGCCATTTGTTTGCTGGGTTATAATTTTCATATTTAATGTCATTTGGCAGCAAAAAAAAAAACATATATACGAATGATACCAAAACATGCTACCATGTGTGTTTTAGTTTCGGTTTCAGCTACTGACTCTGCTATTGGGAATTTTTTTTGCTATAATAATTATTACTGAGAAAAATAGCGATTGTAATGAGATAAATAACAAATTATGAATTATGAATATTAAAATTTGCTACTATTTATGGCAAAGTGTTTTGTAAAAACAATTTGAACAAAGGAAATGTCATCAAAAAAAATAAATATTCATCAATTACAAAGAAAACAGTACAGTTTTGGGATCGCAATTTTAGCTAGAATTTTTTAAATAGTTTTCTAAAATTTTTAAAATTTGAGGTCTCATATCCACTGACATACACCAAAAATCCTTCTGTTATGCCATTTAAAATTAAAAAAAATAAATTTCCAAAACCTTCCTCTTATCGAACCTTTCAATTTTTAAGGTCATCTCCCTTAAACCCCTCTTCAGTAACACTTTCTCTTTGCAAGTGAAAAAAAAATAATAAAAAATAAATCGTTTCACTTTTTTCAACTGACATCCAGCAACTTATAACTTAAAACGATTTTGCATCTCAAATCCGTATTTAAGTTATTTCTTTCCGCTTCTCACATTTCTTTCAACAATAACTTAAATCTGTCTGACAACAATTGAAACTTTTTCTTAAACCATGTGAGTTTGTGTGTCTGTGTATGTGATTTAAATAAATGCATTTTTTTTAATATTCTGAATATTTTATCATTTTGCTAAAAGAAAAAGTGTTAAAGAAAATAAGGAAAAAAATTATCATATGATGCAATCAGATCATATTCAGATTTGTGGTATAAAAAAATTCACATAATATAACAAAAAATGGATAACGGATAAAATAATCAATATCTTAATTTAAAAACAAAGAAAACTTAATTTTAAAATAAGAATTAAGAAATGAACTAAATTCTACATAAAATTTTGCATCACTCGAACCTTTAAATCTAAAATTAAATCAGAATCTGACAAAAGTTTAAATTCAGCCAAAAACTGAAGCAGAATCTGGGATTTGAACCAGAATCGAAATAGTTTCTGAAATTGAAGAAACTAAACTATAATTCAAATATGAATTCAATTTAGAACCTGGAAAAAATCTGAAATGTAATCTAATTAATATCTGAACGAGAATTTAAACTATAATTTGAACTAAACAATAAACTATAATATTAATTAAAGTAGCTGAACATAAACCAAAAATTGGGAAAGGGTCTGGACTAGAATCACACCAAAAATACTAAAATAGAATTTAAAGAAGAAAAAAATTTAGAACTTTAAACACAAACACAACACAAAAATCTGTAACAGATTTTGAAATAGAATCTGAACTTGAATCAGAACTAGAAGCTTTACAAGAAACTGAACCAGAATTCGGAAAGTAATCTGAATTAGTATCTGAACTTGAACTTTACCCGAAGTAGAATCAAAACTTGACCATGAACTTGATTAAAACTAGAACCTGAATTTTAATATAAATCAAAATCTAAACTAGAATCTGAACAAGATTCTAAACTAGAATATCAAATAGAATTTGTATTAGAAACTGTACAAAAACCTGAATTAGAATTTGGAATCTGTATTATATTTTGTACGATTGTAACTAATTATAATCATAATTAGAATCTGAAAAATAATCTAAACTGTACCACAATCTTGACTAGAACCTGAAATAGAACTTGATATAGAATTAAATATAGAAACTAAAACCGAATCTAAACAAGAAAATGAAAAAGAACTTAAATTAAAATCCTCATTCGAATTTATATTGAACTACAAACTGAACTGGAATTTGAACTATAATCTGATCAGACATATAAACAAGAAACTGAATCATAATTTGTATAAAAATTTTATTTTGGTTCAAACAATATATGAACCAGAAGATGATATATAATCTGAACTATGAATTAAAGTAAAATTTAAAATATAACTTAACTAGAATCTCAACTGGGATCTGAGTCAAAATTATAACCTGAAACCTTCAAGCAAAATCTGAACTATAACTGAACTAGAACTGAACTATAACTGAACTAAAACTGAACTAGAACTGAACTAGAACTGAACTACAACTGAACTAAAACCGAACTATAACTGAACTAGAACTGAACCAGAACTTAACTAGAACTGAACTGGAACTGAACTTGTACTGAACTAGAACTGAATTAGAACTGAACTGGAACTGAACTAGAACTTAACTACAACTGAACTAGAACTGAACTAGAACTGAACTAGAACTGAACCAGAACTAAACTAGAACTGAACTAGAACTGGTACTGAGCTAGAACTGAACTAGAACTGAACTAGGACTGAGCTTGAACTGAAGTAGAACTGAACTAGAACTGAATTAGGACTGAGCTTGAACTGAAGTAGAACTGAACTAGAACTGAATTAGGACTGAATTAGGACTGAGCTTGAACTGAAGTAGAACTGAACTAGAACTGAACCAGAACTAAACTAAAACTGAAGTAGAACTGAACTAGAACTGAACTACAACTGAACTATAACTGAACTAGAACTGAACCAGAACTGAACGGGAACTGAACCAGAACTGAACTAAAACAGAACTAGAACTTAACTACAACTTAACAAGAACTGAACCAGAACTAAACTACAACTAAACTACAACTGAACTTGTACTGAACTGGAACTGAATTAGAACTGAAGTAGAAATGAACCAGAACTAAACTAGAATTGAAATAGAACTGAACCAGAACTAAACTAGAACTGAACTAGAACTGGTACTGAGCTAGAACTGAACTAGGACTGAGCTTGAACTGAAGTAGAACTGAACTAGAACTGAACTAGAACTGAATTAGGACTGAATTAGGACTGAGCTTGAACTGAAGTAGAACTGAACTAGAACTGAATTAGGACTGAATTAGGACTGAGCTTGAACTGAAGTAGAACTGAACTAGAACTGAACCAGAACTAAACTAGAACTGAGCTAGAACTGAACTAGAACTGAACTAAAACCGAACTAGAACTGAACTAGAACTGAACCAGAACTGAACGGGAACTGAACCAGAACTGAACTAAAACTGAACTACAACTGAACTTGTACTGAACTGGAACTGAATTAGAACTGAATTAGAACTGAAGTAGAAATGAACCAGAACTAAACTAGAATTGAAATAGAACTGAACTAGAACTGAACTAGAACTGAGCTTGAACTGAACCAGAACTGATATTGAAATTTATTCTTTGCATTTCACTTTTTTACCATCAAAAATATCTTTTATTATTTTGTTTTTTTAGTTTCCTGACAAAATCTAAATTGAGTTTATATTTTGGTTTCCCTTTTCAAAAAAAAATGTTAAAACTAAAATTTGAAGGGAATAAAAAATTTATTTTTATTTTTGTAAACCACATAAATTTCGATTTAAATCAAAATAAATATTTGTCATCCGCATAGAATAAAATTGAGTTTTCTCTGTGTTCTCTTTATTTTTTCGGAGTTTTTGTCATTTAAAGGTTTTTATTACAGCTGTTATGGCAGGAACAACTCTAGTTGTCCACAAAAATATAAAAAAAAATTAACAAAAATTGCATGTAAACAAACAAAAGGAAAACTTTTAAAGCGAAAATATCCTTTCAAAAAAGCAAGAGAAAAAATATATATTAGAGTTTTTAACTCCGACCCTTAATTACTCTGTCACTTTTCATTTAGAATATCTCATCCAAAGGCGACCAAAAAAAAACAATCCTAAAATAGAAAACAAAGAGAAAAAGTTATTTGAAGCTGTGAAAAAATTGTAACTGGAGTGTCTCATAAAGAAACTTGGCCTACGAGATACTATAATTTTTAAAATTTAAGTTTATCGTTCATTGTTGCTTTATAATTGACATAAAAGACTCGTTCCCACTACAATTAGACCTCTGTTCTGTAATGACCCGAGTCCAACTCGGGCAAAGATTGTCAACCTACTGGCAGCTGTATCAGTCTGAAATTGTTCCTTTAAAAGAGAACAGCCAGATATGGCCAAACTGTTACAACAACATAATTTAAGAGTATGATCTCCAGATTAGTTTGAAAGCTCTAACCGCAACTAAAACTATTATACCGTCCACCAACACAAGTGGTGAAGAGGGTATATTAGCTTTGTCATTTCATGTGTAACACTAAGAAGGAATCATTTGAGATTTTATAAGTTATAATTACTATTTGCATGAAATCAAAATCTGTGCCGATTTAACAATGCCCGTCTGTCTGTCTGTCTGCCTGTCTCTGTCAGTTGCTGCCATACTCACACCCATAATAATGACCAGAGCTCAATGAAATTTAGCCTGAGTATTTGGCACAGTTCTGAAAAGTTTGCTATTTAAAACCGGTAAAATCGGTTAAGTATATTAAAAGTTATACAACGATATCTCAAATAATCTCTAAATTGAATCGAAAGATGAGAATAAAACAGTCATAAAATAAGGTTTAATGTAAGATCCTCAAATTTTAAAAATCGGTTCATTAAAAATTTTAATTATTTGATGACTCATTAAGTGTTCTGTGTTGTATTTAAGAAAGACATTTATGAATTGTGTGATGTTGTGAGTGTGTATATGTGTGCATTTGTGGTGAAGGGTATTTAAGATTCGCCATATAACTGATAATAAAGGCAACTCCTAGCATTTTTATATGTATATAGTTTGCTACAGTATATGTTTGTCTTTGTAAAATGTTTGCTTTGTATTGAACTATTTATTTATTTGTGTGTCATTTGGATTTGGTGTTTGTTTAACTCGTTTACTCGTTTGTTAAATACTAAATCGTACAAATAAAAACAAAAACCACTAAAAGTTCTATGTCAAATGGAACAAATAAAAGTTAAAAGCAAAAAAGTTTTGTCAATTTGTGTCAGATTGAATAATTTTAACAAAATTTTAAATTCAAAATATATTCAGTTTTGTTTTTGTTTCAATTTCTAAAGTTCAGGCTTTGAGTCTTCTTATAGTACTGATTCTTATTTAGATTATAATTCTGGTTTCAGTTTCAGGTTCCACTTAAGTTGCTAATTCCAGTTTACTTTGACTAAAATTCAGATTCTAACTCAGTTTCAAATGCAGCATCCAATTCAAAATTTAGTTTAGATTCTCGTTTAGATTTTAATTAAGAATAGATTTTACCAGATGCGCTTTATCTCCTAGATATTCGATAATTAATATTTGCATTATATGGGGGTACCCCTCACACTGTTCCTATCCATTCTACGTTTTGTCAGTAAAACAGTTCTTTGAGAAAGTAGTTTAGACCAAAATTTCGAGCTCTGTCAGTTATCACTATTTGCTTTGTATTTGAGGTACCTCTCTTCCTGGACCTATCGAAATTGTTTTCTAAAGCTTATAATATCTTAGAGTTTACTAGGAACTTTCTGTGATAATTCTATCAAAATTGGCCCAACCATTAAGGAATCCATATGCAACATACATATATGCATCTTGTGTTAATGTAGATTCTTCTACAGATTCAAGAGCAAATATCACATTAGATTTGCCAATAAATTTTATTTCTGCTCCTAAGTCAGAGTATCTTTTCTGAGATCTTGACATGCTGAAATTGGTATATATTCAAGGGGTAATTGTGGCAATTTCTATGGAGAGGGCCAAGTTACATGTTATTAAAAAATCAGAAAACCTCCATATTTTTTAATCCATTTCAAAGTAATAAAAGTTTCTATGCATCCACATAGGTGCAGCATCCAGGCATAAAAAAACTAAAGAAACTCTCAATAAAATTTAAAAATGTTACTTTGGTCAAAATATCTCTTCAACTATATGAGAGCTACGTAGATAAATTCTTTTGTAATCATAAGATAAATAAAATTTTGGCGATTAAAAAAAAACCTAATGGAACTAACTTTGGAAGTCCAATTTCCGACCCCAGGACACAATTGGTACATGTTTTTGTCCATATCATTCTGAAAGTACCTTAAAAACGTTCACGTAAAAACTCATTTGAAAAATACTCCATATTTCCAAATAAGAGTTTTGAGGTGTAAGCATGATCCCCCTTGAGATTATAGTTCAGACTATAGTTCAGATTCTAATTCAGTTGAGATTCTAACTCGAATTTAAGTTCAGATTCTAGTTTACTAAAATTATATTTATATTTTTCTTCTTATTCTAGTTTTTTCATTCTTGTTCAGTATTTATTTAAGGTTTCAGTTCAGACTCCAGTTGAGGTTCTCGTTCAGCTTGTATTTCAGATTTTAGTTTGGATTCTAGCTCAAATGCTAGTACAGATTCCAGTTCAGGTTCTTATTCATATTTGAATTTAAATTCTTATTTAAGTTCTTGTTTAATTTCAAATTCAGATTCTTCTTCACATTAGAGATTCTAATCGGATTCTACTTTACATTCTTGTTGTAGTTTTAATTAAGATTCTAGTACATATTTTAGATTAGCTTATAGCTCAGATTCTACTTTATGTTTTGGATGTTAATTTCGATTCTATGTCAGTTCAGATTCTCGTTTAGATTTTAATTTAGATTTTAGTTCATTTCATATTTTATTTATTTTCCACATTTTAGTTCAGATTTTAGTATCAGATTTTGGTTCAGATTTTAGTTCAGATTCTTTATCAGATTTTAGTTTAGATTCCAGCTTACATTCTATTTTAGATTCTAGTTTATAATCTATTTCGGAATTTAGTTCAGCTTCTTTATCAGATTTTAGTTTAGATTTTATTCCAGATTTTTCTTTAGCTTTTAGTTTAGATTCTTATTCAGATTCCAGTTTAGATTCTGGTTTAGATTCTTATTCGTAATCTAATTCAGATTTGAGAGCTGATTATATTTCAGCTTTTAGTTTAGATTTCATTTTAGCTTCTAGTTTAAATACTAAATCAGATTCTATTTCTTTTTCATATTCAAGTTCAAAATCTCTTTCTGATTTTAGTTTAGATTCTATTTCAAATTAGATATCAGATTCTATTTCAGCTTCAAGTTTAGACTCTAATTTATATTCCAGATCCCACTTTAAATTATAGTTTAGGTTATGGTATAAATTCTGGTTCACTTCTAGATTATAGTTCAGTTTACAGTTCAGGTTTAGCTTCACTTTTTTACTTTTGATTCTACTAAAGATTTTAGTTTGTGGTTAAAGTTCAAGTTTGAAAGATTTTTTCTCCATTATATATAGTTGCGATTAATATATCATGTATCTTTGCTCTCTTTAAGTTTAATATTTTTTATACTTCTTCTTGTCTCCTTTTTTTGCATAAATCATGTTCTTAAGTCTTAATTTCACTTGCAAACAAGAAACAAAATGGGATACAAAAACAGGAACCAAAAAAGAAAAACTGAACTTTTCCTTTAATTTTAACACATAAACAATATTTTAACTTGTTGTTATTGTTTTTTTTTAACAACATCTACAAAAACTAAAAGGGAAAAACGAAAACCGGAAAAATGTGGAAACAAAAACATTGTGTAATAATTGAGAAAAACACTGCCGCCCACTAAGTCTGGGAGACGAAATGAGAGGAGCTAAAAGACGCCTTTAAGCCGGTTGGTCTTTTGGTTGGTGTATATTAGTTTAAATGTATAAGGGTGTGTGTGTGTGAGTGTCAGTAAGTTAGTGGCTGCATAAGTTATGTTTTCTAGTGGATCTATGTGTATGTCTGTTTGCCCCTTTTTCTATAGAGTGGTGGCAGTTTTATTCAAGTGTAAACAACTTGAAAAAAACATCATGCATAAAATAGTGCACTTCCGTTTTTAATGTCATGCTTACAATACAACTTTTTTGTTGTCTTTGAATACTCTACATTTTGGTTTTTTTCCTTGAATGCTGAACGGAGTTTTTGTTCTTTTTGCTTATGAAGTCATTTGTAGTGCTGAAGTAGGGTAATTTTTTGGTCAAAATCAAAGTATCACTTAAAGGAAAATGAGAAAAACAAAAGAAGTTGTTGTGTAAAAGTTGAAATCCATAAAATAATTTAAATAGTTGTTACGGTGTTTTCCAGGAAAATGACAAAATTGAGCAAAAATTTTATTGCAATTTTTCTTTTTGGACAATTTTTTTCATGTTTTAAACAAATAAACTAAAAATTCATTTTACAAGGAGTCAGAATCTCTCAGAGATTATTTTTACTTAAAATTGGGTCCTGTTTTATTTCGTCCATTCTTCCTTGTTCAACCTTTTAATACATGTCCTGTTGTCGTCCAAAACAATTCTCTTTATTTATTTCACTTTAAGCCGTTTTCTATCATCTTAAATTTGATGCAAACTGTTGCAGGTTTTATTTGTTTCCTTTAATTCTTCTGTTTTATCAAGTTTTCCTTCTGTCTTTTTCTTTTGTTTGTTTCACTGCAGTTAATTTCAATTAAAAATGTGCATTTCTTTCTAAACTACAAGTCCTTAGAGGTTAAATTGTAGCTTTTTTCCCTTCTTTTGCTTTTAGATTTTTCCTTCATATTTCGTTTTTAATATTTGAGGCGGAAAACATTTAGCTTTTAAAAGCTTTAAGGCATATTTTTGTTTGTTGTTTTTAGCTTTTTACTTTAAGCAAAATGGTGTTTGCTAACGCATCCAACTTTGTATAGCTTATTTTAAAGTTCTGGCCAGTCTTGCCCGAACTTGAAGAATTTAAATATTTTCTTTCAAGTAATATTTTAGAAGACCAGAGTTTCGGCTAAATCGAAACAAGAATCTGAACTTAAATTTCAAAAAGACTTAAAACTGGATTCGAGACAAAAACATCAACTAGAATTTTAAATAGAAACTAAATCAAAACCGGCACTAGAGTGCTAACTAAATTCTAAACATCGAAACCGAATTAAAAGCTAAACTAAAAATATCAGTTAGAAAGTAAAGTTTCATCTGAACTAGAATAAGAACTATATACCGAACTACAATCTGAACAAAAAATTCAATTAGTATATGGACTATATTCTGCATTAGACTCTTAACTAGAGCCTTTACCAGCTTCTAAATAGAAATGAGAATCTAAACTAGAACCAGAATTTGAACTAGAATCTTAACTGGAATTTTTATTCTGAATTGCAATCTAAACTAAAATCTCATATAGAATCTAAAGAGCAATTTGAAGTAAAGTCTTAACTATAGATTGAACTTGATTTGATGTGAAAACTGAACCAGAACCAGAAGTTGACTCTTAATCTTAAGAATACACTGAACTTAAATATTAACTAGAATCCGAAATAATTCACTATAATGTGAAATAAAATCTTTATTAGGATCTTTGCAGTAATTGAACTAGATGGTGAACTAGAACTGAACTGGAATTGAACTCGAACTGAACTAGAACTGAACAAGAACTAAACTCGAACTGAACTAAAACTGAATTAGAAATGAATTAGAACTGAACTAGAACTGAACTAAAACTGAACTAAAATTATATTAATTATATTAATTATATCTCAAATATATTAATCATTTGTAATCATATAACCTAAAAATATTACATATATTTAACTAAAGCAAATTTCGAACATCCTGTATAAATTTCAAATAAATATTTTCATAATGTTTTTACTTTCTTTTATAATTAAACTATGAAAGTTAACTGATTTGTTGTGTAATAATCCAAGCACCCAAAAAGAATCTAATAATCAAATAACATTAAACCTCTCCGTGTCCTATTTACTCTGTAGCCTTTGTTCATGTAATAAAATCCACATTGTTATTTAGACCATTGAAACTAACAAAAAAAAAATATGGCAACATTTAACACACATGTAATAAATTGCATTAAAATAAAAATACACGTACATTTACTTTACACACACTTACACATTGCAAAATTATATGTATGATGCAAAATATGCATTTTTAGGCGAATAAACATGGTAGAAAATATTAAATATCCCCTAATGTATGCAAGCAAATATTAATACACATGAGACAAAACTGCGTTTGTATGCCAGTGCCAGTGTGTGTGTGTGTTTGTCACAATGTTGGCTTTTTAATGTCATCAAAATAATTGAATTTAATAAATTGCCTCATTATGCTGAATTTAGCAAAATGAACAAAAATTCTGTGCACACACACACACACAAGCATAAAAAGCCAGAAAAGTTTAACATGAACAAATTAAAAATTTAAAAAAAAATGGCCAAAATGGCAAACAATTCATTTTAGTTTATACTAGACTACAACAACAACAAAAAACGCTAAAAACACCCGGGGATTTTGAATACGTAAAACTTTAATTTTTTTCTCACAAAATGAAAAAAGGGAAACAATGATGATGATTATTATTATTAAACTTGACCATAAAAATGAAAGAATGGTAATTTTTTTTAAAAAACAAATTTTAGAAGGAGGGATGTTAATAGGAAAAAATAGCTTATGCATATAAAAGAGCATAAAATATTGCAACAAGCAGGGAAAAAACTAACACATGCACACATGTTTTAAAGTGCTTAAACGTTGTCAGCATTAAAATATTCCAGATTTTATTTGTTTTATTTAAATGAGTACAATGGGACAGAATATGTAACAAAATTCAAATATGGAATAAAAACTTGTGTAGAATCTGAAAGTAAAAAAAAATTGAACTGTAAACAGCAACGGAAGTGAAAAAATAATTTGAGACTGTAGTAGAATTTAAAATGAAGAAGAATTTAAAATGGAATCTGGAGCAGGATTTGAACTGGAATCTGATGTGCGATCTGATTTTCAGTCAAAGCATGAACAATACTAGAATAGAACAAAATACTAAATTTAAACAAAAGTAAATGAGACTAAACTAAAACTGAAATAGAACCAAATGAGAAGCTGAATTAGAAACTGAACTGGAATCTGAACAGCTAAAAGCTGAATTAGAACTGGAACAAAAACTGAAGAAAGTCTAATCTAGAAGCTGAACTAAAATCTAAACTAAAAACTGAAATAGAAACTGAACGGGAATCTGAACAGCTAAAAGCTGAATTGGAACTGGAACAAAAACTGAAGAAAGTCTAATCTAGAAGCTGAACTAAAATCTAAACTAAAAACTGAACTAGAAGCTGAACTGGAATCTGAATAGTAATGAGATTAAAGCTGAAGTAGAACTGAATTAAAAGCTAAAGTACATTTGAAATAAAAGGTGATCTACAGTCTGAACTGAAATCTGAACATGAAACTTAACTAGAAGCTGAACTTGAAGTTGAAGTGGAAGCTGAACTGAAGTCTGAACTAATATACCAGCTAGAAGCTGAAATAGGGCTGAATTAAAAGCTGAAGTATGGCTAAAATTGAGGCTGAACTAGTAGCTGAATTTGTAGCTGAACTAGAAACTGAACTCGTAACTTTACTAGAAGCTGAAGTAGAAATTAATTATGACTGAACTAGAAGTTGAATTGGAAGTTGAACTGGAAGCTGAACTTAAATCTGAACTACAAACTGAACTGAAGTAGAGCTGAATTAAAAGCTAAAGTTTGACTGAATTTCAAGCTGAACACGTAACTGAACTAAAAGATGAGCTAGTAGCCCAGATAGAACCTGAATTATAACTAAAATAGAACTGAACTAAAGGGTAAGCTAAAATCTAAACTAGAAGGTTAAAAAGAAATGAACTAGAGTCTGAACCGGAAGACTAGTTAGGAGCTGAAGTATAACTGTACTTGTGGCTAAATTGAGCACTAGCCCAACTAGAAGCTAAAATAGAACTGAAATAAAAGCTGAAATATCAGTGAACTAAAAGCTGAAGAAAAACTAAGATGGTAGCTCAGCTAGAATAATTTAAACTGAACTAAAAACTGTCCTATTATATGAACTAAAGCTGAACTGGAAGGTTTTCGAAAACTGAATTGGAAGCTGAACTTGAAGCTTAAATAGAATTGAAATAAAAGTGATCATAAATCTGAACTTAAAGCCGAACTGAATACGAAGTATAATGTGTACTAAAAACTAAACCGAAATCTGAAATAGATATAGAATTTAACATTTTACTAATAGCTGACATATTAAATGAACCGAAAATTTAACTAGGAACTTTAGCATACATTTGGACTATATAACCGAACTAGAAAATGAGTTGGTACCTTAAATAGAAGATTCAATTTAAATAAAAGCTGTTATAGAACCTTAGCTTTTACCTGATGTCTACACTAGTCTAATCTAAAATCTAAGCGTTAACTTAAACTGAACCTGAATTTAGACTTTCAGTTCAGTTTAATCTTAAAATCCATTAATATTCCCACTTCCTATATTTCTCTTTTGTACAAATATGTTCCTATTTATTTTAAGCTTCACTTATTTAACCTCACTTTATTAAATGCTTTTAAAAACTCATCAGTGTTCATCCCATTGTTAAGCTCTTTAAACAAATGACTGACTGCAGGTTCCATCTGCATGTCTATCGTATTTAGTAAAGCTCCCAAATAATACGAACAAAAAAATCTGAAACATCATTTCATTTCCTCACATTGAAGACCAACTCTCTGCATGTGTGTGGATGAGTATGTACGTATTGCATTTTTTGTTGTTGTAGTTTGTTGTTGTATTTGTAGTAGATTTTTGTTCGTTAAGTCTGCGTTATAAATTTTCACGCATTTAATGTTCTTTATTTTGCGCTTTTTTTCTGTTAACGTGGTTTTAATTTTGTATACATGTTGCAATGATTTTGTGTACATTTTAAATTGTGTTGCATACTTTATGGGATCGTTGTGCATGAGTATTTATATATAAAACAAAATCCTTAGAGTACATGAGCATGAATCAAAAAATACAAAAACATGACAAAAAAAAAAAAAAAATGAGCAAAACACACTGTTTAAAATATTTATTGTTGTTTTTATGAAAACTTTTTCAAACACCATTAAAGTTGAATCCTTGTTAGTTAGTTTTAATGATTTTTATTTCGGGAGAAAATTAATTTTTGTTGTTTATAACACTTTGCGATAAATGAAATTTTCTAAATTTAAATTTATAAATTGTGGGAATAACGTTTATACAACATTTCCATACATCATACTTAATCAGTTTAAATGCTGCTTTTTAACTTGTGTTATTTGCAAAAATTAATACAAATTAGAGATTTGGGAATTAAATTTTAACAAAATATGGTTGCAATTTGGTGTGTGGTCGTGATCAAACAGGATAAAATATTTAGACAGATAACACTTCTATTTGTAGTTAATTTATTGTTCAGTTCTAGTTCAATTTTATTTTAATTTCAAATCAGATTCTAGTTCAAAATCGAGTTCACGTTCGGACTTAAATTTAGATTGAGTCTATCTTCTAGTTTAGATCCAAATTCAGATTGGAGTACAGATTCTAGTTCACTTCAGATTCTTCTTTAAGTCAGACTTAATTTGAAATTCTAGTTAAGATATAAGTTCTGATCCAAATTCAGATTTGAGCATGGATTCTAGATCAGTTTCTAGTTTAGGTTTTAGGTAAGACTTAAGTTAAGATTTTAGTGTAGCTTCCAGTTTACATTCGAATTCAGATTCGAGTAAAATTTCTAGTTAAGTTTCTAGTTAAAATTTTAATTTAGATCTTAGGTCAGATGAAAGCTTAGATTGTAGTCTAAATATATAGTCTTATTGAGGTTTTAGTACAGACTTAACTCAGATTCTAGGTTATTGTTCAGATTTCAGTTAACATTCTACTTCAAATTCGAGTGCAGATTCTAGATCATATTCTAGTTTTAGATGCAACTTTAAATTCGGGTTCAGATTTTAGTTCATACTCTGGTTAAGATTCAACTTCAAATTCCGGATTTTTGTTCAGACTCTTCAAATTATACTTATTCAAATTCCAGTTTCGATTATATTTCAGATACTTATTCAGATTTCAGTTTAGATATAAGTTCAAGTTTTAGTTGAGACTTTGGTTCAGTTATAGCTTAGATTCTAGATCAATATTTAATATCAATTCCGATTGAGAACCGGATTCTAGCTCAGATTCTCTTTATGTTTTCTATTTAAGTTCTAAGTTCAGACTCTAATTAAGATTCTTGTTCAAATTTTAGCTCACATTCTAGTAAGGATTCAAGTTCAGATTTTTCAGATACTAATTCATAATCTTGATCAGATTGGAGTTCATATTTCGGTACAGATTTAAGTTAACATTTTATTTTTACTATTTCATTTTAAATAAAATTAAAAATAACTTTAATTCCTGTTATTATTTAATACAATAATTGTGTGTCTGTAACGCTGTATTGAATTTTCAATAAATGTCAGAAGTCGACTTTAGTATTCTCAAGAATTATATTCTCATGTCTCATATGACAGTAGATGCAGTATACCAATTAATTAATATTGTATAGCATACCTTAAGGCATCTTTAGATTTTAGTATCTTATAGAACATATATTTCATCTTCACTAAATTTTATTAGCTCTCTTTTAACCAAGAATTCTTCTTTGAAATTCCTTTTTGCCCTCTTCTAATTAACCTCATTAGTACATTTCTTTTATTTTTTTATTTTTATTTATTATACATTTCTTAATATTAAACAATAAGTAATTAGTAAACAGACAAGATTGTCAATATAAGCTGTATGTAGCAGCATAGAATGCTGCTATTAACAGCAGTAGTGGCTTATCTTATAGTTTCAACAACATGTTGTCTTAAGAAATTTGTCGAATATTTTCTTAGTTTTCATTATTTGCAATAAAACGTTTTGATGCTTAAAGGAAACAATAAAAACAGTAGTTTAGAAAAATGACAGCAAAACTTGGGAATGAAATAATAAAAGAAATCAACAGAAACTGACAAAGTTTTTCTATTCCATTATTTTTTGTTTAAAGAAAACTAATAAATGTTTTATGCCCCAAGAAAAATAAAAGAAAATGAGGAAAATTGCATCTCTTCAACATATGTGAGGGGTGGTAATACTAGACGCAATTAACCATTTAAAATTTTCTTGAAACTTAGCTGCCAATCTAAATAGTCTAAATTATAATCTAAATAATCTAATAGTTTTATATATTTAAAAAATTTCATGCATAAGTAATATCAAACTACTAAAATATTACTCATACGTCACATATATCTAACAGCTATATAATATATGTAGCGTATGAGTAATATTAGTAGTTGATTAACTAAATATTAAGTGTAAGTGACTATGAAATTTATTTCTAGCAAATATATATATTAAATTTGTCACTAAATAACCACTTTTTGCAGATTCCAGTTAAACTTAAATCAAGTTCTGTTTGTTGCTCTATATGTTTCTACTTGACATATGTGTTCAGTTTTAATAATTTCCTTGAGCTGTCATATAGTGCTCAAGTTATGGATCATATAAATGTGGCTACTAAGTTAATAGTTTCTATAAAAAATCACAAGCTTCAGAATAAAATTCTTAAATAATCGGGTCATAAACAAAGAGTATTTTATTTATTTGAATTTCTAGTTTGAAATCCATTCCAAATGTCAATTCTAGATCTAAGCTTAGACTGCAAGTGAGTTATCCTTTACTAGTTTAAACCACAGTTTGCAGCTCAGTTCCTAAAACAATTCAGTTCTTAAAACAATTTCTACCTCATTTTAAGTTCAATTTTCAGTTCAGTTTCTTTAGTTTCTAGCTCATATTAAAGACTACTTTCTGTTTGAATTTAGTTTAGTTTATAGTACAACTTCTAGCTAAATTTTATTTCTAATTCATTTTCAAGTTTAAATTGTAGTAAAGTACAAGTTTAAATGTAGCTTCTAGTCCTTTTCTAGTTCCTTTTTAAACATTTTCTAGTTTAGTTTGTAGCTCAATTCCTGGTTAGGTCTCAGTTCTTGTTTAGTTCTAGATCAGTTCTAGTTTAGTTTTAGTTCAGTTCCAGTTCGGTTCTAGTTCCGTTCTAGTTCAATTCTAGTTCAGTTCTAGTTCAGTTCTAGTTCAATTCTAGTTCAGTTCTAGTTTAATTCTAGTTCAGTTCTAGTTTAGTTCTAGTTCAATTCTAGTTCAATTCTAGTTCAGTTCTAGTTTAGTTCTAGTTCAGTTTCAGTTCAGTTCTAGTTCAGTTCTTATTCAGTTCTAGTTCAGTTCTAGATAAGTTCTAGTTCAGTTCTAGTTCAGTTCTTATTCAGTTCTAGTTTAGTTCTAGTTCAATTCTAGTTCAGTTCTAGTTCAGTTCTAGATAAGTTCTAGTTCAGTTCTAGTTCAGTTCTTATTCAGTTCTAGTTCAGTTCTAGTTTAGTTCTAGTTCAGTTTCAGTTCAGTTCTAGATCAGTTCTAGTTCAGTTCTAGATAAGTTCTAGTTCAGTTCAAGATCAGTTGTAGTTCAGTTCTAGTTCAGTTTTAGATCAGTTCCAGTTCAGTTCTAGTTCATTTCTAGTTTAGTTCTAGTTCAGCTCTAGTTCAGTTCCAGTTCGGTTCTAGTTCAGTTCTAGTTTAGTTCTAGTTAAGTTCTAGTTCAGTTCAGTTCTAGTTCTGTTCTAGTTCAGTTTTATTTCAGCTCTAATTCAGTTCTAGTTCAGTTCTAGTTCAGTTCTAGTTCAATTCTAGTTCAGCTCTACTTACGTTCAAGTTCAGTTCCAGTTGGAGTTCGGTTTTAGTTAAGTTCTAGTTCCGTTCTAGTTTAGTTCTGTATCAGCTCTAGTTTAGTTTTAGTCCAATTTTAGTTCAGTTCAAGTCCAGTTCTAGTTCATTTCTAGTTTAGTTCTAGTTCAGCTCTACTTAAGTTCAAGTTCATTATCAGTTCGGTTCTAGTTTAGTTTTAGTTAATTTTGGTTTTTAATTATGTTAGTTCCGTTTGTACTGCGCTTTCCAGTTCAGTTTCGATAGCAGTTTTTGGATCAGATTCTAACAGAGTTTCCAGCCTACTTAATAGTTCTTCCAGTTTCTCTTCTACTTGTATCCATTATCTGGTTCTCAAGGTTCTTTAAAATTTAATAACTCTTTAATTAATATTATTTTTGTTGTTTTTTTTGTATTAAAGAAAATTTAAAAAACATCTCAAAAGTTTTTTTCTTCCTTGAGACGGTCATTTTATTGTTTATTTTTGTGCGTGAACAAATTGTTAACTTGACAAGCACACACACACACTCTTAAAAACATTTATTACAATAGAAACAAAAAAGCGACAGATACAACACTAAAACTTGGTGTAATAAACTGTTGTTGCCGGTATGAGTGTGTGTGAGTTAAAAAAAAACTATTTATACTTTTTCTATTAAATTTCTTTGATAACTTTGGCATAACCGACATTTGGTAGTGTTTCAATATATGTGAAAATTTTAGGTTTGATGATATTGTGGGAGGAAGTATTAGCCCTTTAAAGGCTTTTTGTTTTTCACTCCCTTTTCTTAATGTAGCGGGTGTTATAGTGTTAAATACAAATAATTCATGGCAGAAAAACATTTATTTGCTATTGGTCAACTGTTTTTGCTTTTGGGCCCTGTTTCATTTTAATTTCTTTTTCTGGCTTTTAGTTTTTCTTTTCCCACCTCCCTCTCTCTCTCTCTTTCTCCCTCTTTCAGTGACATTTAAAGATATTGTCAACTGTCATTATATAGATTTTAGTTTGAAATATTTGTTGGCTGCAACAACAAATATTTCTTTTTAGTACATTTTTTTTTGTCCTTCTTCTTATGTTGTTTTTTCATACTTTTGTCATGGTGTTAGTTTGACTTATTACATACAAAACTTTTTCCTTCCATGTTCTTTTTCTCCACCATATTGCGAATAACGTTTTTCGCAGCTAAAGACAATATTTCATTGATATTCCACAGATGTCGACAAATGATTTAAGCTGTTCTAAGCTTTAGGCTTATGGATTGTGATTCTTTTTCAGAATCTGTGTAAATGTTTTTTTTTTTTTTCATGTTTTCCCCCCGTTTGGTGGTCGCTCAATGTTGGTAAAAGTTTGATTTCTGTTCTGGTTTTCTACTTTTTTCAGATGAGTTTTTGTGGTAAAAGTTTTGACATACAATTTAATAAAGAAAATCACTTGTTCACAACATGAAGGCTGTTTTTAGAGAAAAAAGAGGGAAATTTATATAATAAAATTGAGCGGGTGTGACATAAGATTAAGAAATGTCAAGGATGTTTTTTCTTCTTCATTATTGTGAGAAGTTTTAATATTAGACTAATTTGTGTTTTAGTTTGGTCAAGCTTAAAGGAGAGGAGGGCGAAGATAGAAAAGAGTATCGTTTTAATATAATTGCTAGAAGTTACCAAACTTAATATTAGTTAAATGTATTAGAGATGTATTAGGAAAATTATCATTAAGTTTTAACAGTGTTAAAAGACAACTAACATATTGCACTTTGGTTAAGACTATAAAAATAAAGAAAACAAAACAAGACTAAAATTTAAGGGAAAATTTCATGTTTTAAGGAAAATTAATAATTTTGATTAAAAGCTTCATACTGAAGAAAAATTTCAAATTTTAGTAAAAACTTCAGATTTTAGCAATAAACTTCAAAATTTAGGAATTGGCATTTGGCATTTGGCATTTGGCAAAAATTTCAAAGTTAATAAAAACTTAAAATTTTAATAAAAATTTCAGAGTTCAGCAAAAGAATACAAATTCTAGTGAAAATTCAAATTTTAGTGAAAATTTCAAATTTTTATGAAAATTTAAAATTTTAGTAAAAATTTCAAATTTTGGTGAAAATTTAATATTTTAGTGAAAATTTAAAATTTTAGTGAAAATTTCAAATTTCAAGTTTTAGTAAAAAATTTCAAATTTTAGTAAAAATTTAAAATTTTAGTAAAAATTTAAAATTTTAGTAAAAATTTAAAATTTTAGTAAAAATTTAAAATTTTAGTAAAAATTTAAAATTTTAGTAAAAATTTAAAATTTTAGTAAAAATTTCAAACTGTAGTAAAAATTTCAAATTTTAGTAAAAATTTCAAATTTTAGTAAAATATTTTAAATTTTAGTAAAATTTCAAATTTTAGTAAAAATTTAAAATTTTAGTAAAAATTTAAAATTTTAGTAAAAATTTAAAATTTTAGTAAAAATTTAAAATTTTAGTAAAAATTTTAAATTTCAGTGAAAATTTAAAATTTTAGTAAAAATTTAAAATTTTAGTAAAAATTTAAAATTTTAGTAAAAATTTAAAATTTTAGTAAAAATTTAAAATTTTAGTAAAAATTTAAAATTTTAGTAAAAATTTCAAACTGTAGTAAAAATTTCAAATTTTAGTAAAAATTTCAAATTTTAGTAAAAATTTAAAATTTTAGTAAAAATTTAAAATTTTAGTAAAAATTTAAAATTTTAGTAAAAATTTAAAATTTTAGTAAAAATTTAAAATTTTAGTAAAAATTTAAAATTTTAGTAAAAATTTAAAATTTTAGTAAAAATGTCAAATTTTAGTAAAAATTTCAATTTTTTCTAAAAATTTCAAATATTAGTAAAATTTCAAATTTTAGTAAAAATTTCAAATTTTAGTAAAAATTCCAAATTTAAGTAAAAATTTCAAATTTTAGTAAAAATTTCAAATTTTAGTAAAAAAATTCAAATTTTAGTAAAAATTTAAAATTTTAGTGAAAATTTAAAATTTTAGTAAAAATTTCAAATTTTAACAAAAAATTTACAAATTATAGTAAAAATAATTTTTTACTAAAATTTAAATTTCTTTTAATAAAAATAATATTAAAATTTAAGTAAAATGTCAAATTTTTATAAAAGCTAACTTTATTAAATATTGAAGTTTTTTAAAAAAACAAAATTTAGTAAAAAATTTCAGATTTTACTAAAAATTTAAAATTTAAAAAAATTCTAATTTTAGTAAAAATTTCAAATTTAATTAAAAACTTAATTTTTTAGTAAAAACTTCAAATTTTATAAAAATACAAAATTTTAGTAAAATATTTCAGATTTTAGCAAAAATAATATTTTTACGAAAATTTAAAATTCTTTAAATCAAATTTTTAATAAAAAAATTATAATAAAATTTTAGTAAAAATGTCAAATTTTATTAAAAATTTTAAATTAAAAAAAATAATAATAAATTTTTTTTAAAAATGTTTAAAAAATTTTAAAATTTATTAATTATTTAATTTTTTTTATAAAAATTATAAATTTTTAAGAAATTTCCAAACTTTTAAGGGGGAAGGAACCCTCTAATCTTAAATGTACAACTATACCCAAGAACCGGTTTTACTTAAAAAATTAGAACAGACAAAGCTGAAATTGATAATCGTATATCTGTAGCGCAATTCCGTAAAATGTAAACGAAAAGCTCAGACCCGTTCTCCGGGAGGGACCTTATATTAGAGCTGCAGCAAAGTATAAATCGATATTGGTCAAATTACTTACCGAATTTCAATAGAATTTGTGAATATTTAACAGTTTTATAAACTCAAAACCGTTTTTTCCGTGAAGGTCGCTGTAGCAAAATATAAACCGTTATTAATAAAATTGTTTAAATCCACTTCTTTTTCGGAATTTTAAGGTCGTCTCAGATGTCGATCTATAACTTCTTTGATTATTGATTATTTTAAATAAAGAAAATTAGAAACAATGTGGCCAAGTTTCATTGAATTCGGTCAACTATTCTAGACGTAAGAATGTCTCCAAAAACAGACGAACAGATGGCCTTAGCTAAATCGACATAGATTTTTATTTATGACATCTTCTTGGTGTTACATACGGAAAGTGCACCGGGAAACGGTATCCCCGTACAAGCAGAATCTTTAATATGTACCATACATTATCATATCTGAATCTGGCTTTCTCACGTGTTCAAATTTATTAAGTTAAGTCATTTTATTAAATTGACAACCCCCCCCCACACCTCACAAAAATACCATTCACTTGTCATTTTATAGCAAAATATATTTAATACAATTAAATTTTCATTTAACTTTTCTAAAATGTTTAAAATTATATTAAATTGTTAGTTTAGATGAGATGATGAATCTCAAATAGGAACTGCTATAAATAGCAATTTCTACATATTCATATATATATTTTTTGTAGAAATGACTATTTTCATATAAATACAAAAAATAGAAAATAAAACTAAACTGATTTTAAGGTTGAGTAAATTGTTATAACATTTGTCATATGCTTCGAGTAACCCAGTGAAATGTTTTTCAGAAAATTTATTGTCTAAAAATATTTTAGATTTATTTTAAATTCTTTTTCCTGAAAGCCTTTTTTATAGTTTTCCAAAAAAAAAAAAAAACACAAGTGAGAATGCTATATTTGGCTGTGCCGAATTTTCAATACCCTCCACCACAAATGCGTGTGAAGGTAAACACGTTATGTTTGTACATACACACATACACTTACAAACACAGGAACGCCTAATGAGTTATAAAATTAGTTATAATTTTAGCCGTAACTTTTTTCTACTGAAACGATTTTGATCCTTTTTGGACTGGTAATGAAGTACACGTATCATAATGTTAGGGCAAATTTTCATTTTATTTGTGAATTTATAATTAACAATTTTACGAAACTTAGAGTTTGTCTCAGATATCGGTCTCTATCTTATAATATACTGAACCGATTTTGCTGGCTTTAAACAGAAAACTTCTCAGGACTTTAAAAAGTTTCAGGGTAAAGTTTATTGAGCTCTATTGTTATTGTGGATGTGGACGTGCCAAAATCAAACAGACAGAGATAAATCGACAGAGAATTTGTTTTGATGCTAAAATATATATACCTTATGGGGTCTGAGATGATTCCTTTTTAGCGATACACACTGAATGACAAAGTTAATATACCTTTTTCTAAAAGATCATATGAAAATGTTGTTGCCATATTTGACAAATTTATGGAAAAAGTAAATAAATGTTTCTCTTTTTTTTTGTCATGACAATATTTTTAGTGTTTACCAAAACTAAAAATTTAGGAAACATCTCTTTTTCAGTCATATTTTTTTAAGTTTCAATTCAAAAAATTTCTAAATAAAAAGGATACCCACCAGCCTCCTCCTCCTCACATTGACAATTAATCTTGTGTTGTATTTTGATAGAAATATTTTCTTTTTCCTCAATTCACTTTTTTGCACCCTTCACCACCACAAATGGTGAAGAGGGTATATTAACTTCGTCACTCCATGTGTAACGCTAAGAAAGAATTATCGCAGACACCATAACGTATAGCTATGTCCGGCTGTTTGTGGCACGCATACATATATAAAAATTGACAGAGCTCAATGAAATTTTGCCTAAGTATTTGTTATAGTCCTGTAAGTTTCCTTTTGAAAACCAGCAAAATCGGCTCAGTATATAAAAAAATGTAGATCAATATCTGAGGCAGCCTCTTAGTTAAACCAAAGAGCTTTCGAAAAATTGTAAATTATAAATCAACAAATAAGAATGAAATGTTGCCTTAATATTAAGTGATGCGTACTTCACTACCGCTCCAATAACGATCAAAATCGGTTCAGTAAGAAAAAGTAACCGTTAAAAAAATATAACTAAAGTGTTCCTTTAATATAATGTATATGTTTGTGAGTGTATGTATGAGTTTCAATATGCGAAACATAAAGTATTTGTTTCATACGTTGTGGAGGGTATTGAAGCTTCGGCACAACCGAATATTTTTTTAAAGCTCAACAATATTTCATATTTTACTGTAGGGAAATTTCATTGGAAATACCAAATTTTTGGTTTTTTAGGCTGAAACCATAAAAACAAACATAACTGAAAAACTCTACCGTTTTAAAACTATAAAGAATCAGCGATATTTTGTGTACAAAAAAGTGGGAATAAACGTGTATCTCTTGATGTTTACTTTTTTTTGGTGGTAAAACCACATAAAAAATTGTCTGATAGTTTTTTGTAAAACCATAGAGGGTTATGATTGGCGCAACCAAAAAAAAAATGTCATACCTATAACAACTACAACAAAAACTAATATAAATATTCGCATAGACACACACATACTGGTAACACATATCTTACCACTCTTAGCAGCAATACCCTTGAGAAATACCAACAAAAAATATATAAATGGAGAGAGTAAAACCCCCCTTTTAAACATTTTACTCTTATTCTATTGCCTTACATTTAAAATTATACATACATACATACATACATACATACATACATACATACATACATACATACAGACATACAGACATACAGACATACATACATAAATACATACATTTGAAGGCAAAATATACAATACACACAAACACCCCAACATATAGAAACTCATATACCCAGGCGAAATCAAATTGTGTGTGTGTGTATATATAAGAAAGAAAACTAAACTGTTGCATTAAATTGTATTTACGTAAAATGTATATTTGCTCTAGCATATGTTTGCGTATCTTGTACGACAACATCCAAACATATGTTTTATATAATAAAACGAGGGTCAATTTAAAAGTCATCCAAAATTCATGAAACGAGAATAAAACATAGAACAGAATCCAAAATAGAACTAAACTGGAACTATACTAAAACTATACTAGAACAAAATTAGAACTCAACTGAATCTGAACGCAGGATCTGAACTAAAAGTGAACTAAAACTGTACAAGAACTGAACGAACTAAACTAGAACTGAAGTAGAAATTAACTAAAACTGAACTAGAACTGAATCTGAACCAGAATCTGAGCTTAAAGTGAACTAGAAGTGTAACGAGAACTGAACCAGAACTGAACTTGAAGTTATGAAGAACTGAACTAGAACTGACATTTAAATGATCTAGAACTGATTTAGAACTTAACTAGTACTGAACTAGAACTGAACTAGAACTAGAACTGAACGAGAACTGAACTAGAACTGAACAAGAAATGAACTAAAACTGAACTAGAACCGAACCAGAATTGAATAGAACTAAACTAGAACGGAACTAGAACGGAACTAAAACTGAACTAGAACTGAACTTCAATTAAACTAGAACTGAACCAAAACTGAACTAGAACTGAACTAGAACTTAAGAATAACTGAACTGGAACTAAACTAGAAATGAACTAGAACTGAAATGGAACTGAAATAGAACTGAAATAGAACTAAACTAGAACTGAACTAGAACTGAACTAGAACTGAACTGGAACTAAACTAGAAATGAACTGGAACTAAACTAGAAATGAACTAGAACGAGAACTGACTAGAACTGAAATAGAACTGAAATAGGACTGAACTAGAACTGAACTGGAACTAAACTAGAAATGAACTGGAACTGAACTAGAAATGAACTAGAACTGAATAGAACTGAACTAGAACTGAACTAGAACTGAACTGGAACTAAACTAGAAATGAACTGGAACTAAATTAGAAATGAACTAGAACTGAACGAGAACTGACTAGAACTGAACTAGAACTGAACTAGAACTGAAATAGAACTGAATTAGAATTGAACTACAATATTAACTAGAATCTGATTTAGAACTGAACTGAAGCCAGAAGTAATACTTCAGAACAATTTCATTTTCACCCACTTCAGTCAAAATACATTTTTATTATTGTAGACTCAAGATTTCTCAGTGCAACACAAAACATATTTTGTGTCTGTGTTTTTTTTTTCACAGAAATTTCCCATTTTTTTCCATTTCATTCCTTCGCTATTTTTTCCAGTCACTTGATGTTTTTTTCTATTTTCATAAAAATGTGCCATAAATGAGATTTATATGCGTTTACCACTTTTTTTCAGTTTCAGTATTTGTATTTGCTCGAACAGAATACGAACCTTTCTCAATGTATTTCTTTTTTGCCTGACTTTTGGTTTGGATTGCGTGTCCTTGTGTTAGTGTGTAGTCTTTTATACGTTAACGGATGAATGTTGATATGTCAGCTTTTTAAAACCGGAACAAGTGCAAATACTGTCATTTCCTTCTACAATGACATTCTATTTTATGGAGAGTGAAAAAAAAACAACTTTAACAAAAGCATTCACTATTTAAAA
The DNA here is from genome assembly GCA_004302925.2 of Cochliomyia hominivorax. Lineage (NCBI taxonomy): Eukaryota > Metazoa > Arthropoda > Insecta > Diptera > Calliphoridae > Cochliomyia > Cochliomyia hominivorax. The sequence continues at coordinate 89,006,633 of PYHX02000158.1, read as the reverse complement.
CACTTTAATGTGGTCAAAATGGAAAACCACAAGAACTAAGAGAATTATTTATAAACCAAACAAAAAAAAGGAGATAAATATGCAAAGGAATTAATTTAATATTAATTGACATAATTGTCAGAATACCTGTATCATCATATAAAAATAAAGTAACTTATGTCTAATAATTCTTTTTTGGCAAACATCTCTTAATTAGAAACTCATAAATTTTCACATCTTTGGACAGGATTCTTTTTTTTTTTTTTTGGAAGTAATAATAATGATTTCATCATAAATAAAAGAAAGAAGACAGAAGCAATTTGTTTGAAAATTGGGTCGGTGAAAAAGTCAAGTGAATTAGATTTTATTCGCGTTAAATCATTATTTTTCAAGTTTCAGTTTAGTTTCTGATTCCAGTTCTTCAGGATTCAGGATCAAATTCGATCCAGTTAAGATTCCAGTTTAGATTTTGTTTAAATTCAGGTTCAGAACATTTTTTAGAATCTAGAACCAGAAGAGACTCTTGCTAAGATTCAGGAACATTTTGATTTAATTGAAGTTCATAGCAAAGCTCAGGATTCAGTTCAGATAAACCTTTCTTTTTCATATTATTTTGCGGATTCTTTAGATTCAAAAAATTGTTCAAAAAATGGTACAGATTTTAGTTCAGATTTCATTTCCGATACATGGATTCTGGTTTTGGATTATTTCTTTGATTCTAGATGTTAATTGCTATAATTCCATCCCATATTCTATATCAGTTTCTTTTTCTTCTTATTTAGATTCCTGTTCAGATTTTATTTCAAATTCTAGTCCAATTTCAGATTCTTGTTGTGACTACAGTTTAGATTCAACTTAGATTTCAACTTACAGATTCCAAGATTCCAGATTATAATTCAGATTCACCTCCAAATCTAAGTTTAAATTCTAGTACAGATTTTAGGACCGTTTTTTGTTTAGGGTCCTTTTCAGATTTTATATTGGATTCAAGTATAAATTATAATTCAGATTTAAATCCAGATTTTATTTAGAATTTTTACTTCGATTTTAGTTCTGAAAATTATCCAGATTTTATTTCAAACTCATACTCAAGTTCTAGTTTAGATTCTAGTTCTGATTGAAATTCACAATCTAGATCTATTTTAAGGCATATTCCTGCTGAGGTTTGTTTTCGAATTTTGTTCAATTTTAGTTATAATTATTATTCGAATTCTAATTTAGCCAAGTTATTCGGTTCTTTATTTTGATTTCAAAACAGATTTTATTTTAGTATCTTGTTTAGTTTCCAGTTCGGATTCTTGTTCAAGTTCTGATTTCAGTTCAGATTCCAGTTCAATTTATAATTCAGATTTCAAGTCCTGATATTTAATTTCAAAATACTTGAGTTTTTGGTACAGATTCCAGTTCAGATTCTAATTCTAATTTCAGCTTATATTTAGTTCAGACTTTAGTCCAGATTAAAATTCAGATTCTAGTATAGACTTTTTGACGGGGTTTTTTTTATTCCTATTCCGATTTTAGTACAGATTTTATTCTATATTCAGATTTTATTACGGATATTTGTTCAGATTTAAGTTAAGATTAAAATTCAGAAAGTTGTTCACATTCTTGTACAGTACCAGTTAAGATTTTAGTTCAGATTATAATCCAGATTCCAATCCAGGTTTAAGGCCTTTTTTGTTAGGATTTTTATATGGATTTTACAATGAATTCTAATTCAAATATTATTGCGAATTCTAGTTCAGATTTTATTTCCGTTTCTAGTTCAGATTCTAGAAGACTTTCTGAGTTATATTCTTATTCAGATTATAGTTGAGCTTATACATCAAATGCTTGTTCGGATTCTGGATTAAAATCGCACTCATATTTTGTTTCAGATTATAATTCAGTTTCCACTTTTTGTTTTAGTTCCCGGTTCCGGTTCTTGTTGCGGTTCTGATTCTTATACGGATCTTAGTCTTTCTTTTTAGTGCTTTCACCTTTTTCATTTAATTTTTATTTTTTATTCTTGTCAATTAATCTTTTCTTCTTAATTTAAGAAAACTCACCCACAACTTTAACAAAACCATATTGTGTTTTAGCTGTCACCGTATTAATTTGACACATATAACGGCCTCGATCTTCCTCTTGGACATTATTTATGTGCAGAAACCATGTACGATGTTTATCATGTTTGTCATGTGTAACACTAATGCGGGGATTACGGGTAATTACATGATTGTGGACCGTTAAAATGGCGCTCTGTTCGAAATGCATCCACGCCACCTGAAACGAAAAAGGGAAACGGATATAAGATAAAGGAAATGATATATTTAATTATATTTATTATAATATTGAGGTAGTTTGATAAGTCCTAATTGGGGGTGTGGGGGTTGGAAAAAACTTATAATTTATATTATTAACTAAACATTAATTTGAGTTGGTTTATTGTTGAAGGGAGTTAGAATTTTTGGCACGTAGTTTTTGGTTTCTTAATTTTTTTTTCGATTTTTGCTCATAAGTCTTATTTCAGGTATTTTTGGCAATTTTTCCTTAAAAGTTCAATCCTATTAATTTTAAGGTGGTTACTTGTCTTGAAATATATTTTTGCTTTTTTTTTGCCATTTTTTTGTTGTTGTTGTTGTTGGTTAGAAAAGTTTTTCTTATTCTGTGACATTAAATGACAAATATGTTATTTTATCTATAAAATAGTTTATTATGTATGTGTGTATGTATTTATATAAGTGTTTGTGTCAATATGTAAGCATGTGTGTTTTGTTATGTTAGGTGTTATAAGAAAAACTTTTCTATTGTTGTTATTACTGCTCCAGATGAAGACACAAAAACAAAGTTACATTGTTGAAATCATCAATTTTGTTGTGAAAGATTAGTAAAAATTGTCATGGATGGAAAAGTTAAATAATGGAAGAGAATGTTAGAAAATTTCATATCCATTGCTGACATATAAAAAAGTTTATCATTTAAGGTCCCCATATAACGTTAAAAGTTGTTGGGTAGTTATTGTCTTGATATGTCTTTATAGCAGGCAAATATTTACAATAGTTTATAATACAGTGACTAACAAAATTTTTACATATAAATTCCTAAAATGAACCTAATTTACCCTCTACTTAAATTTTATTTTCAACTGTCTATATACTTTTTTCCCCCACTGTATAAAAATTTATCCAAAATATCACAAATGTCTTATAAGTCATTTTCACAAAAAAATATATTATAGTAAAAAATACACCCACACACAAACGTTCCAAAAATATGTTGCACATTTGTGTGTCTAAGATAAAGTTTTTTTCTGTATGAAAATTTCGTTAACATAAAATAAACTTTTTCAATTTATATATAATTTTATAGAGTTTTTAGTTCTGGCAAAAAAAAAAACAAAAACTGAGGTAAATATGACATAAAAACAAAAATATAATAAAAACTAATAATTATTAAACATTTTTGACAAGGTGTAATAAAATGTCAAAATATATGAGAAATTATAAAAATGATATATTGGAAATATTTATTTAACACAAGTGTAAAACTATTAAATTGACTTAAAATACTTTTTACTTAAATTGTTTAAAAACCACTAAAATATCACAAGTGTTATTTAAGATTAAGCTTAGAGTTCAGCTTCTTTTATAGGTTCTATTCCAGATTCAATTTCATCTTCTTGGTTAATTTCTAGTTCAACATCCAGTTCAGCTTAAAGCTTAATTTTTGATTCAAATTCCAGTTCAGCTTATAACTTAGTTTTTATTTCAGATTCCAAATAAGATTTTAGTTCAAATTCTACCTCAGATTTGAAATCAGTTCTATTTCAGATTCTAATCTAAATTATAATTAAGATTTTAGTTCAACTTCCAGTTCAAATTTCTGTTAAAATTCTAATACAGATTCTAACACAAATTTTTATTAAAATGTTAGCTCAAGTTTTATTTCAGATCCTAATTTAGATCAAGTTATGTTTCAAATTCCAGTTCATATTGTAATTCAGTTCCAGTTCAGTTCTAGTTTAGTTCTAATTCAGTTTTAGTTCAGTTCTGGTTCAGTTCTAGTTCAATTCTAGTTTAGTTCTAGTCCAGTTCTAGTTCAGTTGTAGTTCAGTTCTAGCTCAGTTCTAGTTCAGTTCTAGTTCAGTTCCAGTTCAGTTCTAGTTTAGTTCTAGTTCAGTTGTAGTTCAGTTCTAGTTAAGTTCTAGTTCAGCTCTAGCTCAGTTCTAGTTCAGTTCAAGTTCAGTTCCAGTTCAGTTCTAGTTTAGTTCTAATTCAGTTTTAGTTCAGTTCTTGTTCAGTTCTAGTTCAGTTCAGGTTTAGGTTCAGGTTCAGTTATAGTTCAGTTCAAGTTCAAGTTCAGTTTAAGTTCTAGTTCAGTCCTGGTTCAGTTCTACTTCGGTTCTAGTTCAGTTCTGGTCCAGTTCTAGTTCAGTTCTAGTTCAGTTCTGGTTCAGTTCTAGTTCAATTCTAGTTTAGTTCTAGTTCAGTTCTAGTTCGGTTCTAATTCAGTTTTAGTTGAGTTCTGGTTCAGTTCTGGTTCAGTTCTGGTTCAGTTCCAGTTCAGTTCTAGTTCAGTTCCAGTTCAGTTCTAGTTCAATTCTAGTTTAGTTCTAGTCCAGTTCTAGTTCAGTTGTAGTTCAGTTTTAGTTCAGTTCTAGTTAAGTTCTAGTTCAGTTCTAGCTCAGTTCTAGTTCAGTTCTAGCTCAGTTCTAGTTCAGTTCTAGCTCAGTTCTAGTTCAGTTCTAGTTCAGTTCCAATTCAGTTCTAGTTCAGTTCTAGTTAAGTTCTAGTTCAGTTCTAGCTCAGTTCTAGTTCAGTTCTAGTTCAGTTCCAATTCAGTTCTAGTTCAGTTCCAGTTCATTTCCAGTTCAGTTCTAATTCAATTCAAGTTCAATTCTAGTTCATTTCTAGTTCAGTTCTAGTTCTCTTAAAGTTTAGTTCTAGTTTAGTTTTCGTTCTACTCAAGTTCAGCTCTAGTTCATTTTTAGTTCAGTTCTAGTCCAGTTCTAGTTCAGTTGTAGTTCAGTTCTAGTTTAGTTCTAGTTCAGTTCTAGCTCAGTTCTAGTTCAGTTCTAGTTCAGTTCCAGTTCATTTCTAGTTCATTTCTAGTTTAGTTCTTGTTCAGCTGTATTACAGTTCTTGATATTTAAAAACTTAACAAAAATTTAAACAATAAATTTGTTTATATTATTTCTGCATAAAATTTATGTTTAAAACTCGAAATTTATCTCTTAGTTATATTTATTTAACCATATTTAATTGTCTTTTGCATTTAAAACATATTGTAAATGTTTACTCAACCATATTATTTAATATGTTCCAGCTCATTTTAATTCATTTAATCACATTTGTTGCTGCTTCTGCTCTAACTACATCCAGTCCATCCAGGCTCATTAAAACTATTTTACATAAAAATATCTAACACCCAGACACTGAAAACGATAGACAAAGTTTTGTAACCTCAAAAAAGCAAAGAACAAGTGACAAAAATCAAATAATTGCCATGTTATATTACAAGTAGCAGAGGACTCTAAAGGACCAGAAAAACTAACACTGACTAATAATACAAAATAATAAGGACAATTGCAGGAGTAAAGTCAAATAGTTAAGGCAGCAACAAAATGCATTAAAACTAAACTCAAATAGTATTTAGCAACATTTAACATAAAAGAGCTTAGAAACAAATTTAAAACAAAAGGATAATAGTGGAAATGAATAGAGATTAGATGCAGAAAGGGCCTTTTTTAAAGACATGACTTTTAATTTTTTTTCTTTTTAGGAATGGAATACTGGATGAATTTGAATGGTATTGATTTGAACCGTTTCGAAGATCCTGATTAAAAATATGTATTTTTATGAATTTTGGAGAAACTCAGACTACTTAATTATAGAGATTTTTATCTGAAATTTTCAGAAATTATGTACTTTGAGATTTCTTTTAATGAAAACGTTCCAAAATTTTCGATTTGGTTAAAATTTTTTCGAATTATCAAAAATTTATAATTTTTCTATAGAGTCCACATTTGTTGAAAGTATTGAAAGATCCATTATTTCTAGGTTTCCAAATCTACATTTTGTTTTAAAACTCAAACTTTGGGATCTAAGAACGTATAAGTGAAATTCAAAATCTTGATAAAAAGAGTAAAAATCAAAAGGGGATTGATTTAGCGATACAAAAATTGAGATGAAGCGTTTCCTGTAATGAAGCTTTTCCAAAAAAAACATACATACATACATACATACATACATACATACATACATACATACATACATACATACATACATACATATGTACATACATACACACATACATACACACATACATACACACATACATACACACATACATACATACATACATACATACATCATACAATACATACTTGTTATATAAGTTTTAAAGTAAAATTTTATTTTATATTAAAATATCAGAAGACATTTTTTCAATCCAAAGGACACTGGATAAAAATATTGACCTCAATTTCTTCTTGTTTGAAATTTGGATAATTTTTTTTTCCAAATACGTCGGAAATATTAATAAAGTTCGGGGATATGCTTTCGGATATATATTAAAAGAACTGAATCAATATCTTAGAAGTTTTGAGCATTGAAAATTGTATTAAAAGAAACGGATAGAACAGCGGACATATTTTTATAGAACAAGAACTCCATATGGAATGAAATGATATGAAATAATATGAAGCTCTGTATAACCTTCAAAAGCCTAAAGAAGATTAGAAAATAGGACAACAAGGCGGAATGTAATAAAATTTTAAAGAAGGACTTTTTCAGAAAATTTTTTTAAAGAAAAAATTTTTTTTAATATGGACCGAAGGATGAATTTTGTAATAAAGAATAAAGTTATAATTTTGGACTCTTTAACAACAAATAATATTTACCACTTATTACATTAAATTCAGGAAGAAATTTTGACCTGACAATATAAAAGGAATAAAACTAAATGAGGAATTTCCGGGAGTAATGTGTTAAAAATGGAACTGATATTGTACTGTCTTGCCACAAAGTTGTAAAAAATTTAATGAAAATATTAGGATAAATAAAAGAACGGGAATTTTATAAACATCATTTATTCTTTTTGTAAATTGGAATGAATTTGAGTTCAAAATACAAAGAGGATACAAGTACTGAACAAAAGACGCAAAAAATTACAAGATTATAAAACTTTATTTTATTTCGGATAGACTGAAGGACGGCCATAACTCTAAAGAAAAAAAAACAATAAAATGGAACCATCTTTGATTGAATAATATTTAATGTTATCTCTATTTTGTTTACCTTAAAGAGATTTTGGAATAATTTTATAAAGAAGGAATGAAATATTTCTTTTTTAAAAAGTTATAACAAATTATTATGAATTAAGATCATATTTAGGACTTTTGGTTCCTTAATAAGAAATACAATTTAATTTGTAATAAACTCTAAAAAAATTAAGGACCCAAAATACAAAACGGATATATCAAATAATAAAGACTGAAAAGAAGGTTTTATAAAATTATTTACATATATATTATTTATACCGATAGACGGAAGGACAGACATAATTTTATGAAACTGGGCAATAATATGGAACCAATTAGTAACAGATAAAATTAATCACCATCTCTTCTATACACGCCTAAAAACAAATATGGAATAGAATAATAAAAAGGGAATTTATTAAGAAACAAAATACACTCTGTTCTTTTCAAATTTATAATGATTTTGATCAGTAAAAAGTTGTGTGGATAGACGGAAGGTTGGACATTAAAATAAAGAAAAATTATATCACTTTTCACCCTCTAAGCCGATTAATAAATCCTGCTTTCTCTATTAACGTCCAAAAGAAATTTCGGACCAAAAGCATATAACAAACAGTTTTATAGACCGAAAAGAAGGACCAAATGTTAAGATATTAATTATACATTCTATATATACAGATGGACAGAACGACAAACTAGATTGCTAAGAACTGTAAAGAACTATGATACCCATTGATGCCAAACTTAATTAAGTATTATCTTCCTTGTAGTTAACTGTAAAAGATTTGGAATAAAATTATAATAAAGGAACTGTATAAAGTATTTAAGAAGAGTTTACTTAAAAAAATACTACCACTAAAACAATAAGATAGACGGAAGGACGGACATTAATACAACGAATGTAGGGGGAATATTTATGCAGTTGACAATAACAAATATTCAGAAGCATCTAAACTATAGGAGCTAGAAGAAAATCTGTGATAAGAGGTCTGAATATGTCATAGAAAAAATAATACATGAAGCCAAAATCTAGATGGAATTGTTTAAAATTTTGCTTTAGTAATTGAAGATGGACGGAAGGATGGACATGTTTATAAAGATTCTGAAAGGAATATTAGACCAAATGAGATTTTTCTTAACTTTTATAAAACACTAAAAATAAAATATAAACAAATACTTATAAGATTTATATCCTAAGACCATATAGACGATATTAAGCGTAAGTTATTCCCAAAGAAATTGAAAATATTAAGAATCAAATTCTAGTAATTTGGTGGACGGAAGAACGGATATAGTTTTTGTGGCTCTGATAGGAATTGAGGACCAGTTATTTTTTTCCTAAATGTGCATATGAAACTAAAATTAAAGTAGATAATAAAGAATTTAATTTTTATGTTTAAAGTGAATATAAATGATTTGAAACATATATAAGTTTGAGGAACTTTAAAACCATTTTTAAAACCTGTTTAATGTCATTTGAGGTGAATAAAAGAGATTTTTTTAGTAATAATGTTGATTAAATGATGACATATAAGGTCTGAATAATTAAAGCCTTTTATAAACTTCCTCTTTTCAGTGTAGAAAACGGGTATCACTTTCATATAATCCCAATTTTTACTTTTACTATTTTTACTCCAGCTAAATTTCAACAAATATTTTTTATGGTTGGTGCTAGTTTACTTGTGTGAATCTGTTCGTGTATGTGTATATGTATTAGTAAGCATATCATAGTTTAACCACATAATAGCACACACCAAAAAAGGACTTTTTGTTTGACTCATCTGAAAAAAAACTAACTAACTAAAGGTGGCATTGTGGTGTACATTATAACACAAGGCTAATTAATTTTATTAGTATTTGTTTGAGTCTATATGAAACTGAGCACATAACACTCGAACTCGTTATACTCTTACTATATAAATGTCTCTCTTTCTTTCGAACTTTAAAGTTAAAAAAATATTTTTCAAACATCAAGTAAAAAAGTCAACTAGACAGAAACTGAAGAGACAATAACAGAATCGTAATAAAACTTTAAAATTTTTGCCATAATGACACAATGCAGATGTATGCAATATTAACAAGAACTCACACACATACAAACACATATACAAACATACATATTTACAGGTATAGGATTGCTAACTAACAGTTTAAATAGAAAAAAGTAACAGTATTATATTCGGCTATGCCGAATTTTCAGCACCTTCCACCACAAATGCAAATAAAATAAATACGGTTTATTTCCCGAATACATACTCACACCTACACACCCAGACATATACAATGTATACAGGTTTATCTTAAATAAAACACGGAACACTTTATGAGTCAATAAATTAGTTATATTTTCGGCTATAACTTCTTTTCTACTGAACCGATTTTGATTATTTAGCAAATTTTATCCTAATATGTCGATTTATTTCCTTGAACTTAGAGATTGCCTCAGATATCGGTCTATATGTTATAATAAACTAAACCGATTTTGCTAGTTTTAAATAGAAAAATACATTATGGGGTCTGACATTATTCCTTCTTACATTACACACAGAATGACTAAGTTAATATACTCTCTTCACCACTTATGATGGTGGAGGGTATAAAAAGAGAGCAAGAAATAATGTATGTTTTGGCCTTAAAATATGTAACCAGAAATTGAACCAATAGTATAGCATACTTTTTAGGGACATTAGCTAGCATTTTTTGTTTGTTTTCTTGTAGTGAAAGTAAATGAGATTTTGAATTGTTTATATGTATGTGTTTCCAGGCACGTATTTGATAGAGTCAATGTAAATACTGTTTGTCAGGTTGATTTCATTTAAAGACAAAATTCCTTACTTGTGTACTTCTTTGGAGGGTTTTATTTAAGTAAATATAGGTTAACGCCAAAAGGCAGATTAAGTGTGAAAAAAATAAAGAAAAACAAATATAAACAAAACAAAAAAACTTACCAAAAATCGATATTCAAAATAAAACAAATTTTATCTAAAATTGTCGTATTTTGCCTCCAGAGTGTATTTTTATGGTTTTATGAAATTCACAAAAAATCACGCATTAAAGATATCGACACAAATATGTTGGTACTATAGAAAAATAAAAAGTTGTTGATATGAGACCAGGAATACAGGACCAAAAACCAAATGTAATGATGGAATGGAAGCAGTTGCTTTTAGACCATTTTTTAAACCATTCTTGAAGACAACGTTTTATAAATCGATATGTATAAATAAGCCAGGATAGATATTATTACAGAGCTATAGAAAGCTAATTTTAGTCATTTATAACTAAATAAGATAAAGCAAAACTTTAGCTAGAAAGCTACAGTAAAAGACTTGAGTTTAGCGAATTGGGAATTTTTTATACCAAATCCAATATGACACCCAACATTGTCCACCCAACGTCAACATAGGTGACCACAATAACATCAGCCAAGAAGCCTGAATTCTTCTTTTAATATCTTCCATTTATTCAAATTGATTTTGCAAATAATTTTGGAAATATAAAAAAATTTATTTGTGACAATTTTTAATTTTGAAAAGATGATCACTTTTGAGACCCTGTAGATTATCAAACTTTACTATAAGGTGAATTCAAAAAGTTTTAATTTTTACTTAAAATGGTATTTGTTTACTAAAAATATTCTCTTTTACTAATTTAATGAAAATAGTAATTTTTGCTGAAAATAGTTATTTTTTTTTTTTAAATGTAATTTTTACTAAAAAGTAGTCATTTATTAAAACAATTTAGTAAAAAATAGTCAATATTACTAAAAACTTTTTAATATTACTTACAAATAGTCAATTTCACTAAAAATATTCAATTTTACTAATAATAGTAATTTTTACTAAAAATAGAAACATTTATTAAAAATAGTTATTTTCATTAAATAATACTATAAATAAACAGTTTTACTAATAATGGTAATTTTTACAAAAATAGTCATTTATACTAAAAATAGTAATTTTTACTATAAATAATTATTTTTACTTAAAATAGTCATTTTTACTAAAAATATTCATTTTTAATAAAAATATTCGTTTTTAGTAAAAATATAAATTTTTACAGAAAATATTAATTTTTACTAAAAATATTCATTTTTATTAAAAATATTCAATTTTACTAATAATAGTAATTTTTACTAAAAATAGTAACTTTTATTAAAAATAGTTATTTTCATTAAAAAATACTATAAATAAACAGCTTTACTAATAATGGTAATTTTTACAAAAATAGTCATTTATAATAAAAATAGTAATTTTTACTATAAATAATTATTTTTACTTAAAATAGTCATTTTTACTAAAAATATTCATTTTAATAAAAATATTCATTTTTACTAAAAATATTCATTTTTACTAAAAATATTCATTTTTACTAAAAATATTCATTTTTACTAAAAATATTCATTTTACTAAAATATCATTTTACTAAAAATATTCATTTTTACTAAAAATATTCATTTTACTAAAAATATTCATTTTTACTAAAAATATTCATTTTTACTAAAAATATTCATTTTTACTAAAAATATTCATTTTTACTAAAAATATTCATTTTTACTAAAAATATTCATTTTACTAAAAATATTCATTTTTACTAAAAATATTCATTTTTACTAAAAATATTCATTTTTACTAAAAATATTCATTTTTACTAAAAATATTCATTTTTACTAAAAATATTCTATTCATTTTTACTAAAAATATTCATTTTTACTAAAAATATTCATTTTTACTAAAAATATTCATTTTTACTAAAAATATTCATTTTTACTAAAAATATTCATTTTTACTAAAAATATTCATTTTTACTAAAAATATTCATTTTTACTAAAAATATTCATTTTTACTAAAAATATTCATTTTTACTAAAAATATTCATTTTTACTAAAAATATTCATTTTTACTAAAAATATTCATTTTTACTAAAAATATTCATTTTTACTAAAAATATTCATTTTTACTAAAATTCATTTTACTAAAATATTCATTTTTACTAAAAATATTCATTTTTACTAAAAATATTCATTTTTACTAAAGTATTAATTTTTACTAAAAATATTCATTTTTACTAAAAGTAGTCATTTTTACAAAAAAATTATCATATTTACTAAAAATAATCATTTTTACTAAAAATAATCATTTTTACTAAAAATATTCATTTTTACTAAAAATATTCATTTTTACTAAAAATATTCATTTTTACTAAAAATATTCATTTTTACTAAAAATATTCATTTTTACTAAAAATATTCATTTTTACTAAAAATATTCATTTTTACTAAAAATATTTATTTTCACTAAAAATATTTATTTTTACTAAAAATATTTATTTTTACTAAAAATATTCATTTTTACTAAAAATATTCATTTTTACTAAAAATATTCATTTTTACTAAAAATATTCATTTTTACTAAAAATATTCATTTTTACTAAAAATATTCATTTTTACTAAAAATACTCATTTTTACTAAAAATATTCATTTTTACTAAAAATATTCATTTTTACTAAAAATATTCATTTTTACTAAAAATATTCATTTTTACTAAAAATATTCATTTTTACTAAAAATATTCATTTTTACTAAAAATACTCATTTTTACTAAAAATATTCATTTTTACTAAAAATATTCATTTTTACTAAAAATATTCATTTTTACTAAAAATATTCATTTTTACTAAAAATATTCATTTTACTTAAAATAGTCATTTTTTCCAAAAATAGTCATTTTTACTAAAAATTGTCATTTTCACTAAAAATAGTCATTTTTAATAAAAATTGTCATTTTCACTAAAAATAGTCATTTTTAATAAAAATAGTCATTTTTACTAAAAATAGTAATTTCTTCTTAAATTGTAATTTTTACTAAAAATATTAATTTTTACTAAAATTTTTTTTTTACAAAAAAAAAATTATTTTTACAATTAATTTAAAATTTTTTCTAAAAAATTTTCTTTTTTACTTTAATAATTTACTTTTGTTATGAACCTGTTAATCGACTTGTAACCCGCGGAGGTCTGGAGATTCTACCATCATATGAATCGTACCACAGGGTTCTGTTACTAAAGTTATCGTAGATTAGACACCTTGAGTAATTTGGAACATCTAGATTTCTGAGGACCAACATAATATGACTTCACCCACACTGTACTGTTTAATGGATTCTATGTGTCCAAAATCACTACCTTACAAACTCTTTTTGACCGTATCTTGTCAATTTCGTCAATTGTTAGTATGGCCTTTCGATGAAATAGTCCGTAGTCTGGGCAATACAATAGTCTGTAGTTTGAGCAATGAAATTGTTTATAGTTTGAGCAATAGATTTGTCTCTATTTTGCTTTATTTTCTGAATTATTTCTTAATTTTCTTAAATAATTTGAAAAATTCTCTTTATATTGAAAATATTAATCGTTTCACTTTGTAATCATTAGTAAAATAATTGAATTAAATTTATTATTTGTTTAAGTCACGTTTTGAATAATATTAAGGTTAATTATTAATGTCAACTATAATTAAAATGACTTAACGTATTCACGTAATTAAAGCGCCACAAAACTATTTCCACTTCATTTAATTTTATTAAATCGCCGAAAAAAACACGAATTTAATTAATTTGCCACAAAAAGGCATAATTATTTGAATTTATGAAATTGTTTTAAGGGATTAGAAAAAACATTAAATAAACATTTCAGAAGTGTAGAGGAAATAATTAAATTGTGGGATTTTAAAATTTTATTAATTTAAGTTTTGATGCAAAAAGTGAATTAAGTCATTTGAAAAATGTTGATTTCTTAAAGTTTTTGTGATATTTTTTGCAGTTGTAAATAAAAATACATTATTTTACCGTCCACCAACACAAGTGCTGAAAAGAGTATATTTACTTTGTCATTCCATTTGTAACGCTAAGAAGGAATCATCTCAAACACCATAATGTATATATTCTCGCATCAAGAATCTGTTTGATTGGTTGCAAATTTGTCTGTTTTTCGCACGCTACAACAACAATACTGACAGACTTAATGAAATTTGGCCTGAGTATTTCTTATAGTCTTGAGAACTTTCCTATTTAAAACCAGCAAAATCACATTAGTATATATCGACCGATATCTAAAATAATCTCTATTTTCAAAGGTAGAACTTTTAAAATTGTCAATTATAAATCGAAAAATTAGAATGTAATTTTGACATAATTTCGCTCTATACACTTCATCACCATTCTAAAAATTATCAAAATCGGTTCAGTAAAAAAAGTTACAGCCAAAAATTCAACCCATTTTATGACTTATTAAATGTCACTGTGTTATATTAAGAAAAAATCTTATATATTGAGTGTATAAGTGTGCATGTATGTGTGAAATGTAACGTATTTAATTCACACAATTTTTGTTATTGAGGGATTGAAAATTCGGCATAGCCGAATCAAGCTTTCTTACTTATTTTTTTTAATAGTTTGAACTATTTCTTTAAGTTTAAATTTATTCATTTTTAATTTAATCAACTTATTTCGTAATTAATGTCATTTAATATAATAATTAATATTAATCATACGTCCCCAAGGCCAAAATTTGTATTTCTTACATTTAGCGCCTTTTTATTAGCTAAGTGAAGAGGTATATTAACTTTGTCATTCAATGTTTTTGTATCAAATCAAAATCTGAGTCGATTAAGTTATGTCCGTCTGTCTGTCGATGACATACTCACAACCACAGTAATTGGCAGAGCTCAATGAAATTTGTCCAGAGTATTTATTATAGCCCTGAGAAGTGTCCAATTTAAAACCAGCAAAATCGTTTAAATATATTAAAAATATATAGATCGATATCTGAGACAATCTCTAAGTTCAAGTAAAAAACTTTCGTAAAATTGTAAATTATAAATCGACAAAATTAGAATGACAGTATATGTGGGAAACATAACGAATTAACTTCACTCGTATTTGTGGTGTAGGGTACTCAAGATTTGGCATAATCGAATATGGCATTCTTACTTGGTATTTTGTTAAAATTCTATTTTAATTTTTATTTATGCAACAAATTTGCGACCCAAAACATATTTTTTTCGAAAAACCTTTTTTACTTATTTATTTTAATATCATTTTTTATCATTTATCTTTATAGTTTTTTCTTTCATTCTTGCTGTTAACTACTCATGTCTTCAACATTTTTAAGATTATCTTAAAGACTTTGACAGATTTTCTGTTAATTTTTCAATGTCTTGCCATGTCTTACGTGTTAAGTTTCTGTTTTGTCATTTCAACAAATATTTTTTTTCCTTTCCGATATTTTTTTCTGTTCCTTTTTTCTTTCCTGTAGAGTTCAATAGTTTTAGATTATTTTTGTTCTTGTTGTCTTCACATTGTTGGCTGATTGTATTAAATAAACATCATTGTAGGAAAAAGTGGCTCTATAGCGAAAAAGAGGAAAAAAATAACTGATTTGTCTATTATTTTTTTCTATTCGATTTCTTGTTGAAGATTATAATATAAACGATTGCTTTGCTATGTGCTCCATATAAAATAGTTGCAATTTTTACAAAAAAGAAATAACTACAGAAGAGAGAGAAATACACTAAAGAATCAGTAGGTAACATCTAAAATTCTATAGCTTTTATAAGAAGTGAGATAAAAAAATATGACTTTAATCACCTGCAATGAAAATTTGTATCTTGTTCGGAAACCCTCTCAATATTGTTAAGATAGTCCATCTCTGTCTAAAATCTACCTCTATTTTGGACAACTTTTTTTGACCTATAATTATCTTTTTATTAAAAGCTCAATTTTATTTCACTTGGATCTGAGTAGTTGGGAGGATTAGCCCCTATTTGTACTAATATTAATTTCTGGCCGATAGAACAGACTATAGTCTGGCCGATAGAACAGACTTTAGTCTGACCGATAGAACAGACTTTAGTCTGACCGATAGAACAGACTTTAGTCTGACCGATAAAACAGACTATAGTCTGGCCGATAAAACAGACTATAGTCTGGCCGATAAAACAGACTATAGTCTGGCCGATAAAACAGACTATAGTCTGGCCGATAAAACAGACTATAGTCTGGCCGATAAAACAGACTATAGTCTGGCCGATAAAACAGACTATAGTCTGGCCGATAAAACAGACTATAGTCTGGCCGATAAAACAGACTATAGTCTGGCCGATAAAACAGACTATAGTCTGGCCGATAAAACAGACTATAGTCTGGCCGATAAAACAGACTATAGTCTGGCCGATAGAACAGACTATAGTCTGGCCGATAGAACAGGCTATAGTCTGGCCGATAGAACAGACTATAGTCTGGCCGATAGAACAGACTATAGTCTGGCCGATAGAACAGACTATAGTCTGGCCGATAGAACAGACTATAGTCTGGCCGATAGAACAGACTATAGTCTGGCCGATAGAACAGACTATAGTCTGGCCGATAGAACAGACTATAGTCTGGCCGATAGAACAGACTATAGTCTGGCCGATAGAACAGACTATAGTCTGGCCGATAGAACAGACTATAGTCTGGCCGATAGAACAGACTATAGTCTGGCCGATAGAACAGACTATAGTCTGGCCGATAGAACAGACTATAGTCTGGCCGATAGAACAGACTATAGTCTGGCCGATAGAACAGACTATAGTCTGGCCGATAGAACAGACTATAGTCTGGCCGATAGAACAGACTATAGTCTGGCCGATAGAACAGACTATAGTCTGGCCGATAGAACAGACTATAGTCTGGCCGATAGAACAGACTATAGTCTGGCCGATAGAACAGACTATAGTCTGGCCGATAGAACAGACTATAGTCTGGCCGATAGAACAGACTATAGTCTGGCCGATAGAACAGACTATAGTCTGGCCGATAGAACAGACTATAGTCTGGCCGATAGAACAGACTATAGTCTGGCCGATAGAACAGACTATAGTCTGGCCGATAGAACAGACTATAGTCTGGCCGATAGAACAGACTATAGTCTGGCCGATAGAACAGACTATAGTCTGGCCGATAGAACAGACTATAGTCTGGCCGATAGAACAGACTATAGTCTGGTCAATAGATCAGATTATAATCCAAACTACTGGTCTATTGATCAAACTATAATTCTTAATTTTGCTGAAGAGTATTTATATTTCTGTATAGTCCCATTTCTCTCTTCTCTATTTTAATCCCTTATTTACTCTTAACCATTAGTTTCTTTTTTTTCCTGAGCTTTTATTTTTTTTGTTGTAACTGAATAACATGAGTCATGTCTAATGTAAAAAATTAATGATGTGTAGTTTATCTACTCAGACAACCATAACATTTCAGTACTAAAACAATATCGGAATAAAAAGGGAACAAAAAGAAAAAAACTTTCAAAAAAATGTAATAAAACAATATAAAATAGCAACAGTATTGAGAAGAAAAAAACTTAAATTGTAAACGTAACGTTTTGAGAAAAAAAAAGAAAAACTATTGATGGAAAAATTAAAAGTAACAATAAATTTTCGATTAGTTTTTATTTCACTTTTTTTTTTTTTTTTAGAAAAACAAAAATCAATTGTAATTCAGAGAGCTTTAAACAGAAAAAAATTTAGATGGAATAGAAAGAGAAATTAAAGTGTTAGACGGTTAAGAGGAATAAAGAACAACTTCCCAAAGTAAAGATTTACGAAATTAGTTGTTCATAAAAACTGGCCTGCTGTGTTTTTTTCGAACTATTAGCCTATTTACTATAGACCAGTTTATTGTCCAGACTATATAATAGTAAAACTATAGTTCAACCTCATTTTCCAGATTGTAGGAAGTCAGAATATAAACTAGTATATTGTTCAGAGCATAAAATAGTAAAACTATAGATTTTCTTATTGTCCAGACCATACATAATTAGACTGGTCTTTTGTCAGACTCAAGACTAGTCTTCTGTTCTTGTCCAGAATAGTCTGTCTTAAGACTAGTCTATTGTCCAAACTATAGAACAGTCAGACTATAGACTATTCAATTGTCCAAACTATAAAATAGATAAGTCTGCTATTTACACTACAGGTTAGTCTATTTTTCATTCCATAAACTGGCCTACATTCCACATTATAAACTAGTGTATAGTCTAAATTATAGCATACCCTTTTGCCCAAGCTATAGTCCATTCTATTATCCAGACTCTAGTCTATAGTTTTTTGTCCAGACTATATAATAGTAAGACTAACGATTAACCTACTCATTGTTCAGGCTACAGAATAGTAAGACTATAGATTGCCCTGTTATGCAGGCTGTAGGTAGTCAGACTGCAGACTACAATATTGATCAGACTTTAGACTGGTTTGTTGTCCAGGTTAAAGACTAGTCTTCTATTCAGTCATAAGACTAGTCTATTGTTCATATATAGTCCAAACCATAAATTAGATTAGTCTTCTGTCTAGTCTATAGATTAGTCTATTATCCATACTATAGACTGGCCTACACTCCAGATTAAAGACTATTCTATTACCCAGGCTATAATGTTTTGTGTGGTTTGAATAATTTTTTTGAAAATTTCTCACATTTCTTTTTAGTTTCGAAAAAAATACATTTCATCAATAAATTTTCTTCTTTTCATATAAAATTCAAAAATTTACTTGACTTTTGAATAGAAATAGAGAAACGATTCAGTCAATTAACAAATTGTCTGAATTTTTACACATATTTTTAACATTTCTCTATTTTCCATTTGTCATTTTGACAGTAACACAAACAAACACCTCCCCACCCCCAAAATATGCAAATTATAAAATAACAAAACAAAAAGCCTGCGTGGTATGCAATACAAAATAAAGTTTTATAAAAACTAATAAAGAAAAAATACAAATAGACAAGAGAAGTACAACAGAGAGGAGAGAGAGAATTTTTTTATATATATTTGTTATAATGTGACAGGTCATAGAAGAATATTTGCACACATGTCCATTGAATTCTGGTGTATAATTTTAGGCAGACTATTTTATTTTATTGCAAGGTACTCGTATTACTTTTATGCCCACCAGGTAATAGTTAAAGACAATTTTGAAATGGAGGAAAAAATTGAAAAAAGGGACTATTATGTGTGGAAATAGTACAATAAATTCTAAAATATTTTTTTTGTCAACATAAAATTCTCAAATAATAAAACGTGACTATGCATGCTAAATAGTTAAGTGTCCCAAAAAATGAAAATTTGATAAGAGATAACTTTTTTAATGGGAATTTAAAGGAATGTAATTTTTAGAAAAGGGACCTATATAACACTAATTTATTAAACACCCTGTTCCTTTATGAAAATTCTTAAAAAATTCTCTTAGAAATGAAATTCTTCCAAAAGATAATTTGTAAGTTTAAAATAATATTGACATGAATTTGATTAAAACTTATTTGGTTTGCCAGCAGCAAAGTAATAAAAATAACAACATTAGAATATTATATGCAGTTTCGACGTATCTTAAATACCCTTCAGCATAACATGAAGATAATATGAATACATATGCATAAGCATTCAATAGATTTACACATACTTTAACAGAAATTTCTATTATTTTCACCACAATTTGTTTGTTTGCATTTTTAAGTTGTTTTAAATATCAGTCTATAACTTTTTTAGTACTGGACCGATTTCAAGCATTTTTGATACCAAGATGCCAAAGACAACTACAAATTACATAGACTATATTTCAGCGAAATAGGTTTGAAGCATTACCTTGAGGGAATGTAAAACAAAATATTTTATTTTATTTTTTTTTTTTTTTTTTTTTTTTTTTGAATTCTGAACATGTCCTCGATATCGACCTATATTTTTATCATCACTGGAATTTTATTGGTTTTATGTATCAAAGTTCTTAAAGCTACAACAAGCAAATAGATATATATGTCCATATACTTTTTACACATACTAACAAACTTTTTCGATGATTAAAATTTTGATGAAATTAGAGGTTAATTGAATTGAATTTAAGATTAACTCCGAAATCAGTCTATAACTTCTTACTTAAGGAAGCGCTTAGGATAGTCCTGAAGTTTTAAGAACTCTGTATAATCGAAAATATTTGGGCATTATTTCATTTAAATTAGATTTTTAGGAAGGAATTCTTAAAAAATCTTTGATTAAACTTAATGTCATCTCAAATATCGATTTATAATTCCCTTAATGAAAAAACTAATTATATTTCTTTAAAATTCCAAAGTTTTTGATATAATCTGAAATACTTTGGCTCAATTTTATTAAAATTGGATTATATAGAGGACTTCTACAGCCTGTTAAAGAAGAATGAGAAAAATTATTTGTTTAAATTTTGAGGTTATCTCAAATTTCGTTCTAAAAACATCTTTAATTTCAAATTATTTCAGCTGATTTTAGGTTATCAAGTGAACTTCATAATGAATAATATTCTGAATAAATTTCATCAAATTCAGAATATCAGGATGATGTAGAAAAGTAAAAAAAAAAATATATATTTAAATGAAAAACATTTAATTGAATTTAGAGATGTCTTACAAATCAGGCTTCTAACTATGTTCTAATAACTGATTTTAAAATCTACTGGATTTAGTGCAAATTATCTGAACAAATTTCATAGTAATCGAGTTAGAATTGTAGACGTTACAGAGCTTTAAATAATAGTCAAAAGTGAAATGGAAAATCATGTGAATTTAAGTTTGTCCCAGATATCAGTCCATAACTTTATTCCGTTACATGGATCTGATGTTTTTTAAATCGAAATATTTCAGTCTATAACAGACAATCTGGTTAAATTATACTAAATTCGGAAATCTATATAGAGCTGCAAAGGTTTTCAAGAAGGCAACAAATTACAGAAACTTTTTTGGACTTATGGATTTGTTTATATATTTGTTTATAACATCTATATTCCTTAAAAGATTTTGTAGATTTTTAATACCGAGAAACACAAAACAACTGCACTTAATCCTGCTCAATTGAGATACTAAAAATATCTCCAAAAATGTGTCAAATTGACTGATTTCTCAGCTGATTTTTATTCCGATTTTGCACAACAAATAACAAATTTAACATAACCTCTCACAGTGGTTCCAAAACGTTTTTCTCCGGAACTACTGAATATTATTTAATGAAATTTCACAGGAGCCTACTTTAGATGTTCTTGATTTGATATGGAGGAACACATGTTGCTATTTGATCCCGGCCATGGAAAATAAACCTCCAAATTTAGACACCTAAAATAGGGAAATTTAACAAAAAAATTTTTCTGAATGGAAGTTTAGAAATTTCGTAATAAAAATGTGGGAATCTTTTGAGAACAAACATGTCCATATTACATCTTAATTTCATAATAGCAACTTTATTTGTGTAGGTTTTATTTAAGGTCAAATATTACAGGAAAAAATTTATTTGAGAAATAAATTTTCTCCATATTGGAAACTTGGGAAATATGAAACTACTGAAAATTTTTCAATAGAATTCCTTATGGACATTTTTGAGACGATTTATAATTGACTTGAGGAAGCATATGTTCCTAGTGGACTCTGGGGATGGAAAACATACCTTCAAATTTGGTCAACATTGTTACGAAAATTTACTGTAAATTTTTAGTAAATTTTTGAAGCAGGTTTTTCTGGGATTGGAATTTCGGAAACTTCGAAATAAAGCGAGAATCCTTATACTTTAAGGACAAATATTACTAAAAACGTTAACATTAAGTTCCGAAATTTCCAGAATTTCACACAGAATTTTGGAAATTTTGGAAAGAAAAAGTGGGAAAACTTTCCCAAAAAAAAGTTCTGAAATAAAAGCAAAATTGACTATATAAACTTACAGTATCTTCATGTTAATAGACTTTATTTATAGTCAAATATTAAAAAAAAACATAAATTTACACCGAAAATTGAGTCTTGAAACATGGTCTCCTCCAGCAAAATTAGTTCAAATACATACATTTCAGAAACACAGTGGGTGCCTCACTGAAAACTTGTGGTTGTTGGAGATAAAAGTACTTCAAAAACCTTAAATTCTTTTTCAAAATCTTGTAGTGAATCTTAAATAAAACTTGTCAAAGTTAAACCACAAAATTGATAAACTTTGTCAATAAAATTAAAAAAAAAAAAAAAAAAAAAAAAAAAAAAAAAACTTTAAAATTTATATCACAATTTATTATTATTTAATATTTTAATTAAAAAATGAAACAACAAACTTAAACTTTATCTACCATAAAAATTATGTTTATCTATTTTATGTTAAAAAGAAACTTTCTTAACGTCATTTTCCTTATTAAAAAGATAAAAAAACTCAAAACACCAAAAAGTAACAAAAAAAACCCTCAAAAAGTCACTAGACAATTTATGAAAATTATATAGAAAAAATTCAAGGTATCAAAAGTTAATGTGAAGACAGGAAAAATTGTTACAGAAAATAAAATTATCAGAGTCAACATTATGGCGCAGAGAGTTCGAAAAAGTTTAATATAATGGAAAATTTTAATGATGGTGAACGATCTCTATTTTATGGTTCTCATTACATTTTCTTTAAGAAAAAATAATGAAAATGAAGTTTCATTTATTTTTGGGGAAATGTCACTTGGTGTTTTTGTAATTATTAAATTTAAAAAAAAAAAAAATAAATTATTTGTTAAATAAATTGAAAAATGTAAAAATGCATCATCATCATACAGGCGAATGATTAATAATAATCGCACATTAATCATACGCAATATTTCAAAGTAATTAATATCAATCATATACACTATTGACAGTCTGAGCAATAAACATATAGTCTGGACGATAGAACAGACTATAGTCTAGACAATAGAACAGACTATAGTCTGGACAATAGAACAGACTATAGTCTAGACAATAGAACAGACTATAGTCTGGACGATAGAACAGGCTATAGTCTGGACGATAGAACAGACTATAGTCTGGACAATAGAACGGACACTATAGTCTGGACAATAGAACGGACACTATAGTCTGGACAATAGAACGGACACTATAGTCTGGACAATAGAACGGACACTATAGTCTGGACAATAGAACGGACACTATAGTCTGGACAATAGAACGGACACTATAGTCTGGACAATAGAACGGACACTATAGTCTGGACAATAGAACGGACACTATAGTCTGGACAATAGAACGGACACTATAGTCTGGACAATAGAACGGACACTATAGTCTGGACAATAGAACGGACACTATAGTCTGGACAATAGAACGGACACTATAGTCTGGACAATAGAACGGACACTATAGTCTGGACAATAGAACGGACACTATAGTCTGGACAATAGAACGGACACTATAGTCTGGACAATAGAACGGACACTATAGTCTGGACAATAGAACGGACACTATAGTCTGGACAATAGAACGGACACTATAGTCTGGACAATAGAACGGACACTATAGTCTGGACAATAGAACGGACACTATAGTCTGGACAATAGAACGGACACTATAGTCTGGACAATAGAACAGACTATATTCTGGACAATAGAACAGACTATAGTCTGGACAATAGAACAGACTATATTCTGGACAATAGAACAGACTATAGTCTGGACAATAGAACAGACTATAGTCTGGACAATGGAACAGCCTATAGTCTGGAGAATGCAATCTATAATCTAAATTTCAAGTGCCTGAATCAAATAAAAATTTTCAATCTTCTTTTTCTTCTTCAAATGTCAATAACAATTAATTTATAAAAATCCTTTGAGTGTGTAAGACATACACATACACTTCATACAACAATAAAAATTGTGAAAGAAGAAAACCACAAAAAGAAATGCTACCAAAATGTCAAATTAAATGAATTGTTTAATTAATAAACTACACAACATGCTGCCTTACACATATCCATGTATACGTGTATTTCTATGTATATGTGTTCTCAATAATTTAGATATAACAAATATAAATGTAAACATTTATAGAAATATTGTTCAATAAAATTGAAGAAAAAAACATGATTTTTGATTGTGTGAGTTTTATGTGTTGAAAAATTATCTAAACTTTTATATTCGTAAGACACATATACATACACACTCTCGTAAGAGAGTTATTTTCAATTTGAAATTCAATATTTGAAACCTAAAAATTTATATTTTCATTTTCTGAAAAAATTGTAGCAAAAAATATATGAAGTTTTAATAGAGTAAAAAAGCCAAAATGCAATATTGCAACAGTTCAAGTCAATTCTTGTTTTCCAACAAAAAGCAAACATTTAAAAATGTACATCTATTTTTTCTGGAAATTGATATAACAAGGGTACAGCTGTACTTGGAGATATATGAAGAGGGGAGAAATATAGAATCATGCCTAATTTAATTTTTGGGATAAATTTACCAAAACAATAAAGCACTAAGCAAACCAATTTTAATAGATTGAAAAACTTTGTTAGGCAAAAAGTAGACCAATTTGGTGCAGAATATACCGAAATAGAACTGAACTTCAACTGAGTTAGAACTGAACTAGAAATGAAACAAAACTGAACTAGAACCGAACTTAAATTGAACTTGCACTGAATTAGAGCTGAACTAGAAACTAATTAGAAGTGAACTAAAACTTAACTAAAATTAAACTATAACTGAACTCGAACTGGACTGAACTAGAACTGAATTAAAGTAGAACTGAACTCAAACTGGACTAAACTGGAACTGAAGTAGAACTAAACTAGAACTGAACTCGATCTGGACTGAACTACAACTGAACTAAAACTGAACTAGAACTGAACCTGAGCTAAAATAGAACTTAACTAGAACTGAACTAGAGCTGAACTAGAACTGAACAAGAATTTATGTTAAACTGAACTAAAACTTAACTAATATTGAACTAGAACTGAACTCAAACTGGACTGAACTAGAACTGAACTCGAACTGGACTGAACTAGAACTGAATTAAAGTAGAACTGCACTCAAACTGGACTAAACTGGAACTGAAGTAGAACTAAACTAGAACTGAACTCGATCTGGACTGAACTACAACTGAATTAAAACTGAACTATAACTGAACCTGAGCTAAAATAGAACTTAACTAGAACTGAACTAGAGCTGAACTAGAACTGAACTCAAACTGGACTGAACTAGAACTGAATTAAAGTAGAACTGAACTCAAACTGGACTAAACTGGAACTGAAGTAGAACTAAACTAGAACTGAACTCGATCTGGACTGAACTACAACTGAACTAAAACTGAACTAGAACTGAACCTGAGCTAAAATAGAACTTAACTAGAACTGAACTAGATCTGAACTAGAACTGAACAAGAATTTATGTTAAACTGAACTAAAACTTAACTAATATTGAACTAGAACTGAACTCAAACTGGACTGAACTAGAACTGAACTCGAACTGGACTGAACTAGAACTGAATTAAAGTAGAACTGCACTCAAACTGGACTAAACTGGAACTGAAGTAGAACTAAACTAGAACTGAACTAGAACTGAACTCGAACTGGACTGAACTAGAACTGAACTAGAACTGAACTAAAACTGAACTAGAACTAAACATAAATTCTTGTTCATCAAAAACATTTTACACCGAAGTAAATCTGACCCAAAAAAGTGTCAGTGTATTCTCACATTTCTATATATTTTACATGCAATTTAGAAAATTTATAAAACTTTCTCCTTTTCCTTTCGCACTCACACATGTACATTTTGCTGGTTTTTCTCAGTAAATTGAATTTCATTTACTTCAAATGCATGAATTTTATATGAAAATTTCAAATTAAACTAAACTGAAAATGTGGCAAAAAACCAAATGACATATTTATATAGAATATTATTTCAGATTCACAGGAAATTTACATTTTCTCCAGAATATGAATATGATTTTATGAACGTTCATAAAACCGAACAAAAATAAGCTAAATATTGCGGGTGTTATGAAATATTAACCAAGAAAATGCTGAATATTTTAATTGTTTTATGAATAATTTATGGAAAATTTGTGTTTTATTCTTTTTGTGGAGATTGTAAAGAGAATTTACTTACCTTATACGAGCCAAGATTTTTTACAGAGCAGGCTAATTTTATATTTCTACCAGCAGGTACTGTGACATTTTCGATGACATCGGTGAATTCCGGATCTTCGGTTTCAACTACAAAATAAAAAATGAAGCAAATTTAATAATTATTGTCGAATATTTGGAAATACATTGAAATAATGCACCAAGCTAAGCTATAGTTCACATTACAGATCAGATTCTACTTCCTATTCTAGCTGAGATTGAAGTCAATTTCTAGTTGAGATACAATTTTAGATAATTGTTCCAATTCCGTTCTAGTTCGGTTCTACTTCAGTTCTAGTTCATTTCTAGTTCAGTTCTAGTTCAGTTCTAGTTCAGTTCCAATTCAGTTGTAGTTCATTTCTAGTTCAGTTCTTGTTCGGTTCTAGTTCAGTTCTAGTTCAGTTCCAATTAAGTTCTAGTTCATTTCTAGTTCAGTTCTAGTTCAGTTCCAATTCAGTTGTAGTTCATTTCTAGTTCATTTCTAGTTCTAGTTCAGTTCTAGTTCAGTTCCAATTCAGTTGTAGTTCATTTCTAGTTCAGTTTTAGTTCAGTTCTAGTTAAATTTAGTTCAGTTCTATTTCAGTTCTAGTTTAGTTCTAGTTCATTTCTAGTTCAGTTTTAGTTCAGTTTTAGTTCAATTCTAGTTCAGTTCTAGTTCATTTCTAGTTCAGTTCTAGTTCGGTTCTAGTTCAGTTCTAGTTCACTTCTAGTTCAATTCTAGTTCTAGTTCAGTTCTATTTCAGTTCTAGTTCAGTTCTATGTCAGTTCTAGTTCAGTTCCAGTTCAATTGGAGTGCAGTTCTAGTTCGGTTCTTGTTCAGTTCTAGTTCAGTTCCAGTTCAGTTGGAGTTCAGTTTAGTTCTAGTTCAGTTCTAGTTCATTTCTAGTTCAGTTCTAGTTCAGTTCTAGTTCAGTTCTAGTTTAGTTCTAGTTCAGTTCTACTTCAGTTCTAGTTCAGTTCTAGTTTAGTTCTAGTTCAGTTCTAATTGAGTTCTACTTCAGTTCTACTTCAGTTCTACTTCAGTTCTACTTTAGTTCTAGTTAAGTTCTGGTTCAGTTCTAGTTCATTTTTACTTCTGTTCTAGTCCAGTTTTAGTTCAATTCTAGTTCAGTTCTAGTTCATTTCTAGTTCACTTCTAGTTACATTTAATTCACTTCAAGTTCATTTCTAGTTCAGTTCTAGTTCGGTTCTAGTTCAGTTCTAGTTCAAGTCTAGTTCTAGTTCAGTTCTATTTCAGTTCTAGTTCAGTTCTATTTCAGTTCTATGTCAGTTCTAGTTCAGTTCCAGTTCAATTGGAGTGCAGTTCTAGTTCGGTTCTAGTTCAGTTCAGTTCAGTTCAGTTCTAGTTCAGTTGGAGTTCAGTTCAGTTCTAGTTAATTTCTAGTTCAGTTCTAGTTCAGTTCTAGTTCGTTTCTAGTTTAGTTCTAGTTCAGTTCTATTCCAGTTCTAGTTCAGTTCTAATTGAGTTCTAGTTAAGTTCTGGTTCAGTTATAGTTCAGCTTTAGTTCAGTTCTTGTTCAGTTCTAGTTCGGTTCTAGTTTAGTACGAGTTCTGTTCTAGTTCAGTTCGAATTCAGTTTTTTGTTGAATTCACTTCTGATTTAATTTAGGTCTACTGATATAAAATTTTATATTTGAAGTCATTTTAGGTTAATGAGCAAAAATTGAAAGTATATATTTTTGGTGGCCAAATAAATTTATTTTCATTGTTTCTTTTCATATTTCCATTTGGTTTTGTTGGGTTCATAGAATTTTGTTGCTAAAGTAACTGACACTGCCACAAATTCACCAACTAAATAACTGAATGACTGACTCACACTGCCACAATTATTAACTGTTTCTAACAGTTGTTTGTTTGTGTATAAACACAAAATAATGCTGCTGAATTTAAAGCTGTCATTGTTGTTATAGCTGTGTTGTTTCAGTTTTTGTTGTTTTCGTTTTGGTTGGTAAGTTTATTGGCACATTTTGTAATTTATACAAATGACAAAATAATTTTTATGAATGCCAAGTTTACCTAAATTTGCTGCTGCTACCGCTGCTGCTATTGTTTTTGGAGCTTCTTCTTCTCTTGATGTTATTAAATTTATATTTTATATTCCAAAAGTTAATTTCGTAGGGCAAATCACAGTTTTATTATACCTCAGAGCTCTTTTATTATTAAATAAATTGCAAAATCCCCAAAAGTATGCTTTATAAACTGTGATTGTCCCTTTTGTTATTCAGTTACTGTGGCTGCTTCTACTACCACTGCTGTTGCTGCTGCTCATTATTATTATTATGATTATGGATAATTTGCTTGTATTTTATGTTAACTGTATCTCCTTAAAGAGGACCAAGAGTTTATGAGGGGAAGTGTAGGGAGAGCCATTCATTTTGCTCTCTTTGGTATTTTGTTTATTTTAGATAATAAAATTGGAAACAGTAATTGTTTTCTATATACTTTTATATAAAGCTTAGGTGTTTAGCAATTAAATTTAATTGTTATTATCCTGATACTGTTAAGCGAAATTAGGATGTCGGAAAGGAAGGAAGGAAGGAAGGATGAAAGGAAGAGGTTTGAAGGTTATTTAGTTGATTGTTGTTATGTATATTTGAAAAGGAAGTAATTAAGTCATTGAAATAGTATTTAAGGTTTAATGATTTAATTAACAGAAATATAGAGAGAGTCAAAATGTGAGATTGAAAAACATATTGTCATGTTATAGTGTAAAGAAGTAAACTGATGTTTTGGAAATATTAAAATATAATTGGGATTGAAATAAATCTTGAGCCAAAAATATGAAAGTTGATTAGATTTTGAACTAAAATCAAAACAAGAATCTTAACCAGAATCTAAAGTTACGAAACAGACTGGATAATGAGTTGAACTAGAATCAGATTTAAAATCAAACTAGAACCTAAAAAAATATTAATTGGAATCTGGATTGAACTACAATCTTAAGCAGAATCTTAACCAGAATCTGAATCAGAATCTGAATTGGAAAATTTAATAGAAACTGTATCTAAACCACAACCCGAACCTCAATAGAATCCGAACTAGAAATCGAACCAATATCTAAACAAGAATTTCAATGAACTAACTAGAATGTGAACTGGATTCTGAACTAGAATCTGAATTGGAAAATGAAGAAGTATATGAACGAGAATTTTAAACTGAAATAAAATATGAAACTGAAACTGAAACCAGAATCTGCTTTAGAATCGGCACTGTAATTTGAAATAATCTGAACTTAAATCTGAACCAGAAACTGAACTCAAAACTGTACTGGAATCTAAATCGGAATTTGAATTAGAATCTGAATTAAAATCTCAACTAAAAAATTAACTATATGAGCTAAAATTGAACAAAGTATATGGGCTCAAATTTGATCTGCAATATGGACTACAATCTGATCTACAATGTGACCGAGAATTTAACTAGAAACTGAACTTAAATCTGATCAGAAATTTAAAATAGATTCTGATCTTGAATCTATATTAAAATATGATTGCAACCTGAACTAAAATCTGAACCTCTGATGTTTGGGTCCTTCGATATTTATAATTTATAAGGCTTTTATTCAGAACGCCCTATCAATATTCCAAAATCAATTAAAAAGCCAGCCGGACGGACATCGATAAATCGACTCAAAAAGTGATTTTGTGTCAAACGGTATATTTAAACGTGGATGTAACACCATTATCCTGCTTGTTACAAACATCAGCACAAAAGTTTAATATAAATACCTTAAACATTTTGTTTGAAAAACACCGTTAAAATTCAAATTTTCAAAATTATTCAAAAATCATTATGGGTCCACTGTGCATAACTACCATATTTTTGATTCTTAATTATTGTTATTTAATGAAATGTAAAAATTTAAATTATTTATAAAAACAAATTGCAATAAAACAAGTAAAAATGCTATATACGGCTATGTCGAATCGTCAATACCCTACACCACAAATTCCTAAGAAATAAATAAATTATGTTTCGTACATGTACATACATATATACACTACCAAACACACACAATTTAATTTTATATTTAACCAAGAAACCTTAATTAGTTATGAAATTAGTTATATTTTTGGCCATAACTTCTTTTCTACTAAACCGATTTTGTTGATTTTTTTAATTGTAATGAAGTACATATTTTTTTGATATTACAGTCATTCATTTCAATTAATCTTATTCTAATTTGTCCATTTATAATTGATACATTCACGGAAGTTCTTCGTTTTAATTTAAAGGTTGTCTCTGATATCGGTCTATATCTCTTAAAATACTACACCGAAATTTACCTGTTTTAAACAGGAAACTTCTCAGGACTATAATACGTATTCTGACCAAATTTATTACGGATGTGAGCCTGCCATAAACAGGACTTAGCTACATCGACTTAGATTTTGATGTGATGCAAGAATAATGTAAATATATGGGATCTTATATGATTTCTCTTTAGCGTTACACACAAAATGACAAAGTAAATTTGGTGTAGGGTATGAAAACTCAACCACTTATGAGGAAAATAATTACGTTTACAGAATAATTCACAAATTTCATATTTATACCCTCCACCACCACAAATGTTGAAGAGGGTATATTAACTTTGTCATTATGTTTGTAACGATAAGAGGTAATCATCTCAGATCCCATAATGTATATATTCTAGCATCAAATCAAAATCTGAGTCGATTAAGATGTGTGCATGTGTCTGTCCGTCTTTATGTCTGTCAGTCCTTCTGTCTATTTTCGGTACGCTCTCATCCACAATAATTGACAAAGCTGAATGACATTTAGCCTGAATATGTGCTATATTCCTGAAAAGTTTGTGAAATTGTGAATTATTAACCATATTAACCTTCGCCCTAATATTAAGTTATGTGTACTTCATTACTATTCCAAAAAATATAATAAATCGGTTCAGTAGAAACAAAGTTATAGCCAAAAGTATAACTAATTTTTGAGTCATTTATTGTTCTTGAATTATATTTATAAAAAGCGTTTATATAATGTATAAGTTTGTGAGTGTTTGTGCATATATACGAATTATAACGTAGAGAGATATTGAAGATTCGGCACAGCCGAATATAGCATTCTTTTTTGTTTTTCTTTATAAAATTATTAAGCTCATTTCTTAATAATTTCATACACTCAATTACTAATCTCTTTCTTTTCCTTTATTCCTTTTTATGCCTCAAAACTTAAATTTACTGCAAAAGATCAAATAAATAATAACTTAAATAAATACAAATATAGAGATACAAACACACATACACACACATTCAAATATTTCTATAAGAGCTAACAATAAGCAATTTAAAGCTTATTCTAACTTAATTTAGTAAAATTGTTGTTATTTTATTTATCTGGCTTAAATCTATTGGCCAGTCATTTTTGGTTATTTTGGTATGTTCTTATGATTCTCTTTATGTATGTATGTATGTGTGTGTGTGGGTATATCTGTCTGGTCCAAATGTATTGTATTTAAAACAAATACAAAGTAAAATATCTAAAGCATGAAAACTACTTAAAACAATCTTGAAACATTCATACACTTGACTAAACAAAGTCATAAGAAGGATATACACACATATACATACACAAAGACTTTATTTAACAGAGAAGAGAAAATTTAAATAGAAATTCTATCACTTTTAAAGATACAAACCAGAGAAAAAGAATAAATAAACACACATTTACAAATATTTAACAAGAAGAAAAACCATTTACTAAATAATGTTTAACATTAAAATCAACAACATTATAATTTGTATTACCGCACAGTGGGACTAAAATGTCTAATTAAAAAGCAGAGTCAGGAACGAAAATTGAATTCTATAACCTGAGAACCTTAACCTGAATTGTAAACTAAATTGAAATTGGAACCAGTACCTAAACTAGAATATGAAACTAATTTAGAAATAGAAGTTGAACTAAGACCTGAACAAGTGGCTAAATAAGAAAACGAATTAGAATCTGAACCTTAACTGGAACCTTAATAAAAAGTTTACCCAGAATATGAAATATTACCTCAAATAGAATCTGAACGAAATAAGAAACTTAAATCTTAAATTAATCTGATCTTGAATTTGAACTACAATCTAAAAAGGAATATAATTACAATATTATCTGAATAAAATATTATATAATTATAATTATATAATAATATAATAAGATATAAATCTGAATCTTCTGAAGTAAAAATGAATCAAGATCTTAATTAAAATCTAAACTGGATTCTGACTTTGAATCTGAACTAAAATCTGAACAAAAATTCTAACCAGATCTGAACTAGAATTTGAATTAGAATCTAAACCAGAATCTTTATTAAATACCAAAGCAGAATTTGAGCCAGAATATTAAAAGAATTCTAACTAGATTTCAACTAGAATCTGAACAAGAGCTTCAATTAGAATCTCCACCAGAATCTTAAGTAAAAACCAAATTATAATCTAAAGAAGAAACTGCACTAACAAGAATCTGAACTAGAATTTAAACTGATAAGTCTGAACTAAAATATGAGGTACAATAATTTAGAATCTGAAATAGTATTAAGATTAGAATCCGAACCAGAATCTGAAACTTTATGCTAACAAGAACCTAATTAGAACTAAAATGGAACGTGATTTTAAATCTGAATTAAAATCTGGACTAAAACCGAACTAGAATCAATACTAGAAAATCAGATCCTAATTCTAATATAGAGACTGAACTGGAATTTGATTTCGATTCTGAATAAGACTAAATCAATGAATTAGAATTTAAACCAAAATCTTAAATAGAAACTGAAAAATCTGAAGATGAAGCTGAATCACGATCTGAATTAAAATCTAAGCTAGATTTTAATTTAGGATCCAAACTAGAATTTGAAACAGAATTTTAACCAGATATGAACTAGAATATAAATTAAACTCTGAATAAGAACCTGAACCACCATTTGATTTAAAAACCAAACTAAAATCTAAAATAGAATCAGGATCACTTTCTGAACCGGAATCTGAACCTGAAACAGAAATCGAATCAGAAATATGATATGAACTCAAATCTGAGCATGAATCTGATTTAAAAACCAAACTAAAATCTAAAGTAGAATTAGGATCACTCTGAACCAGAGTCTGAACCTGAAACAGAAACCGGAGCTGAAATATAATATGAACTCAAATCTGAGCATGAAGCTGAACTACAATATAAACTTAATCTTAATATTACGAAATAATGACTACGAAATAGAATCGGAGTTAGAATATATAAATTCAAGTCAGTATTAAAGTCTGAACTAGAGTTTGAATTAGAATCCGAACTAGAATCTGATGTCGAATCTGAAGTCGAATCTAAACTTTAATCTGAACTTTATTCAAAAAATAGTGTCCTAACTGCAATCTGATCTTGAATCTGAACTGGAAAGTTAACCATAATCTAAAGAGTTTAAACTTGAATATGGAGTGGAAGCTGAAAAATATTCAGATGTAGAAATTGCGGCAGGGTCTAAATTAGAATCTAAAATAGGATCTGATTTTGAATCTGAACTAGAATTTAATCTAGATCTGAACTAGACCTTGAATTAGAATATCAATCACTACTGAAATAAAAGCCAATCTATGATCTGAACTAAAAAAAGAAGCTAATTATGAAGAACTTTCAGAATTTGATTTTAATCTAAATCTGCACTCTAGAATCTGAATTTGTATCTTAACTCAAATCTGAACAAGAATTTAAACTGCATCTGAACTGAAATCTGATTTGTAGTCCGAATTAGAATCTAATCTAAACAACAAACTATATCGGAACTAGAATTTCTAGAATTTGAATTAGAACCAAACTAGAACTGAAGTAGAACTTAACTAGTACTAAACTAGAATTAAACTAGAACTAAAGTAGAACTAAACTAGAACTGAACTAGAACTAAATTGGAACTAAACTGTAACTGAACTAGATATAAACTAGAACTTAAATAGAACTAGACTAGAAGTGAACTAGAAGTGAACTAGAACTAAACTAGAACTAAAGTAGAACTAAACTAGAAGTGAACTAGAACTAA
The DNA here is from genome assembly GCA_004302925.2 of Cochliomyia hominivorax. Taxonomy (NCBI): domain Eukaryota; kingdom Metazoa; phylum Arthropoda; class Insecta; order Diptera; family Calliphoridae; genus Cochliomyia; species Cochliomyia hominivorax. The sequence continues at coordinate 88,972,421 of PYHX02000158.1, read as the reverse complement.
ACTAGAACTAATGTAGAACTAAACTAGAAGTGAACTAGAAGTGAACTAGAACTAAATTGGAACTAAACTGTAACTGAACTAGATATAAACTAGAACTAAAGTAGAACTAGACTAGAAGTGAACTAGAAGTGAACTAGAACTAAACTAGAACTAAAGTAGAACTAAACTAGAAGTGAACTAGAAGTGAATTAGAACTAAACTAGAACTAAAGTAGAACTAGACTAGAAGTGAACTAGAACTAAAGTAAAACTTAAGTAAAACTAAACTAGAACTAAAGTAAAACTAGACTATAACTGAACTAGAACTGAACTGGAGCTGGAGTTTACTCTCATACACATTGTGCAAATTATATGCTGCTACGCTGTTATTGTTGTAGTTATTTGTTGTCATTGTAGTTGTTATTATTTGGTGGCTTTACCACAGTCATGTAGGCATTCTTGTAACTGTTTCTAGTTGTGTTTGTACATTTGTATTTGTTTATTTCATGGTTTATTTTAAGTATTTGCGTATGTTTAAAAATGTGTTATTTTTGGGGCTTCCATGTTCCATGTGAAAGTAAAACAGAGAGGGAGTGAGAGAAAACCAGAGAATATGTCTGTACGAGTGTTTATTTAATGCTAGTTTGTGGGGTCATGCATGAGTGCACACTGTGGTAAAATTTTCTTTCATAAAAAAACCCTCAACAACATCAGAGTACTCATAGATATTTTTGTTTTTTTTTTCTAAAATACGGGATGGAATGAAAATTAATTTAAAAATTTAAGAAAACGAAATGGAGAAAATTTAAAAATGGAACAGAAAGTGATAGGGAAGACTAGAGGTTAATCCTGTATCTGAGATTAAGTCTCAGCTACAACTCAAACTAGAACCGAAACCTTTTAAAGCCCAAGATGAAACTCGAAACAACTCGAATTTAAGTGATTAAATCTCTAAGGTCCTTTTTCTTTCTGCCCTCCTGTTTGATATTTTCAAATTAAGTTAACAAGACTAATTTTTGGCATGCTTTTGTTGATTATCATTATTATTGTTGTTTTGTGCGCTTCGTTGTTTTCCCCCATCTCTGTCTTCTTCTACTCTCCTCTTGTTTTTGGTATCCTCGTTTAGTGTTTGATTTTCAGTTAACAGATACATTTCAGAGCTACTTTTTTGTACTGCTCTTCTTATTGTTGTTGTTATTGTTATTATTACGTTAACCTTTCATATGGAAAATTTCTGTTGAACATTAATTTTAATGGAATAATTTAATTATTGAAAAGAATATCTTTAACAAACTGAACTGAACTGAACTCATATAAATTTAAGAGAGAAGGAGTGGGAGAGGGGGCTTGAATAGAAATTATGAGCAATTTAATATTTCTCTTTGATTGTTTGTTAAGCTTTATAATACGATTTCTGATTTATGTAATTTAAGAATTAATTTAATAAATTGAATATTTAAAATTTATTGAAATACTGATACAATGAATGAGAGAAAAATATATATTTTTTATAATTAAATTGCTTCAGATTGAAAATCAATGTTTAAATTTAACAATAATTTCAAGAATTTATGAGAACATACAGAAACAAACTAGAATCAACATTGAAAATTTTTAATTTTAAATAGTTTTATAACTATTGAACCGTTAGAGGTATGAGAGTTCATTTGGATTATTTAAAGCCTTCAGTTTGTAAGGGTGTTAGTCGTTCCCATTACAACTATATCTCCCTTCGAGAGTCACGCTTGTCTCAAGAATTAAAGAACTGTATCAATTAGAAGTTTTTACCCAAAAAGCAAATAGACACAGCCAAACTGTTACAATAACAAGGAGCTTGCTGATCACAGCTACTATGTCTACAATTAGCTTCTATGGAATACGGTTATTCATCCACTTATAAGGATTATACAACCTGTGTTGGTTTGAGATTTACAAGTAAATTCACTCGAAATGTATATGAATGTTTCCAAGTCCCAAAAAGATATAGATTATGCCTTCAATATTCCTGTTCTTGAAATATATACGTTCTTCAAACTGTCGAAATACTATAGCTATTAGTTGCCTTAAGTACTATAGAACATTCGTCTGGCACATTCGAATTTGTATGCCTGGCAACGTTAAGATCTCCTTCCGGTATCTATTCCACATTCGCATTGTTAAGTAACTGCACACAGAGAAAAATTATATTTTATAAACATATTATGATCAGATATTATGGTTAACGCTTCACCGTAATATTTTGAAATAAACAAACACAATATATGGTTGTCCTACAATCAAATTTTGAATGTTAATTGTAAACCATAATATGGTTGTGGTACAACAAAATATGATTGTGCACAACCATATTATGATTATAGGCACTGACACATCCACATTGTTGATCATAATATGGTTTGAGACAACAAAATATGATTGTTTTATAACATGTATTTACGCTGACTCAAAACCAACACATTGAACACGTTAAACTGAAATAAAAACATCGCCTTATTGAACTGCCGAAAACTTTATGTGATAAAATATTAAAAATCTTATTTGATCCTATAAAAATACCTTTATTAAAATTTTAAAAAACGTTTATGTTCTAAACATATTGCTACCAACATGTTACTGTTAATATATTGACAATAATGTTATTGCCATAACAAAATTATGCTCAAATTAAATTTTATTCAATAAATGATTTGTTTGTCGACAATAATATAGGTTTTTCTCGATAATTGAAGTGGTGCGAAGAATGTATTGAAAAAAATACTTTTCTCTGCATGTGACCGACGTTTCTTAGCAAGAAGGCTAACTAAAGCGATACTGTAGTGGATAAAGTGGCGAAAAGACGGTCAACTCTTGGAATTAATGGAACGGATTATCCCCTCACTTCCTGCAGATCTAAAATCTTGTCACACTTCTGAAAAGATGATAAAATAGATCTACCTGCTGATAGGATCATATGAGACACTCTGATAAGCCGGGCAATACTCTTGCGATGAATTGGCTAGAATAAGGCTGACTCTTTGCTGCGAATGGACAAATCATCTAATCGGTAAACCGCTTCCTTCAGGAAGCAGATGATATAAATCTACCTGATCGATGTCGATAACCAATCCTGTCACTTTATTATCTAATCTAACTCTGGGCTCCTGGAGACTCAATCTTCTAACTTTAATCTCTATGATCACTGGTCATTATGTGATAGATACGCATACTGGAGGATTAAATCTCCCATTTACCAACCACTGTAGAAGTAGCGATAATCAGATCAGTCACTCTCCAATATAAAGAGCTCAGCTATTTGGGAGTTTCACGACGACAGTCTTATACACTATGTCACTGCGTCTGCTTTCAGTTGAACCCAAACTGGACCATACAATCATATCTAGGAAGCACAATGAGCTGAACTATCATTTAAGTATAGCTGCCCTCGAGCCATAGTTGAGAATTGAGACTTCTTTAAAAAACGCACTAAGATTGGCGCCATAAAATTTTTGTTTTGTATAAGAGATTAAAACAATAAGACAGAGAGAGAGACCTTGATAGAGAGAATAAATTAATAAAATAATCTTAAAAATATTGTTTATATTGATTTTATTTTTAAATTTAAATTATTTATAAATTATAAAAAAAGTTATAAATTAAATACAGACTAGATGTACCATACGCTAATAGAACTGGCACAGCATAGATATTACAGTACATCTTTGTGTAAGTAATTGAATTTTAACTAGTTTTTTGCATCGCCCATGGGTTAAAATACCAAAATTATAAACCCACATTTTTGTGCTCTCAATGTGTTAGATTTCATGCAAATTTGTTTAGCCAATCAAAAATTACAGATTTATTTCCAAAATTGGTCAATTTTACGCTTTAAAGCGCAAAAAAAATCACATTTTACGAAGATCTACCCGAAACATTTCTATGGCTGTACCATGGTGTAGGGTATCGTATAGTCGAATTTATTTGATTACTTCCCATTTATTTGTTTTTATTTTGTATAAAGAAAAAACTATGTTTAACTGATAACACTAAAATGACCTTAATACAAGACGTAATGATATATGAATGCAGTAATGAGGGAATTTAAAAAAATTGTTTTCAAACTAGAAAACAGTATAGAGATAGTCCTACAACAAGCTGAAATTAAAAATAGAATTGAAAGAAGAAATTTTAAGAAATTTTAAAATAAATATGAAGAACTTTTGGAGGCTAACGCTTTTAATGGGAATCCTATGGAATTTTAAGGTGAGTTTTCTAATAAAAAAACATTTTTGAAAGTAATTTTTAAAATATCTCATTTTTAGTTTGCCGAGTGTACAGAGCTAAAACTGACTTCAAAAGATTTTCAAAAAGAATTTCTGGAAAAGGTCAGTGAGACCATGAAATCTACAGCTAAAGATTATTTAGATAATTTCCTACGTGACGTTAAAAAGCCCAAAAATGTGGATGAAACATTTGAAGAAGAGTTAAAAACAGCCTTGGCCTCTTCTAGGCTGGAACCTAAGATTGTCTTCATCAAACAATATTTGGATATGGAGGAGCACAAGGATGTTAGTCGTGAGAATATATATGGCTTAAGAAATGTTCTATTCCTCAAAAAGCTTAAAGATAAGTTCCTTGAAATACAAGAGGAAAGTTTTGAGGAGATCCATCAATTACGTTATTTCTACTTATGTAAACAATTTCAAGTAAAAAGGAGGCCACAACTCCGGCCTATCATAATTACTATGCCAAGTCCATACAATTGGCAGCCATTACTGAACATAATGTGGGTCCTCTTCTGAATAAATTGGGTTTAAAAGATAATCACACAATATCGGTGAATATTCAGGATTTCGGCAAACAATTATATCAAAAAGTCAATAAAGTGGGTGGCGATGTGATAAATGATTATTTGATTATAATACGCAAATTATTAATGGAGGTATTGGAGCCTCAATCTGAGGAGGAGGTGGAGGATGAGGTTTCTCGACACTCAGTGGCATTACGCAAGATTTTGCTGGAAATTGAAGCTCTTTTGAAAATTCCGGATTTTTACACTAAAAGACAAAGACTTTATGATTATTTGCAAAATCATTTGGCCCTCGACTATGAACAATTCCAGAATTCGGAAACCTCCCAACATGATCTCATCGAGGTGTTTAGTAAACTTAAGGAAAAGGGTTTGGATTTGGTGGTGGCCTTTTTATTTAGTAATTTTGAATTTGTCGATTATGTACAAGATCAATGGCGTGAATTATTACCACAAGCTCCCTTAGCATTATATGATGACCGTACGCGTCCTTTGAAACAGATACAGGATTATATGTTGCCATCAAACAGGATTTTGAAAATTCATCAAAATATGATGCATACTTAGAGGCTGTCAAATTGTTGTACGAACAAACACAGCGGGATAATGCTGACAGCACACATATTTATGAAATGCTTTATAGTGCTTCACAGAATGTGGGCAGTAGTCGGTCCACATTAATGAATTCAAAATGTAATGAAATTTAAATTAGTGGTTGTTTGGTTTTTTGTGTGTGTGTGTGTGTGAAGTTGTGTCTGTGTCTCATGTAGAGTTTGTTTATCATTATTTCCCTTGATTTATATGTATATAAGAGTACGTGTGTAAGTGTGTAGTTAAAAGCTTTGATTTTGCAAAATGTATGTGTTTAAGTGTTTGTGGTTATAATTTGAAAATTATTTTAGTAACATTATTAATTCTAAATTAAAGTGGTTTTAATAATAATTTACCTCATTTAACATTTCAAAATGAAATGTAAACTTCAAATAAATAAATTAAATTCTAAATAATTTAAAAACTGTTAAATTGTTCTTTTTTATTTTTGTAGAAAATCCTTACAACCCTGACACTTTATCCTTCCCTTACCCCCTTCATATTAAAAACCTCCTCAAAAAGAAATTGTTTTTAATTTTAATTGTCTAAATCGATCACAAAAACAACAACAAAAATCTAACAAAAAATAACCTTTATTTTAACCATTAAAAACAAAAATCCTTTTTTCTCTGAATCCTTGGATTTTTCTATGTTGATTTGATTTATTCATTGTTAACAACAAAATATCAGCAATAGAAAATAAAACTATCATTGTTTGTTGCTGTTGTTGAAATTAAATGCTTGTTGGCTTTTAAGTGAAATAAAAAGCACTTTACCAATAACAACAACAACAGTAGAAAGCAAATAAAAACACAGGTAAAAAGGATTTAGAAAAATAAACAAAAAGAAATTTAGAAATAGACAAATACCTCACGGATCTGAAAGTAATAGCTATAAATTAGTACATTAACAAAATTATAGTCTACTTTTAGGCAACTCTGGATTATATACATTTAAATTCTTACTAAAATTCAAATGTTAGTTTAAACTCTAGTCCATATTCTAACTCAACACTAGTTAATTCTCAGCTCAGAATTTAGTACAGATTCCAGTTCATATTCTACTTCAAATATTAGATCAGATTCCAGTTTTGTTTCGACTTCAGATTCTAGATCACATTTTGGACCAGATCAAAGAATAAATTTTAATACTTTTCTAGTTCGTTTTATAGACTGATTCTAGTCATATCAAATTCAAAACATATTTCGTTACCATTATTAGTCTGCACCAGGTTCATTTTGAGTTTAGGTTATATTTCAGTTTCTGGCAGTGATTATAGTTCAAACTGCAATTCGACATTTAGTTCCGATTTGTGTTCAGGTTCTAATTTAGATATCAGGTCAAATTCAAATTCAGATTTTTGTTCCAAATTGTTACTCAATAGCAAGTTTAGATTGAAATTCAGACTCTAATATCTTGTATCGTCATGACTCTTGCTCAGATTAGAGCACAAATATTAAATCAAATTATTAATCAGATTTCATTTCATATAATAAATCTAATTCAAGTCAAGATTTTAGCTTCGATTCTATGTTGGCTGCAGTCAAGGCTTTAGTTCAGAATCTACATCAAATTCTAGTTAAAGTTCTAATTCAGATTCTTGCTCAGCTAGTAGTTCTTCTGCTATTTAAGATTTTAGTTCGGATTCTAATTAAGTATCTGATACAGATTCAAGTTTAGTTCCGTTTCGACTCCACGTTCTAGTTCAGTTCCTATATTAGGGTTTTAGTCTAATTCCAGCCTAAATCTTAATTCGGATACTAATTCCGTATTTTGTACAGATTCAGAATCTTGTTATAGATCTAGTTCAAATTCTATTCAACCGCAATTCAGAAGATAGCTTAGATACTAGTTTAGATTTAAATCCTATTTCAAGTTTAGATTCAGTTGTAGTTCAGTTCCACTTTGCTATAGTTCACTTCTAGTTCGTTCTAGTTCTAGTTCAGTTCAGGTATCGTTAGTGTTGAGTTCTAGTTTAGTTATAGTTCATTTCTAATTCGTTCTAATTCAGTTCCAGTTCAGATCTTGTTCAGTTAGTGTTCAGTTCTAATTCAGATCTAGTTCATTTCAAGTTCAGTTCTAATTCAGATCTATTTCAGTTCCAGTTAAGATCTTGTTCAATTCTAGTTCAGTTCTAATTCAGTTCCAGTTCAGTTCTAGTTCAATTCTAGTTCAGTTCTAATTCGGTATGTTTGTCTGTATCTTGTATTCCCTCCTTATGCTCGAGACTATTATACGTCTCTTATATGGTCTGCTGTTTCACATTTAATTCTTCATCTACAGGGATTTCATCCCTACATGTCCGTATGAATACTTACACCAAACAAAAGCGAAGAAAGGAAAATAGGTAAAACTTTAACAATGGGAAACATTCTATTTACCCACAACTATTTCTATGTCTAACAATCTTGCCAACAATTATATGGAGATTGTGTATGTGTGTGTGTGTGAGAGTGTCTTTTTGTAAGAGTATATAATGCCAACAATACCCAAGTGGTTAACAGCAAATAACAATGACAACAGTTAAAGCAACAACAAAAAATATATAAGTGAAACTAACAACAACAAAAAAATGGATTTATCTTATTGATTGCCATGATTGTTAAATTCTTTCTCTGTTATTCTATATCCTGTTCCTATTTTTCCCCCTTTTATTTTCTGCACATATTTATATTCATTGTTGCTTTCTAAACTGTTTTGTTAACAATTTCAATTGTATTTTTGGTAATTTCAGTTGCCATTTGGTAAACAGTAATCGTTTTTATTGTTACAAAAATAAAAATGGATTTTCGAGGGTTTTTTTATTATTTATTTAGTAAATTTGTTATGTAAAAGATTTGTATTAAGTATTAATTGAGGGAAGAGATTAATATGACACCCATTTTATGTTTTTAAAGTATTTCACACATTTTTGTTATGTTGCAAATAAAACTTACAATTTCCCTTATTGCCACTTTAATATAAACTCTTCACCACTTAAAAGTTTATTACACTTGAAGTAACTTATAAACTTAGAAGCTCGTTTAGTTAATTTCTTGCTCGTGTGCCAAGATTTTTCAGCCAATTAAACAATTTTAGCTTCTCAACATGTGTGACTGGCTAACATCCTTCTCGTCTACTTCTAAACTTGTTTAAAATGTTTAAGTCCATAAAAAATTGTTAACACCTTTAACACAAAGAAAAAACTTTAAACAACAAAATGGAGCAAAAAAAGGAAAAGTGAAGCAACTTAGTTTAGACAAATAAACTAACAAAATAATGGTCACATAAGATGAGAACAGGGGGACTATAAAAGAGACAAAAAAAACAGAACAAGACTAGAACTGAACTAGAGCTAAACTAGAACTGAACTTAGACTGAACTAGAACTGAATAGAACTGAATAGAATTGAACTAGAACTAAACTAAAACCGAACTAGAACTGAACTAGAACTTAACCTAAACTGAACTAGAACTGAACACTAACTTAACTGGAACGAACTAAAACTGAACTAGAACTGCACTGAAATAGAAGTGAAATAGAACAGAACTGGAACTAGAACTGAGCTAAAATAGAATGTGAAATGGAATTGAACTTGAACTGAACTAGAATTGAACTTGAACTAGAAATAAACTTGAACTAGAACTAAACTTGAACTGAATTAGAACTGAAAACTAACTTAACTGGAACGAACTAAAACTGAACTAGAACCGCTCTGAAGTAGAAGTAAACTAGAACAGAACTAGAACTGAATTTTATCAGAACAAGAAGTAAACTAGAAGTGAACTGGAAGTGAACTAGAAGTGAACATGAACTTTACTAGAACTGAGCTAAAATAGAATGTGAAATGGAACTGAACTAGAAATGAACTGAACTGGAATATGAAATAGAACTGAACTAAAATTGATTGTAAAATGTGACTGAACTGAAAGTAAAATCTGTATTAAAACTTCAATTAAAATGAGAACTGGAATCTAATCTGGAATCAGAACTATATTCGGAACTAACATATGAAGTAAAATCTAAAGTTGAATCTAAGTAAACCAAAGCAATAATATAAACCAGAATCTGGACTAAAATCTGAATGAGAGTTTGAAATGTTTGAAGAATATGAATTTGAATCTGGAAATAATCTGAAACTAATTCTGAATCGCAATTTGTTCTAAAATTTGAATTAGAAGTTGTACCAGAATTTTAATGATCATTAGAACTAAATTCTAAACTAAAACCTGAGCTAGAATCATAACTGCATAATCATTCAGAATTGGAATCTGCACAGGAGTCAGAATTGGAACCTGAATCTGCACAAGAAAAAGAATGTGAATTGCAATTTTGACAAATTTATAAAGTTAGATATGAATTAGTATCTGAATAAGATCATAAACTGGGGACTGAAGTATATGGTGAACTGTAATCGAAACAAGAATTTGTGTTTTATTCTAAGATCTCAACCAAAATTTAGAATCAGAAATATATGAATTAGAATTTTTGTTATATTTGAAGGTGAAAGAAATCTAGTATATAAATTTGTATCTGATCTAGAATCGGGAGTAGAACCTGATCTTATCTTAAACCAGAACTAGAGTCTGCTTAAGAATCCGAGCTAGCATTTATATCACAGTCTTAAATAAAATCTGAAACAGTATCGGAACTATAATTTGAACTAGACCATTAAATTGAATCAGAACTAGATTCTGAATTACAACCAGAATCTGAACCTTAATCTGTACTAAAAGCAAAACTAGCAAAACTGCATTAAATATTTACTACAACCTCTGCAAGAAGTTGGACTACAATCAATATTGTAACTGGAGTAGAACCTGAACTAAAAACGGTTTCTTTCTTTTAGGAATGTAGAATTGTTTATAATTTGGGTCCGATCTATATCTTGGTCTGTTCACAACACTCCAGTTTTGTCAATTCACTAGATTATAATTTCACTTGCCATCTTTATCATTTTTTTGCTATACCCTCTTCTTCGCTTTTTTGAATCTTCTTTTACTCCTCTTTGTATTGTTATGTTTTTATTTATCTCCTTAACTTTTCGCAAATCTTTTTAACAATTGTTGCAACAAAATGTTTCTGCCACTTAGACGCTTTTATATAAATAAACACACACTAAAGTTTTTATAATAAATATACAATATATATGTGTGTATGTGTTTATTTAAGTTTATTAGGGAGTACTTATGGTTTAAATGAATGGGGAGTGAGTGTTAAAGTGGAAATTGTTGACTTATAAAATATATGACCATAATAAAGTTTTAAATAACATTTTGTATTAAATAAAGAGAAAGAGAACTTAATGATACTAAAAATAATAAAATGGGGGTAATATTTGGTATCGTTATTTTAACTTTGACAAGAAAGGAAAAGGATTAATATTGGGTTAAGGGTTTATATTGAGGCTTTAAATGACAAGAAAGGAAGGGGATTCTGCTGTGAATATTTATGGCGAAATTATTATAAATTTGTTTATTATTGGAATTTATAAGAAAATTTATTATATTGTTAATGATAAAACTGATATTTTATTATTTTCAAAACAACATCATAATTAATATTAATCATACGCCCAAGGTGATAAAATATTTAACGCCTTCTAAGTGCTGTTTAGATGTAAAAAAGTGATTTATGTCTTTGGGAGTAAATTTTTAAAATAAATGTCTTTATTAAAAGACTATTATTTTTATTTATACCGCATGTTAAAATATTTTTATTTGACATAAAAATTTTGATATTTATTTTTCAGACAAATCAATTTATTTAATTTAAATGTTAACTAAAATAAATAAATAAATAAATAAATAAATAAATAAAAATTACATAAATTTTCAATTTAGATTTAGATATATAAAATATTATGTGTTTATATGTATGAATGTATGTATGTATGTATGTATGTATGTATGTATGTATGTATGTATGTATGTATGTATGTTTGTAACGCATAGACTTCAAAATGGCTGGGTCAACTGTGATGAAAAGAAAGATCTCAGTATACTCGATAATAACTTAGGCTACAAAAATCCCTATAAGACCTGGGGAAGGAATACCAATATTGTTTATCATATATCGAAAAAGCTATAACAGAGAGTGTTCTCAATTTTGGTCCCAACTGCTTTCTCGAGAAAATTTTTTACTTGATAAAGCATATGGCGGATAAGACCAGTTGGAGGGGTAATCACCTGAATATCAAAGCAACCAGATTTATTTCCATTCCATTTTTCATTTGAAACATTATGGGTCGTAAAGATTTGTCAAAATCACTATTTAATGAAATTTTTAATTTAACGTCGTGATTTGTGATTTCTCACAAAATCTATAACTAAGGAGAACTTTTGAGCAGCAAAGCACACCGGGTAAAAGTAACTTGTATTAAATAAATTCCCTGTTTAAATTTTTAACAATTTACTTGATATTATTTACAATTTTCCGGTATTTCTTCTCTTTTTGTCTCCATTTCTAAACTCTGTGTCGTAAAAAGCATGTTAAACAATGTTAGTTTATTAGATAATGCTGACTACTTATTCTTTCTACAACAAACAAAAAATAAAATAAAATAAAACAAAACAAAACTACTAGATTTATAAGAAAAAAAGCTACTTTTAAGTAGAGAAAATATCCTGCAAAAAAAGGAACTACAAAAAATAACAAGAAAAATAATAGCAGCACAAGAGCAAGAAAAAAATTAGAAAAATATACTTGAAATTCTAGTAACATTTCTTAGCAGCAAAAAAAAAATAAGAAAATGCTGGAAAAAAATCTTCTAAAACTGTTTGTCATTTTGCTGGATTTGTTTAGTTTATGTTTGCAATTCGATTTCATGCATCATAAACTAAAAAGCAAAAAATTTTATAAAATGCAACAGCAGCTGATGACCAGCTGAAGGCAAGTTGCAAGATGAAAAGCTCTTTTTTTGTTTTCTACTTTTATAGTATTTTCAAGATATTAAGTTACAACAACAACTTAAATTAAAAATTTATTAAAGACAAATTTAAAAATATTAGACAAAATATAGTATATTTTGCAAATTCAAAGTCTAGTCAATACTACAGGTCAATGGACAATAGAACGAACAATATCCTGGGCATAAGAATAAACTATAATCTTGAAAATAGAATAGATTATTATCCGGACAACAGGACAGACTATAGTCTGGACAATCGAACAGTCTATAGTCTGAACAAAAGAACAGCCTAAAGACTATAGTCTGGACAATCGAGCAGACTATAGTTTAGACAATTGAACAGACTATATACAGGACAATAGAACGGACACACTTTAGTCTGGCCAATAGAACGGACAGACGATAATCTGGCAGAACGGACAGACTATGTCTGGACAATAGAACAGAAAGACTCTAGTCTGGACAATACAACGGACAGATTATAGTTTGGACAATAGAACGGACAAACTATGTATGGACAATAGAACGGACACACTTTAGTCTGGCCAATAGAACGGACAGGCGATAATCTGGCCAATAGAACGGACAGACTATAGTCTGCACAATATAACGGACGGACTATAGTCTGCACAATATAACGGACGGACTATAGTCTGGACAATAGAACAGACAGACTATAGTCTGGACATAGGTCAGACTCAAGCAAATAAAACAGGCCTTATATTTGCACTTTACTAGACTATTTCATTTTTATTTAAAATTTTCCTTTTTACTTAAAATTTTCATTTTCACTTAAAATTTTTATTAAAAAAATCATTTTTACTTAAAATTTTCATTTTTAATAAAAAATTTTCATTTATAATAAAATTTTTCATTTTTAATTAAAATTTTCATTTTTACTTCAAATTTTCATTTTTACTTAAAATTTTTATTTTTAATAAAAATTTTCATTTTTAATAAAAATTTTCATTTTTAATAAAAATTTTCATTTTTAATAAAAATTTTCATTTTTAATAAAAATTTTCATTTTTAATAAAAATTTTCATTTTTACTTAAAATTTAAATTTTTACTAAAAATTTTCATTTTTACTTAAAATTTTCATTTTTAATTAAAATTTACTTTTTTAATTAAAATTTTCATTTTTAATAAAAATTTTCATTTTTACTTCAAATTTTCATTTTTTACCTAAAATTTTCATTTTTACTTAAAATTTTCATTTTTACTTCAAATTTTTATTTAACAAAAAATTTCATTTTTACTTAAAATTTTCATTTTTAATAAAAATTTTCATTTTTAATAAAAATTTTCATTTTTAATAAAAATTTTCATTTTTAATAAAAATTTTCATTTTTACTTAAAATTTTCCTTTTTACCTAAAATTATCATTTTTACTTAAAATTTTTATTTAACAAAAAATTTCATTTTTACTTAAAATTTTCATTTGTAATTAAAATTTTCTTTTTAATTAAAATTTTCATTTTTAATAAAAATTTTCATTTTTACTTCAAATTTTCATTTTTACTTAAAATTTTTATTTTTACTTAAAATTAAAAAAACAAAAATTTCATTTTTACTTAAAATTTTCATTTTTAATAAAAATTTTATTTTTACTTAAAATTTTCATTTTACTTAAAATTTTCATTTTACTTAAAATTTTCATTTTTACTTAAAATTTTCATTTAACAAAAAATTTCATTTTTACTTAAAATTTTCATTTTCACTTAAAATTTTTATTTTTACTTAAAATTTTCAAAATTGTAATTCTCGATTAAATAACTTTTTTATTTCTTTTTTTGAAAATTTTTATTTAATGAAGTTCTTAAACAAATTTTTACGTTCTCCCATCAAGCTTTTTTCCCTTAATTGAAAATTTTCTAAACTTTGTTGATCTTAATCAATAATTTCAAACTGAAAAGTTAAGCATCAGTAACTTTACTCTTTAAGAAAAAACCTCAGAAAAGGACCTTTTCTTTTTTTGTTAACTTAAAAATGTCCTCAAACTGTCGTCCTTTTAAACTCACCAATAAATATTTACTTAACAAAGTCTCTTCACTTAACTCTGGCCATAAACTAGTAATAACTTATAGTCAAACTATAATGGTTCATTAACTCTTCAGTTCAACATTTTACAAACGTATCAACAAAATATTTACCATCCGAAAACTTAGTTCCTGCCAAAACTCTTAAAAAACAACAAGTCATGAAGGAGTAACTTAAATCACACACACACATACAACCACACAAGCTAACTTCTAAACAACAACAAATAAATCTTGCCACAATTCTTGTAAATATGCAACGTGAAAGATGAAGAAAAAACAGCTCCCAAGAATCTTGAACTCTACCTTAAGAAGAGACCAAGAAAAATAATAAAAATATTTAAAGGACGAACGATAAACAAGGAAAAAATCTACACAATTTATAAACATTACAAATGTTCCAAGTGAAAGATGAATGAACGAATGAATAAATGTGAACGAAAAAAAGTGAAACGAAAAGCAACATCAGAAACGCCAAAAGTCAGGACTGAGGTAAACAAGTCTATTAAATATTTAACTGAGAAACAAGAAAATGGAATGAAAATTCTGTAAGAAATTTTTGCATAAAAATAAAAAAATCGCGGAAACTGAATTTTATTTAGTTCATGGCGAAAACTGAGAGAAAAAGGAAAAATAACGTGAATACTTAAGGTTGATTGCAATGAAAAATCTATTGAATTTATGGTGAAATTAAGCCAGACAAAAATTTTAAAAATTTCCAGTGTTTTCTTGTAAAAAAAATAACAAGGAGACACAACAAAAGATTCATAAAGGAAATATTGTTAAGAGTTACTTAAAAAAATTAAAATAAATTTAATTAAATTTATTAAAAAAAATTCTATGTAACTGTTCAATATCAAATTCCGATATTGGTTCAGCTGCCAGTTTATATTCTCAGATTTTAGTTCAATTTTATCCCATATACTGGCTTCGGTACAAGATCGAATTACAGATCTAAATCTGTGTAAATTTCTTAACCAGATTCTAGTTTAGAGTTTAGCTCAGATCCCAGTTCAGATTGTTCTAATTCTTGCTTAAACTACAGATCAAATACCACTTTAGTTTCGAGTTCAGATTCTTGATCAGTTTCAAATTTAAATGATCGAAGGGATTCTAGATTAAATTTTAGATTATATTTTAGTTGCTAATCCTCTTTAGGTTTTAGTTCAGACTCCAGTTTATATTCTAGTTCATATTGGAATTTAAATTACAATTCAGATACTTAGACAGATATCAGTTTATATTAAAATACAGATTCTTACTCTGATTCTAAATCAGATTTTTAGTCCAGATTCTAAATGATTTTCAAGTTCACTATTTATTACAGTAAACATTATATTTTATAAATATATTTCCAGTTCAGATTTCGCTTTAGACTCCAGTTCAGATAATAAAATTATATTCTTAACCCGATTTGGGTTAAGAATATAATCTTGTAGAATAGTTTAGATTCTACTTCATATTCCGATTGGTTGATCTGATATTTGTTTAGATTTTTGTTCCGATTTTAGTTTAGATTACAGTTCAGGAACCCGTTTTTATTCTAGCACGGACTTTCACTTTAGTTCAGATTAAAGTTCAGATTCTTACTAAGATTATACTCCGATATTACTACAGATTTTGATTGATTTCAGTTCCAGTATAAGTTTTAGTTCAGCTCCATTTCAATGCTACCAAAAACCAAATTTAGTTCTAGTTCAAATCAAAGAATAAATTCTAATTCTGATTCAGTTTCTTATTCAATTTCAGATTCTTGTTCAGTTTCTTAATGAAGTTCTTGTTCAGATTCTATTTTAAATTTTAGTTCAAAATCAGGTTCCCATTATAGTTCAGATTCTAGTTCATTGTTTATGATCCCAGTACAAGATTCTATTTCAGAATCTTTTACTTCAAATTCTCATTCAGTTTCTAGTTCTAATTCTAAATAGGATTCTTGATCAGATTCTAGTTCAAATTTCAGTTCATAATCTAGTTCTAACTTAAATCAGATTCAGATTGAGATTCCAATTAGGATTTCAAATTCTGTTCATCTTAAATTCTAGTTTCGTAGTTGTTCAGAATCTACTTCAAATAAAGTTTAAATTCTGAATTATAATTTAAACTTTATTTGAAGCTGGATCAAATTCTAGTTCAGTTTTTAATTCAGAAATATGCTTAGATTATGGTTGAATTTTTAGTTTAGATTTAGTTCAGATACTAGATTCGATTCTAGTTCAGACTCTGTTACAGATTTTAGATAAAATATTAATTCAAATTCTACTTCAGAGTCCAGTTTAGATCAACTGGCAACTAGTTCTGTTTCTAGATTCTGGTTCATTTTCTGGTTTAGAAATTCTTGATCTAAGTTAAGTTCAGATTCTAATTCAGATTTTAGTCAAAATTCTTATTTCATTTCCAATTTAAGTTCAGATTATTGTTCAGCTTTAAATTCAGATTACAGCTTAGATTCTAGTTTGATTTCAATTTCAGCTTCTAGATCAGATTTTTATTCATGTTCAGATTTCCGTTTATATTAAATTTTAGTTCTGGTAAAGTTCAGATTTATATTTTCAGATTAAAATTTAAATTCCGATAAAATTTCTAGTTCATATTCTGGTTAAGATTCTTATTTTTGATTTTAGTTCACATTCTTCATGGTTCAGATTTAGTTTCAAGTTCCAGATTATATACGAAGTTCGACTTGGATTCATGTTCATCTTATTCTGCAGATTCTGTATTTGATTTGGTTTCAGATTCTGGCTTAAAAAAGGATTTTGGATTACAGTTCATTTAGATTTTAGTACAGGTTTTTGGTTCAAAATTAGTTATAATTTTTAGATTCAAATTCACAGTCCAGTTCTGATTTTATTTCAGATTTTAATACGAATTTAAGTTTAGATTTTAATTAACATTTTTTGTTTGAAATTTAAAAGTAATTTCAAATTTAAGTTCAGACTTTGATTTATAATATGGTTAAGGATCGAGGGCAGTTAGTCCTGCATCAGGTTCTACTTAGAATTTGAGTTTAGCTTTTAGTTCAGATTCTTGTAGAGATTTTAAAACAGATTCCATTTCATATTTATGTTTAGATCTTGTTTCATATTCCAGCTCACTTGATATCGTAGTTATTGATTAAATTAACGTGCATATTACAATATAGTTCCTACTAAATGTGCTCATTCGGATTTATTTAAGTTCTGGTAGAAATTCCCCTTAAGATTCTAATTCAGATTGTGGTTAAGATTTTCCGTTTATAATCTCACTATGACTCTATTTCGGATTCTTATTTAGGTTTAATTTTAGATTATTTATTATGTTGGAGTTTAAATTCTTTGCTCAAATGTAGTCCAGGGTTGAATGAAGAGCCTACAAAATCTAATTCAGATCATTTAAATTTCTTAAGACGGATTTTGTATTGGATTTAAGCTCAGATTGGTTGAATTAAGTTTACATTATAATTTAGGTTTAATTTTAGATTCTTTTTCAGGTTCAAGTTTAAATTCTTGTTCCGATTGTAATTCAAATTTCCATTGTATGAAGACCATTGATCAGATTTCAGTTTTAATTCTAGTTTTTAGTTAAGTTTCTCCAAATAGAGTCTATTTCAGATTTTAGTTATTCCATTTCATATTGTAACTAAAATTCTAATTTAGATTTTCGGATTTCACGTTAGAATCCAGTTAGGAATTTATTTAAGTTTTTATTTTACTGCCTAAATCATGTTCTATTTCAAGTATTTACAAAATTCCTCGCTTAAATGCCAAAATCATTTGTTTCACACAATTTACTCAAAAAACCCATTTAACACATTTGAAAATTTAATAATCTCAAATTATCAGCAAAACCCCGCTTGTTCAGGTTATAAAAACAAAATAACATTTCAAATGTTAATGACATTCACAAGCCAAATATAAAGACATGAGAAAATGTAAAATAAATCCCACAGATTTTGTTGCAAATAGAAACTTTCAAATGACAATTGGACGAATTTGTGTAAAATGGAAAAAAAGCAATACATGTGTAATTATGGATTATTAAGGTGGAAGAAGGAAGTGTAATAATAGAAGGTTTTATTTTACTTGGGGATTTTTTATTTAGATACAAAAGATAAAATGATATGATATTAGAAGAAAAGAATTAAATTTAAAAGTTTTGTTCTGGACAAGAAAGAGCTTAGAAGGTAAATGGAGATAGAAGAAAAGGGACTAAATTAGAGAGCAGTTTAAGGTTTAAGGAAAGCAATCTTAAAGCTTTAAGATCACTTAAGACTCCGTATAAAGTGTTTTTGGAGCTTCCGTTTTACCTGCTACTTCCCTCTTCTTGTTCCGGTTCCTTAGCGTATGATTAATTTTTATTAAGTATACGTTTTCATATATTCTGTGTTATGATTTTCACCACAATTTTTTATGTTTATTTTCGTATGTAAATTTCTTTTTGAACTTTTATTTATTTAAAGTGAAAAACTTTAGTAAATCTTAAAAAAAAACTTGTTTAAAAATTATTATTTTAGTTTTTGTTTACCTTTTTCTCTTAATAAAATAAAATAAAATAAAATAAAATAAAATAAAATAAAATGAAATTATATTTTTTAGTAAAGTTCACTGACTTTTTAACAAGACTGTTAACATCTTGTTCACATCCTTCCAAGTAGTCAGACAGTTTGTTCAGTTTTTCTTAAAAAGAACTTTTGTTATTTTATAAAATGAATATAATTTAAGCAATTTTTGTGAAGAGTTTTTGTTTACTTTTATTAGTCTGTTTTTGGTAAAATATAATTTTAGTATAAAAACTAGAAATTTAACAAAAACAGATTCCCAAAATTCAAATTTAAAATTAAATTTTTTGTCGAATATATTATGAGGTTTAAAAAATCTATCATAATTAATATCAATCATACGTCCAGTACAATATTTTTATAAAATTTAAGAAAAGCCTTCATTAATCTATAAAAAATTAAATTAAAAAATATATGGTTCTGATAAATGTTCCCTTTATTAAGAAGTTTTCAAAGCCAAAATCCAAAAATGCATAATAAAATTATTAAATATGAAATAAATTAGAACATCTTGGCCAAGCATTCGAAAGTCTTCAATCAAACTGTTTCCAATGTTATTAAATAGAACCGAGAAAAAGCCAACTTAATAGACATCATTTCAAGCGAGCACGTCCGAAGGAAAGCATTCGAACTATTGAGAATTTTTCAAAAAAGAAAAAATAATGTTGCTGATGGTCGAGGGAAGTTTAAGACCAAAAAGCGGATAAAATTTCACTCAAAGTTTCTAATATGGCGAGCATTGTGCAGGTGCGGCAAATGAAGTCAACGGGCGTTATAAATACCGAAATCTACATTAAGGATTGTTTATCAAAAGAGGCTGCTTCCATTCATAATGTCTCCATTTATTTTTGGCCTCACTGGACACCCTTTTACTATGGTAAATAAAATCTATAATGCGGTATTTGTACCAAGATAAGTAAATCCCCCATTTTGCCCGGAATTAGGGCTGTGGAGAAAAGATATTGAACTCTTGATAAAGGAGAATTGAAGAGCACAGAATAGCTATTCAAGAGGTGGTAGATTTTAAACGGAGATAGCTGTTCCAGCAAAGTAACAGAAAGCACTTTAAAAAACGATAATGGTAGGGTTTCCGAAAAATTTTCAAAATTTCGTCTATACTGTAAGTTTCATTATTATTTCGATTTCACTTCTTAAAATATAATTTATGTGAACAACTAAAAATTTAATTAAAAAAGATTCCTAAATTTAAATCCTAAATTTTTGTCGAATAAATTAAGAGGTTTTAAAAAATTCATCACAATTAATATCAATCATACGTCCAGTACATCATTTTTATATAATTCAAAAAATACTCTGTTTAAACGTATTAAAGTTATCCTTTTTTAATTTTATTAAAAAATCTTAAAATTTTCGAAACCATAAATTTTAAATCTCTTATCATTTAATTTCAAATTTATATTTACATGTTATATTTTCCTGTTTTTGCCACTTTAAGTAAAATTTTAATTTAAACACATTCCCGACGAAATAAATTACAAACTCTTATCGTTATTAAAACATATTTTTTCTCAAAATTTTATTTTATAATTCGAACATAAAATTAGTTATTTCCTTAAAAAATATTGATAAATTTCCTTTCAATATCAAGAAAATTTTAAGTAAACAAACATTAAATTCTAACACAGCTCCCTCTCTTCCCCTCTCTCATCCCTCTTCCCAAAAAATAGAAATCTTTCAAAAATACTGCTTTACTTCAAGGAGTTTTCTTGGTAATAAAATCAAGCAAATATTTTACTTGCAACAAATATTTTGAAAGCAAAAAACCACCATATTTTTGTTTTCAATACTAAAGCAAAAATAAAAACAAACATACACACACATACACTCACACAATGAAAATAAAGCAACTCGTAAGCAAAAATATAATTTCTAAAGTTCATGTGGCATGCAGCAACATGCATGTAATAAATGTTATATTTATGCATGTCTTCCTGTTCTACATACTTACACACATATATGTGTATGTGTTAGCAGTTCTATTTATATGTGTGGTTATGCATAAATATATGTTTGTACCATAATTCATAAAATAATCTTTTTTCCAACAAAAAAAAAGGAGAACAAGCAAAGAAATTACGTTGCCGTTTGACTTACGATTCTTGTGAAACGGAAGTCAAGATAGACAAGAGAGATTTAGAAGTCAAGAAGCAAAATAGATGATAAAAAACAAACAAAGATGAAAGAAAGTATTACATTAAAAACACCGCCTCACGAGAGCTCTTCCGAAACTGACTCAAGTTCAGCTCTAGTTCAATTTCAATTTAGTTAAAAAGCTCTAGTTCAGTTTTAACTCAGTTCTAGTTTAGTTCTAGTTCAGTTCTAGTGCAGTTCAAGTTCAGTTCCAGTTCAGTTTTAGTTCAGTTCTGACTCAGTTCTAGTTCAGTTGTACTTCAATTCTAGTTCAGTTCTAGTGCAGTTCAAGTTCAGTTTAAATTCAGTTTTAGTTCAGTTTTAGTTCAGCTCAAGTTCATATTTGGGTCAGTTATATTTCAGATCTTGTTCAGTTCAAGTCATATCCAGTTCAGTTCTAGTTCAGTTCTATTTCAATATCTAGTTCAGTTCTAGTTCAGTTTTAGTTCAGTTCTAGTTCAGTTTTAGTTCAGTTCTAGTTCAGTTTTAGTTCAGCTCAAGTTCATATTTGGGTCAGTTATATTTCAGATCTTGCTCAGTTTTAGTTCAGTTCTAGTTCAGTTGTACTTCAATTCTAGTTCAGTTCTAGTGCAGTTCAAGTTCAGTTTAAATTCAGTTTTAGTTCAGTTTTAGTTCAGCTCAAGTTCATATTTGGGTCAGTTATATTTCAGATCTTGTTCAGTTCAAGTCATATCCAGTTCAGTTCTAGTTCAGTTCTAGTTCAGTTCAAGTTCAGTTTTAGTTCAGTTCTAGTTCAGTTTTAGTTCAGTTCTAGTTCAGTTTTAGTTCAGCTCAAGTTCATATTTGGGTCAGTTATATTTCAGATCTTGCTCAGTTTTAGTTCAGTTCTAGTTCAGTTCCAGTTCAGTTCTAGTTCAGTTCTAGTTCAGTTCTATTTCAATATCTAGTTCAGTTCTAGTTCAGTTTTAGTTCAGTTCTAGTTCAGTTTTAGTTCAGTTCTAGTTCAGTTTTAGTTCAGTTCAAGTTCATATTTGGTTCAGTTCTAGTTCAGTTTTACCTCAGTTCTGGCTCAGTTCTAGTTCAGTTGTACTTCAATTCTAGTTCAGTTCTAGTGCAGTTCAAGTTCAGATCTATTTCAGTTTTAGTTCAGCTCAAGTTCATATTTGGGTCAGTTATATTTCAGATCTTGTTCAGTTCAAGTCATATCCAGTTCAGTTCTAGTTCAGTTCAAGTTCATATCCAGTTCAGTTCTAGTTCAGTTCAAGTTCAGTTTTAGTTCAATTTTAGTTCAGTTCTAGTTTCAGTTCTCTTGAGACTGCAGTTCAGATTTCGGTTAATAATGCATTATAGATTCTTTTTCAGATTTTTTTTGAGATTGTAGTTCCGTTTTTAATTAAGGTTTTAGTTCTTATTTTATTCCGATTTGAGATTCTAATTCTTGCTCAGATTCTAAATTTAGATTTTACTTCTACTAATTCCTATTTTGGAGCTTTTTTTTGAAATTCTAGTTTAATTTTAAGTTTAGATTTGAGATACAGATTCTTGTTTAGTTATTAGTAAAGACTCATATTTAGATTCTGGTTCAGGTTTTATTTCGGATTTTATCTTATTTATGATTTTCTTTCTATCAGTGTTTAATTCTGTTCCATTTTACTATTAACTCTTAACAGCTTTTCTAGATTATATTTTACAATTTTAAGTTCTTATTTCTTTGTCAAAAATTAAAATGATTTCGAAGTTGTAAATCAGGACTTTATTTGTTGTGTTATAAGCCATATATTTTTGTATGTTTGTATGTGTGAAACATATTGATATTTTGATAACTGAAGTATTTACTTTTAAGGCTGTTTAAATGTTTTGTTCTTAACTTGTTTTTGTTTTCCTTAAACCCTTTTTTTTTTTCTTTGTTTTTGTCTTCTAAAACGTCATCATATTGTCAAAACAAGGATCTATTTTTATGAACATATTTATAGCCAAAAGTGTTGACATTAAATAACAAAACCATAATATTTTTAACACAAACACCCAAAAGACAGACAAAATCTCATAAAAACAAATATATACAGATACACACACATACACAGACACACATAACGAAACTAAACAAAATATATAGATGACAAACCAACAACCCACAGACAGACATAAAGACAACCATTTGTAATGCTCATCTAGACATTGAAACAAGAAGAAGAATTTTTTGCCACAAGATACAAGAATCCAAAAACAACAAGAAAAAAATATTAGAAAAAAGCTGAACAAACTTAACAATTCCCATTTCCCCATAAGCTACTTAAAAGACACAAAATTTAAGCACAGATAACAATCGGGGACACTACCAAAAAAAAAAAAATGCTCAAAAAAAAAAGGAAAAAAGGACAAATAATATAAATACTTTACTTCCCCTTGTAGTCCCTGTTTCCTAAGAATTTGTTCAGGAAGAGAAGCAAGTAAGAATGCTGCATTCGGTTATGCCGAATCTTCAATACCCTCCAAATACATCTGAAGTAAATATATTGGATCGATTTGGCTGTTTTCAAACAGAAAACTATAATTGAAAAAATATGGAGAAAATTACCAAAAACAAGTTTATTATGGAGTTTATTTTGGCACTAGACTTTTTCCATAAAACCTTAATTTTTAAAGCTTAACAAGAGCTTTCAAAAACGCCTATTTGCAGCTTTAATTAACGTTAAGGGTTCTTCAGTTTTAGGTTTTGTATTGTATTTTTGACAAGTATAAAATATGAGCTTTTTGAAAAGGTACCTGGCTTGAAGCTTTAAAGTGGATTAAAGCTTGATGCTTAAAAGTGGACTGTATTTACGGAAAACTTTCAATAAAATCTGTTTTACAGCTTTTAGTAAATCATTAAATTAAAGTTTTACCTAAAAATTTTTACTCAATACGAAATTGAAAGCTTTTATATATTTCTATATTAGAGCTTTATAAAATATTTCATTTGAACTTTATTTTTATTTAATAAAACCTTTATTTTGAAGCTTAACAAGAGCTTTTTGAAAAACTACATAATATTTTAAATGAAGCTTTCATATGGCTTGAAGCTTAAAGCTTCAAAGTAGACTGTATTATCAAAACCTTTCAATAAAAGCAGTTTGCAGCTTTAAATAAAGCTTAAAATTGCTAACCATTTAAAAGCTTTAATAAAGGAAGAATTTATGTGTAAAGTTTAGTGTGTAGGTTAAAGCTTCATTAAATTAAAATTGAAACTTTCTTGATGGTTTTAATTCAATTCAAAATTCAAAGCTTTTACTCTTTATCCGAGCTTTAATGAATATTTCATTTAAGCTTTATTAACTACCAAATTTCATTGAGCCCTGTAAATTATTGTGGCAGATGGACATAAATTTCTATTTGATGCAAGAATAAATATATATACATTATGGGGTCTGAGAAAAATCCTTTTTAGAGTTACGTACGGAATGATAAAGTTAACATACCCTCTTAACCACTTGTGGTGGTGTAGGGTACAAAAGAACATCATAAGAACAATCATAAATTTTATTTAAATATTTAATATTTGACACATTTATTTTATTGTCATTTATTTTTGTTCTTTTCTCTTTGTTTTAGTCTTTTACCAGTTTGTCCTTTTTTGTTGTTTTGTTCTTGTTTCCTTAAGTAGTTTTATTTACAAGTGTTAATAATGTGATTTATTTTTGAAAATCTCCTTCAGAGTCTATAAAAATGTTAATAAAGTTAAATATTTTAAAATTTATCACAAGTTTAGAACTGGTAAATTCTAAATATGACATTTGTTTTGTATTATGGGGCGTATGATTGTTATTAATTGGAGATAAATTTATATTTAAAAGATTTACGCTTTTTAGAAAAATAAAAAAGGGATTTATAGGTAACATTAAAGAAATTTAAATGATTTAGGAGATATTGTAAAATAAGCAGAAATTAATGAATATTTGATGAAGGATATAAGTGAATATATAAAAAAGGATAAAAACACTAGAACATCTCAACTGAACTAAAATGAATTGGAAGACTAACTAAAACCAGACCAGAGTTGATTTACATCTGAACTAGAAACTAACAAAAATATGGATCCTAATTACAATTTAAATTTGAATCTGAACCTAAGAAACTGAGCGGGAATCTTCACTAAAATTTCAAATGGAAACTAAAAAATTATCTAAACTTGAATCTAAAGTGAACTTGAACAACGATACGAAACTAAATCTCTATCAAAACGATCTAGATTCAGAAGCAAAATCTCCACCAGAACTTGAAATATAACTAAACTGGAATTTTAACTAGAACCACAGCAGAAATGAATTACGCCTGAATCGAAATTTGTATCTGAATCTCAATGTGAACTTAAATCTGAACTAAAAACTGAGCAAAAATCTGAATTAAAATTTCTATTGTAAACTGAAAATCAAGCTAAACCTGAAATAAAAAGTGAACTCTGATTCGAACCTAAATCTGAACCAAAACTTTAAGTATAATCACGGTCCAAATCCCAGTTTAAATCTGAATTTTAATCTTATCTAGAATTTCAAGTTCACATCATCTAAGCCAGATTCTGAACTGTAGTTTAAATAATAATCAAAACTAGAAACTCAACTTAAAATCAACAGGAAATGATTTATAATCCGAACTGGAATATCGGAACTAAAAATTCAACTGAAATAAAGTTTGACACAAAAGCTAAACTTGAACTTAAAGCTGAAATGAAAGTAGGATTAGTTAAAAAAAATCGGGAAGTTAAACAAAATCTGAAACAAGATCTTAACTTTAGTCTGAAATAAATTTCGAACTATAAACTGAACCGAAATACGAACATTAATCTTTTTGGGAAAAAGTCTGCATTAATAGATTAACTAAAATTTAAACAAGAATCGGAAATAAAATCTGAAATCTACTCTAAACTAAAATCCAGATTAAAATCTGAAACGAAAATAAAATATTAACTAGAACTTATGGTAGAATTCAACTGTAATCGGAAAAAAGAATCAGAGGTAGAGAATAAACTAGAATCGAAACTATAATCTGAATTTGGACAAGAATTTGAAAAAAATCTGAACCAGAGTTTTAACTGGAATCAGAGCTAGAATTTAGATCAGAACAGGATTCATAGTTAGAATCGGGGGCTAAGTCATAATTGGAACTTAAGTTAGAATCTGAACTAGAAATTAAAATCAGAATTTTTACTAAATAATAACTTTAAGTTAAGACTAAAATAAAATTTAACTAAAACTTGAACTATAATGTTAATCAGAATCTGAACTACAGCCTGAATCAGAAACGGAAATAAAATTTTAACTGGAATCGTAGATGAAACCTAAGCTAGAATCAAAGCTAAAATCTAAGCTGGAATCTTAATTAAATCTTAACTAACTAAAATGGAATTTGGACTACAAAAGTAAATATAATCTGAGTAGAGCTTAGCAAAAGTCGATGATAGAATCCTAAATTAAAGTCCGTACTTAGATTCTGATTTAGAATTTAAAGTATTATTTTAATCAGAATCTGACTAGAAACAGCGCTACAATCTGAACTAGAACTGAAACCAGAATATGAACTAGAGTCTCATTAATGGTTTAAACTGGACACTAATCCGAAATCTGAAAGAATTTTATATAAACAAGAATCTAAGCTTGAATCTGTGCTAGATTCTGAACTTAAATCCTCATTATAATCTGAACAAAGAACAAAATTAAAATTTGAATTAGAGACTGAAATAAAATCGTAACTAGAATTTGAAGATGCTGAAAAGGAATCTGAACTAGAATCGAAGTAGAATCCTGAAACGAAGTCATTAATAAAATTTGAACTAAAATCTGAGTAAGATTCTGAGCTGGAATATAAACTTAAGTCTAAATTAGATTATGAATTAAATAATTAATTAAAATCTGGGCTAAAATCTAAACTGAAAGCTCAACTTTAATTTGAACTAGAAATTAACAATAGAAACTGAGTTATAGTCTGAACTGTATACTTAACGGGAACTTTCATTAGAATCTGAAAATGTATATAACCTTCAAGCTGAAATAGATTCTGATCTAGAATCTGAATTTTAATCTGAATCAAAATCAGATTTAGAATGGCCGGTACGAATTTTTGCCTATTTACACCCTACACCACCATAAATGGTCGGCATTTTATGTGTTTGTGCTATTGTTTGTAACAAGCAGATAGAATAGTGTTACGTCCACCTCTTAGTAAAATCTTTTGACTCAGAATAGGAATGTCCGTCTGTCTGTATGTTTGTTTAATGTTATAATTATTAGAACATAATTAATTAATTGTTAAACATTTTAATTTATTTAAAATTCAGATACTTTTTTTCAATACGAAATTGAACAATTTTATGAAAATCTGTTGTAAACTTCAATTATTCACAAATTTATGAAAGTTTTAATATTTCTAAAACAAAAGTTTTTAATTATTCATTCATAATTATAAAAATATTTTATTAATTTTAAATTTCAGTTTTATTCTTCTCTATTTAACACGTTTTCGTAGCTTTTTTTTTTGTTTTAAATTTAATATAAATTTAATTGCCAACAATTGAACAAACGTCATATTATAATGACTTTTTTAATTAAATATTATTTTTATACCCTCCACCATCACAAGTGGTTAAGAGGGTATATTAATTTTGTCACTACGTGTGTAATGGTAAACGACCTAATAATGTATATATATATTCTTACATCAAATCTGAGTCTATTTTGCTATGTCCGTCTGTCTTTCAGTTGTACGCACGCTCACATTCACAATTATGAACAGAATTCAATGGAATTTATTCTGATTATTTGTTATTGTCCTGAAAATGTCCTATAAAAAAGATATAGACCGATGTCTAAGGTAAACTCTAACTTCAATCAAAAAGCTTTCGTAAAATTGTTATTTATATAGAAATTGTCATACTTCATTACCATTACAAAAACTATCAAAATCGGCTCAGAAGAAAAAAAGTTTAAACAAATATATATAGTTCACTTTATGACTCTCTAAGGTTATTGTATACGTCTGTGAGTGTGTATGTACGAAACTTCAGATGCATTTGTGGTGGTTGTTATTGAAAATTTGGCATAACCGAATATATAATTCTTAGTTGCTAAAACCAGTTAAAATGTTATAGTCGGTCAAACACGACTATGTAATACCCAACACTACATTGTTGCTACGAAAAATTAAAATAATAATTTTAAAGAAGGGTTATATGGGAATTAAAAAACATTATGGACCGACCTTTGTCTAATTTTTCACATGGGATTTTATTAAATTTATCATAATTTCACCAAATATTATTACAATACCCACGTATATGTGAGAGTTATAGGCAGATCGTTTAAGAATATCATAGAACTTACTATTGCAAAGTTTAGTCAAAATTGTTTTATATTTACCAGACCCCTCCCCCTTATCCGGAAGGACATTTGTATGGCTTCATTTCAAAAGGCTTCATTCCTTGAGTCAAAATAATACTACCTGTCATATTCCAATAAAATATCTTCAAAACTGCGACCTCTACTTTACGTACAAGTTTTACATGGACAGCCAGCCCAACTGTCGGATGGACGCACATGGTTAAATCGACTCAGGCAGTAACTTTAAGTCGAAGAGTATACTTAAAGTTGTGGTTTGACTATTTTTCTACACATTACAAACATCTCCACAAACAAATCTATGGTGGTGTAGGGTATAAATATGAAAATTTTGTTGTTGCTGCTTTTAAAAATTCACAATTTTATTATTCACAAAATCAGACCAGAATTTTATTTCATGAAGTTTTGTATTGAATTTTAATTCTTATTTAAGTGCAAAAACGAAAAAAGTTTGAGATCAATTTTAGATAATTTTCGTTATTTGTTACAAAATAATTAAAAATGACTAAATAACACCAAACTTGTGAAATTTTAACACAAATAAAATATTTTTTTGTGATAATTAACATTTTTTTATATGAAATTTAAAAAAAAAAGTCCCTTGAGTGCTAAAAACATTTTAGGAATTGTAATGTGATTATTTCAGATGAATTTAGAAGTTTCAAGATAAAACTATTGGGTTTTCGAAAAACGTCACAAATTAATATTTATGTTGAATTTAAATTATAATTGCATGTCCAATTAGTAAACATTGACGTTATTGTACATGATTTCAATATAAATTATAATATGGGGAATTTTTATATAAGTTCTTCTTGAATGAGAAGGATGTAACCTTAATTAAACCAGAATTTGGAATAGAACTGGGGAAGAAGATCATAACTTGAAAGAGTAGCTTGCAATAGATCTCTTATTAGAACCGTCACTAAAATCTAAAACAGAACCTCAAAGGAATTAGAAATAAATCAGAAATTACAAACAAGAATAAGTAACTGAAATTAAATTTATTTACTTCAGGTATAACTTCAATCACAAACTGACCAAAATATATTACGAATGGATACTGAATAAGAACCTAATTAGAAATGAAAACAATTTGAACTTGAAACTGAACTTAAATCTTGCACTAAAATTGAAATTGAGCCACAAGTAGTATTAAGATATAATTAAGTCTGAAAAACATTAAATCTAAACCTCATTATCTAGTTCAGATACCGGTTTAATTTGCAAAATTCTAAACTGCAATCTGAAATAAAAACTAAACCACAATACTGAGGAGAAATAAAGAGAACAAAATCCAAATGAAGTCGACCAGGAACAGCACGGAAACTGACGTAGAACATAATTTGAAACTGAACTAGAAGTTTAATGGGAATATGAGCTATAAATGAACTACAAATCTGAACTAAAACGTCACTATAATCCGAACTAGAATATATACTGCAGTCTGTACTAAAATGTGTTTAAGATACTTACAGAATCTGAACAACAAGATGAACTAGAAACTGAACCTGAATCTTAACTTTAACTGACCTAGAACTGATTTTTAACTGAATTAGAACTGAACTAAAACTGAACTAGAACTGAACTAGAAAAGCACTAAAACTGAATTAAAACTGAACTATAAATGAACTAGAACTGAACTAAAACTGAACTAGAAATGAAACTTGAACTGAATTAAACGAAACTAGAACTAAACTAGAACTAAACTAGAACTAAAAATGAACTAAAATAGAACTGAACTAAAACTGAACTAGAAATGAACTAGAACTGAACTACAACTGAACTAGAAATGAATTAAAACTGAATTAGAACTGAACTAGAACTGAAATAAAACTGAACTAGAACTGAACTAGAACTAAACTAGAACTAAACTAGAACTAAACTAGAACTAAATTATAATTGACCAGGAACTGGACTAGAAACGGACTAGAACTGAACTCGAACTGAGCCAACACTTAACTAACACTGAACTAGCACTAAACTAGAAACTGAACTAGAACTAATTTAGAACTGAAGTAGAATTGAATTTGGTTCTGGACTTTAATCGGAACCATAATTTTGACTATAATCTGAGCTACAACTTCAACTGCAATGGGAGTTATAACCTGAATAAAATTATAACTAAAAGTATAAACTGAGATTAAGTTAGTATAAGATAAAGAAGGGAAAGAAATCTGATATCAATAGTTGTTATTGAATAATCTGAGTGGATTGGGGATTTATTTGTATTTTCTTAATTTGTAGTTATAAACTTAAATTATTAAAATTTTATTTTAACAAATTATTTTTATCGTTAATAAATAAGTTTGTACAATATAAAATAATAAACTAACTAATTACTAAAAATTAATAATTTTATTATTGTGCCCTCCAACACAGTTTAGTGAATTCCGGATATAACGTTAAAAAGTAAAAAATATTGCCTTTTTCTTTTATTATTGTTATTATTATTTTTTTAAAATAAATTTATTTTTTTGCATGGGCCCACAGCTTCAAAGTCCTTTGGGTCTTTTGGCATAAATCCTCTTAAGATTGTCTGTATTGAAACAAGTAAGAAAGCTGTTGTTGTTGTAACAGCTGGAAATAATAGTAACATTAATCAATTTGGTTCATGTTATTGCTCGACTGGTTGTGTCCATAAATCTTCAGGACAGAGTGAGGTTGGATTGGACTGACAGTTAAATAGATGTCGTGTATCATGCGGTCCTTGACCACTGCAGGACATGGGTTTGGGACGGCACGGACAATAGGTGACCAAAGTCATTGAGCCTGTTGCTCCATCCCCATCTCAGTTGTTGCCAGAAATACTCTTGTTGATCGCGGCAAAATCCTGTTTCATTGTCTGCAATGGCGGTGGGTGGCCTCCTAAGCACCACATTCATACGGTAACTGAAACCGCGGAGTTTGAGGCGCTTCTGTGAATGTCGTTCAAAGCTGTCATATACGAATTCTGATCCAAAGAATCTTGCACAATCTATGTATGTTATGTTCGTATATACGAATATCCTCTTTTACATGCCTCGGCAGTAACTCCAATTGTGTAATATTAAAGTTAGGATGGTTTCCTCCGATGACATCCTAGATGGAACTGCTTACTTAGCATTTCATTATGTTTCCTTTTTGGAGGATGTAGGGTTGAATTGAGGACATTTGTATACAGCCGTTATGGTTCTTATGGTTCATTTTGGGAGCTTTGGATATTTTGCCACTAGTATCACTCTTAGCGATGGTGTCCACAACTGGAGCAGCAAAATTCGCCGGCAAATCGTTTTATATGTAGCCAATAAGGGGTATTATATCCATATCCAAGGTGCCGGCTTATGTCATGAGGACCTTATTTCTACTTCGGATTTTGTGCGTGATTGTGGTAGCATGTGCTGAAAAAGTGAATATGCTATTAAATGTAACTCCCAAAAATTTTTGGGGTGCTTAACTGTCGGAATTTTTACTCCATCGACCGTGATACCTAAATTCCTATTCACCTCTTTTGTACCAGGTGGTAAAGAGTATTGCTGTTGATTTCGCTGGTAAAAGTTTCAAGTTTGGTACATTTAGGAAGTTATGGATTTCGCTGATATAACCATTTACCAAACCACATAGGTCATAACTCTATGGCCCGCAGACGTTATCGTACAGTCATCTGCATATGTTATCACATCTAGTCCGGTAGAAATAAAACAAGAATGGCGATAGAACACCGCCCTGTGGCAACTCCTTGTTTAACTTTACGGGACGGAAGAGAGAAATAAGAATGCTGTAGTCGGCTATGCGAATCTTTACAATCATAGCTTAATCGACTCAGATTATGATTTGTTGCAAAAAAATACATTGTGGGTCTGATATGATTCCTTCTTAGTATTACATACCGAATGACAAACTTAATATTCCCTCTTCACAACTTGTAGTGGCGAAGGGTATCAAAAGTTATTAACTTTTTCTAATATTTAATGCTGAAGATAATATTTGAATTTAATTTTACGAAGATCGGTTCATATTTACTTTGATAGTCTTATCGCTTTAATGATTTCCTCTTAATTATTATAATAGATTAAATATTTTGTTTATTGCCCTTAGAGGGTTAATTGGGAATAGATCAAATAAGTTTACATTAGAATAATTACTCAATTCTCCGGGATTAATTAAAAACAAAAATAAATAAGAGTGCTATATTTGGCCTTGACGAATCTTCAATACCCTGCACCACAATGAGTTAAGTGTGTGAGTTATGTTTTGTGCATACACACTCACACATACAATGACAATTATTAACTTTTTTCTTAAACTCAAGAACACTTAATTAGTCATGAAATTAGTTATATTTTGGGCTATAGCTATTTTAGACTATAACTGACCCGATTTTAATAATTTTGGAATGGTAATGAAGTACGTTTAGCTTAATATTAGGGAAAATTTCATTATAATTCGGTGATTTATAAATGACAGTTTTTCGCAAGTTCTTGGCTTGAACTTAGAGTTGACTCAGATATTGGACTATATATTTTAAGTATACAAAACCGATGTTACTTTTCAGGATTATAAAAAATACTCAGTGAAGATTTCATTAATTCATTAATGATAGTGAATTCAGACAGATAGACAGACAGACAGATAGACAGATGGACATAGCAAAATCGACTCAAATTTTGATTAAATACAAAAGTGATTCCTTCTTAGCGTTTCAAACGGAATGACAAAGTTAATGAATATACCCTCTTCATCAGTTGTGGTGACAAACAATAACAAAATCTTGTTTTTAAATTGTATTCAAATAAATAAAAAAATAAAAAACAAAAACAAATAGAAAAATCAAAACAAAAACACAATGCAAAAACAAAATAAAAAAAACAAAAACGTTAAATACAAATTTGAATTTATTATTTAACTTTGATTTGAAGAGATAATAAAAAGAGATGAGAGTTTTATTGATCACAAAAACACAATATTTTTTGTTTACAAACTTTAATTCAGTACTGAGAAATAATTGTTGTTTTTTTAGTATTGATCGTTGTGTGTTGATTCATCATACGTCTGAAAAGACAAACAGAAACACAGCAAAATCAAAGCCAATTCAAAATAAAAAACAAAAAAAAAACAAAAACTTAAAATTTTTAAA
>PYHX02000158.1:88908079-88938908 GCA_004302925.2 Cochliomyia hominivorax | reverse complement strand
ATGGGACTGAACTGAAGATAAAATCTAAATTAAAACTTCAATTAAAGGAGAAATGTAAATTTGAACTTGAATCAGAACTTGATTCGGAACTAAAATATGAAGTAAAATCTAACCAAAACAATAATATAAACCAGAATCTGGACTAAAAATCTGAATGAGAGTTTGAACGTGGATCTGAATAAAATGCTAAACTAGAATATGAATTTGAATCTGGAAATAATCTGAAACTAATCCTGAATCGCAAATTTGTTCTAAAATCTGTATTAGAAGTTGTACCAGAATTTTAATGATCATTAGAACTAAATTTTAAACTAAACCTGTGTTTGAATCAGAACTGGATAATCATTCTGAATTGTAATCGGCACAGAAGTCAGAATTGGAACCTGAATCTGCACAAGAAAAAGAATGTGAATTGCAATTTTGACAATTTTATAAAGTTATATAAGAATCAGTATTTGAATTAGATCATAAACTGGGGACTGAGTATATGCTGAACTGTAATCGAAACAAGAATTTGTGTTTTATTCTGAACTATAATCTCTCCTAAATCTGAACTAAAATCTCAACCAAAATTTAGAAGAAATGTATGAATTAGAATTTTTGTTATATTTGAAGGTGAAAGAAATAAGTGCTAAATTGGTATCTGATCTAGAATCAAGAGTAGAACCTGATCTTATCTTAAACCAGAACTAGAATCTGTTTAAGAATCCGAGCTAGCATTTATATCACAGTCTTAAATAAAATCTGAAACAGCACGGAACTATAATTTGAACTAGACCATTAAATTAAATCAGAACAAGATTCTGAATTACAATCAGAATCTGAATCTATACTAAAAGCAAAACTAGCAAAACTGCATTAAATATTACTACAAACTCAGCAAGAATTTGGACTACAATCAATATTGTAACTGGAGTAGAACCTGAACTAAAAAACGGTTTCTTTCTTTTAGGAATATAGAATTGTCTACAATTTGGGTCCGATCTACATCTTGGTCTGTTCACAACACTCCAGTTTTGTCAATTCCACTAGATTATAATCTCACTTACCATCTTTATCATTTTTTGCTATACCCTCTTTTCGCTTTTTGAATCTTCTTTTCCTCCTCTTTGTATTGTTATGTTTTTATTTATCTCCTTAACTTTTCGCAAATCTTTTAAACAATTGTTGCAACAAAATGTTTCTGCCACTTAGACGCTTTTATATAAATAAACACACACTAAAGTTTTATAATAAATATACAATATATATGTGTGTATGTGTTTATTAAGTTTATTAGGGAGTACTTATGGTTTAAATGAATGGGGAGTGAGTGTTAAAGTGGAAATTGTTGACTTATAAAATATATGACCATAATAAAGTTTTAAATAACATTTTGTATAAATAAAGAGAAAGAGAACTTAATGATACTAAAATAATAAAATGGGGGCAATATTTGGTATCGTTATTTTAACTTTGACAAGAAGGGAAAAGGATTAATATTGGGTTAAGGGTTTATATTGAGGCTTTAAATGACAATGAAGGAAGGGGATTCTGCTGTGAATATTTATGGCGAAATTATTATAAATTGTTTATTATTGGAATTTATAAGAAAATTTATTATATTGTTAATGATAAAACTGATATTGATTATTTTCAAAACAACATCATAATTAATATTAATCATACGCCCAAGGTGATAAAATATTTAACGCCTTCTAAGTGCTGTTTAGATGTAAAAAAGTGATTTATGTCTTTGGGAGTAAATTTTTTAAAATAAATGTCTTTATTAAAAGACTATTATTTTTATTTATACCGCATGTTAAAATATTTTTATTTGACATAAAAATTTTGATATTTATTTTTCAGACAAATCAATTTATTTAATTTAAATGTTAACTAAAATAAATAAATAAATAAATAAATAAATAAATAAATAAATAAATAAATAAATAAAAATTACATAAATTTTCAATTTAGATTTAGATATATAAAATATTATGTGTTTATATGTATGAATGTATGTATGTATGTATGTATGTATGTATGTATGTATGTATGTATGTATGTATGTATGTATGTATGTTTGTAACGCATAGACTTCAAAATGGCTGGGCCAACTGTGATGAAAAGAAAGATCTCAGTATACTCGATAATAACTTAGGCTACAAAAATCCCTATAAGACCTGGGGAAGGAATACCAATATTGTTTATCATATATCGAAAAAGCTATAACAGAGAGTGTTCTCAATTTTGGTCCCAACTGCTTTCTCGAGAAAATTTTTACTTGATAAAGCATATGGCGGATAAGACCAGTTGGAGGGGTAATCACCTGAATATCAAAGCAACCAGATTTATTTCCATTCCATTTTTCATTTGAAACATTATGGGTCGTAAAGATTTGTCAAAATCACTATTTAATGAAATTTTTAATTTAACGTCGTGATTTGTGATTTCTCACAAAATCTATAACTAAGGATAACTTTTGAGCAGCAAAGCACACCGGGTAAAAGTAACTTGTATTAAATAAATTCCCTGTTTAAATTTTTAACAATTTACTTGATATTATTTACAATTTTCCGGTATTTCTTCTCTTTTTGTCTCCATTTCTAAACTCTGTGTCGTAAAAAGCATGTTAAACAATGTTAGTTTATTAGATAATGCTGACTACTTATTCTTTCTACAACTAACAAAAAATAAAATAAAATAAAACAAAACAAAACTACTAGATTTATAAGAAAAAAAGCTACTTTTAAGTAGAGAAAATATCCTGCAAAAAAAGGAACTACAAAAAATAACAAGAAAAATAATAGCAGCACAAGAGCAAGAAAAAAATTAGAAAAATATACTTGAAATTCTAGTAACATTTCTTAGCTGCAAAAAAAGTAAGAAAATGCTGGAAAAATCTTCTAAAACTGTTTGTCATTTTGCTGGATTTGTTTAGTTTATGTTTGCAATTCGATTTCATGCATCATAAACTAAAAAAGCAAAAATTTTATAAAATGCAACAGCAGCTGATGACCAGCTGAAGGCAAGTTGCAAGATGAAAAGCTCTTTTTTTGTTTTCTACTTTTATAGTATTTTCGTATTCGTTGTTGTAACTTAAATTAAAAATTTATTAAAGACAATTTAAAAATATTAGACAAAATATAGTATATTTTACAAATTTTAGTCTGGTCAATACTACAAGTCAATGGACAATAGAACGGACTATATCCTGGACATAAGAATAAACTATAATCTTGAAAATAGAATAGATTATTATCCGGACAACAGGACAGACTATAGTCTGGACAACAGGACAGACTATAGTCTGGACAACAGGACAGACTATAGTCTGGACAACAGGACAGACTATAGTCTGGACAACAGGACAGACTATAGTCTGGACAACAGGACAGACTATAGTCTGGACAACAGGACAGACTATAGTCTGGACAACAGGACAGACTATAGTCTGGACAACAGGACAGACTATAGTCTGGACAACAGGACAGACTATAGTCTGGACAACAGGACAGACTATAGTCTGGACAACAGGACAGACTATAGTCTGGACAACAGGACAGACTATAGTCTGGACAATAGAACAGTCAATAGTCTAGACAATTAAACAGATTATAGTCTAGACAATTCTGGACAATAAAACGGACACACTTTAGTCTGGCCAATAGAACGGACAGACGATAATCTGGCCAATAGAATGGACAGACTATAGTCTGGACTATAGAACGGACAGATTCTTGTCTGGACAATACAACGGACAGATTATAGTCTGGACAATAGAACGGACACACTATAGTCTGGACAAAAGAACGGACGGACTATAGTCTGGACAATAGAACGGACGGACTATAGTCTGGGCATAGTCAGACTCAAGCAAATAAAACAGGCCTAAAATTTGCACTTTAGAATTTTTATTTATAATAAAAATTTTCATTTTTAATTAAAATTTTCAAAATTTTTAACTAAAAATTTAAAATTTTCATTTTTACTTAAAATTTTCATTTTTACCTAAAATTTTCATTTTTACTTAAAATTTTCATTAATTAAAAATTTTATTTTACTAAAAATTTTCATTTTTACTTAAAATTTTCATTTTTACTTAAAATTTTTATTTTCACTTAAAATTTTTATTAAAAAATCATTTTTACTTAAAATTTTCATTTTTAATAAAAATTTTCATTTATAATAAAATTTTCATTTTTAATTAAAATTTTCATTTTTACTTAAAATTTTTATTTTTACTTAAAATTAAAAAACAAAAAATATCATTTTTACTTAAAAATTTTCATTAATTAAAATTTTCATTTTTACCTAAAATTTTCATTTTTACTTAAAATTTTCATTTTTACTTAAAATTTTCATTAATTAAAATTTTCATTTTTACTTAAAATTTTCATTAATTAAAATTTTTATTTTACTAAAAATTTTCATTTTTACTTTAAATTTTCATTTTTACTTAAAATTTTTATTTTTACTTAAAATTTTCATTTTTACTTAAAATTTTTATTTTTACTTTAAATTTTCATTTTTGCTTAAAATTTTTATTTTTAATTAAAATTTTATTTTTTACTTAAAATTTTTATTTAACAAAAAATTTAATTTTTACTTAAAATTTTCAGTTTTATTTAAAATTTTTATTTAACAAAAATTACTTAAAATTTTTATTTTTACTTAAAATTTTCATTTTCATTTAAAATTTTTTATTTAAAAAAATCATTTTTACTTAAAATTATCATTTTTAATAAAAATTTTCATTTTTTACTTAAAATTTTCATTTTTAATAAAAATTTTCATTTATAATAAAAATTTTCATTTTTACTAAAAATTTTCATTTTTACTTAAAATTTCATTTTTACTTAAAATTTTCATTTTTAATAAGAATTTTTATTTATAATAAAAATTTTCATTTTTAATTAAAATTTTCAAAATTTTTAACTAAAAATTTAAAATTTTCATTTTTACTTAAAATTTCATTTTTTCTAAAAATTTTCATTTTTTTTACTTAAAATGTTCATTTTTACCTAAAATTTTCATTTTTACTTAAAATTTTCATTTTTAATAAAAATTTTCATTTTTAATAAAAATCTTCATTTTTAATAAAAATTTTCATTTTTAATAAAAATTTTCATTTTTAATAAAAATTTTCATTTTTAATAAAAATTTTCATTTTTACTTAAAATTTTCATTTTTAATTAAAATTTTCATTTTTAATTAAAATTTTCATTTTTAATAAAAATTTTCATTTTTACTTCAAATTTTCATTTTTACTTAAAATTTTTATTTTTACTTAAAATTGAAAAACAAAAAATTTCATTTTTACTTAAAATTTTCATTTTTACTTAAAATTTTCATTTTTAATAAAAATTTTCATTTTTACTTAAAATTTTCATTTTTACTTAAAATTTTTATTTAACAAAAAATTTCATTTTTACTTAAAATTTTCATTTTCACTTAAAATTTTTATTTTTACTTAAAATTTTCAAAATTGTAATTCTCGATTAAATAACTTTTTCATTTTTTTTTTTTTTGAAAATTTTTATTTAATGAAGTTCTTAAACAAATTTTTACGTTCTCCCATCAAGCTTTTTTCCCTTAATTGAAAATTTTCTAAACTTTGTTGATCTTAATCAATAATTTCAAACTGAAAAGTTAAGCATCAGTAACTTTACTCTTTAAGAAAAAACCCTCAGAAAAGGACCTTTTCTTTTTTTGTTAACTTAAAAATGTCCTCAAACTGTCGTCCTTTTAAACTCACCAATAAATATTTACTTAACAAAGTCTCTTCACTTAACTCTGGCCATAAACTAGTAATAACTTATAGTCAAACTATAATGGTTCATTAACTCTTCAGTTCACCATTTTATAAACGTATCAACAAAATATTTACCATCCGAAAACTTAGTTCCTGCCAAAACTCTTTAAAAACAACAAGTCATGAAGGAGTAACTTAAATCACACACACACATACACCCACACAAGCTAACTTCTAAACAACAACAACAAATAAATCTTGCCACAATTCTTGTAAATATGCAACGTGAAAGATGAAGAAAAAACAGCTCCCAAGAATCTTGAACTCTACCTTAAGAAGAGACCAAGAAAAATAATAAAAATATTTAAAGGACGAACGATAAACAAGGAAAAAATCTACACAATTTATAAATATTACAAATGTTCCAAGTGAAAGATGAATGAGCGAATGAATAAATGCGAACGAAAAAAAAAGTGAAACGAAGAGAAACATCAGAAACGCCAAAAGTCAGGACTGAGGTAAACAAGTCTATTAAATATTTAACTGAGAAACAAGAAAATGGAATGAAAATTCTGTAAGAAATTTTTGCATAAAAATAAAAAAATCGCAGAAACTGAATTTTATTTAGTTCATGGCGAAAACTGAGAGAAAAAGGAGAAATAACGTGAATACTTAAGGTTGATTGCAATGAAAATTCTATTGAATTTATGGTGAAATTAAGCCAGACAAAATTTGTAAAAATTTCCAGTGTTTTCTTGTAAAAAAAAATAACAAGGAGACACAACAAAGGATTCGCATGGCAAATAATGTTAAGAGTTACTTTAACAAATTATAATAAATTTAATTAAATTTATTAAAAAAATTCTATTTAACTGTTCAATATCAAATTCCGATTTTGGTTCAGCTGCCAGTTTATATTCTCAGATTTTAGTTTAATTGCATCCCATATACTGGCTTCGGTACAAGATCGAATTACAGATCTAAATCTGTGTAAATTTCTTAACCAGATTCTAGTTTAGAGTTTAGCTCAGATCCCAGTTCAGATTGTTCTAATTCTGGCTTAAACTACAGATTAAATACCAGTTTAGTTCCGAGTTCAGATTTTTGATCAGATTAAAATTTTAATGATCGAAGAGATTCTTGATTAAATTTTTGGATTAGATTTTAGTTGCTAATCTTCTTTAGGTTCTAGTTGAGACTCCAGTTTATATTCTAGTTCATATTGGAATTTAAATTACAATTCAGATACTTAGTCAGATATCAGTTTATATTAAAATACAGATTCTTACTCTGATTCTAAATCAGATTTTTAGTCCAGATTCTAAATGATTTTCAAGTTCACTATTTATTACAGTAAAAATTATATTTTATAAATATATTTCCAGTTCAGACAATAAGATTATATTCTTAATCCGATTTGGGTTAATATTATAGTTTAGATTCTACTTCATATTCCGATTGGTTGATCTGATACTTGTTTAGATTTTTGTTCCGATTTTAGTTTAGATTACAGTTCAGAAACCCGTTTTTATTCTAGCACGGACTTTCACTTTAGTTCAGATTCAAGTTCAGGTTCTTATTAAGATTTTAGTTCCGATATTACTACAGATTTTAAGTTCCATATAAGTTTTAGTTCAGCTCCATTTCAATGCTACCAAAAACCAAATTTAGTTCTTGTTCAAATCAAAGAATAAATTCTAATTCTGATTCAGTTTCTTATTAAATTTCAGATTCTTGTTCAGTTTCTTAATTAAATTCTTGTTCAGATTCTATTTTAAATTTTAGTTCAAAATCAAGCTGCCATTATAGTTCAGATTCTAGTTCATTGTTTATGATCCCAGTACAAGATTCTAATTCAGAATCTTTTAGTTCAAATTCTAGTTCAAATTTCAGTTCAGAATCTAGTTCTAACTTAAATCAGATTCAGATTGAGATTCCAATTAGGATTTCAAATTCTGTTCATCTTAAATTCCAGTTTCATAGTTGTTCTGAATCTAATTCAAATAAAGTTTAAATTCTGAATTATAATTTAAACTTTATTTGAAGCTGGTTCATATTCTAGATCAAATTCTAGTTCAGTTTTTAATTCAGATACATGCTTAGATTATGGTTGAATTTTTAGTTTAGATTTAGTTCAGATTTTAGATTCGATTCTAGTTCAGACTCTGTTACAGATTTTAGATAAAATTTTAATTCAAATTCTACTTCAGAGTCCAGTTTAGATCAACTGGCAACTAGTTCCGTTTCTAGATTCTGGTTCATTTTCTGGTTTAGAAATTCTTAGTTAGTTAAGTTCAGATTATAATTCATATTTTAGTTAGATCAGATCCTAATTCGGATTTTAGTCAAAATTCTTATTTTATTTCCAATTTAAGTTCAGATTATTGTTCAGCTTTAAATTCAGATTACAGCTCAGATTCTAGTTTGAATTCAATTTCAGCTTCTAGATCAGATTTTTATTCAAGTTCAGATTTCTTTTAGTTCTAGTTTAGTTCTAGTTATGTTCAGATTTATATTTTCAGATTAACATTTAAGTTTCGATAAAATTTCTAGTTCATATTCTAGTTTAGATTCTTATTTTTGATTTTAGTTCACATTCTTCATGGTTCAGATTTAGTTTCAAATTCCAGATTTTATACTAAGTTCGATTTTGATTCAAGTTCATCTTATTCTGCAGATTCTGTATTTGATTTGGTTTCAGATTCTGGCTTAAAAAAGATTTTGGATTACAGTTCATTTAGATTTTAGTTCAGGTTTTTGGTTCAAAATTAGTTATAATTTTTAGATTCAAATTCACAGTCCAGTTCTGATTTTATTTCAGATTTTAATACGGATTTAAGTTTAGATTTTAATTAACATTTTTTTGGAATTTTGAAATAAGTTCAAATTAAAGTTTAACACTGATTTATAATATGGTTAAGGATCGAGGTCAGTTAGTCCTGCATCAGGTTCTACTTAGAATTTGAGTTTAGCTTTTAGTTTAGATTCTTGTAGAGATTTTGAAACAGATTCCATTTCATATTTATGTTTAGATCTTGTTTCATATTCCAGCTCAGTTGATATCGTGGTGCATATTACAATATAGTTTCCACTAAATGTGCTAATTCGGATTTTATTAAGTTCTAGTAGAAATTCCCCTTAAGATTCTAATTCAGATTGTGGTTAAGATTTTCGGTTTATAATGACTCACTATGACTCTATTTCGGATTCTTATTTAGGTTTAATTTTAGATTATTTATTATGTTGGAGTTTAAATTCTTAGCTCAAATGTAGTTCAGGGTTGAATGAAGAGCCAACAAAATCTAATTCAGATCATTTAAATTTCATAAGACGGATTTTGTATCAGATTTAAGCTCAGATTGGTTGAATTAAGTTTACATTATAATTTAGGTTTAATTTTAGATTCTTTTTCAGGTTCAAGTTTAAATTCTTATTCCGATTGTAATTCAAATTTCGTTGTATGCAGACCATTGATCAAATTCCAGTTTTAATTCTAGTTTTTAGTTAAGTTTCTCCAAATAGATTCTATTTCAGATTTTAGTTATTCCATTTCATATTGTAACTAAAATTCTGATTTAGATTTTCTGATTTCACGTTACAATCCAGTTAGGAATTTATTTAAGTTTTTATTTTACTGCCTAAATCATGTTCTATTTCAAGTATTTACAAAATTTCTCATTTCGCTTAAATGCCAAAATCATTTGTTTCACACAATTTACTCAAAAAACCCATTTAACACATTTGAAAATTTAATAATCTCAAATTATCAGCAAAACCCCGCTTATTCAGGTTATAAAAACAAAATAACATTTCAAATGTTAATGACATTCACAAGCCAAATATAAAGACATGAGAAAATGTAAAATAAATCCCACAGATTTTGTTGCAAATAGAAACTTTCAAATGAAAATTGGACGAATTTGTGTAAAATGGAAAAAAGCAATACATGTGTAATTATGGATTATTAAGGTGGAAGAAGGAAGTGTAATAATAGAAGGTTTTATTTTACTTGGGGATTTTTTATTTAGATACAAGAGATAAAATGATATGATATAAAAAGAAAAGGATTAAATTTAAAAGTTTTGTTCTGGACAAGAAAGAGCTTAGAAGGTAAATGGAGATAGAAGAAAAGGGACTAAATTAGAGAGCAGTTTAAGGTTTAAGGAAAGCAATCTTAAAGCTTTAAGATCACTTAAGACTCCGTATAAAGTGTTTTTGGAGCTTCCGTTTTACCTGCTACTTCCCTCTTCT
Organism: Cochliomyia hominivorax; assembly: GCA_004302925.2. Lineage (NCBI taxonomy): Eukaryota > Metazoa > Arthropoda > Insecta > Diptera > Calliphoridae > Cochliomyia > Cochliomyia hominivorax. Next base: position 88,928,920 of record PYHX02000158.1, on the reverse strand, counting down.
TGTTCCGGTTCCTTAGCGTATGATTAATTTTTATTAAGTATACGTTTTCATATATTCTGTCTTATGATTTTCACCACAATTTTTTATGTTTATTTTCGTATGTAAATTTCTTTTTGAACTTTTATTTATTTAAAGTGAAAAACTTTAGTAAATCTTAAAAAAAACTTGTTTTAAAATTATTATTTTAGTTTTTGTTTACCTTTTTTCTCTTAATAAAATAAAATGAAATTATATTTTTTAGTAAAGTTCACTGACTTTTTAACAAGACTGTTAACATCTTGTTCACATCCTTCCAAGTAGTCAGACAGTTTGTTCAGTTTTTCTTAAAAAGAACTTTTGTTATTTTATAAAATGTATATAATTTAAGCAATTTTTGTGAAGAGTTTTTGTTTTTGTTTACTTTTATTAGTCTGTTTTTGGTAAAATATAATTTTAGTATAAAAACTAGAAATTTAATAAAAACAGATTCCAAAAATTCAAATTTAAAATTTAATTTTTTGTCGAATAAATTATGAGGTTTAAAAAATCTATCATATTTAATATCAATCATACGTCCAGTACAATATTTTTATAAAATTTAAGAAAAGTTCTCATTAATCTATAAAAAAATACATATGATTCTGATAAATATTTAATTTATTTAAAGTTTTCAAACCCAAAATCCAAACCCAAATTCTTGCTGCCTAATCAATGAAGAAACGTGTATTCTTTCAAATTTGTTGCAACTTCCTGGTAAAAAAAATTTATGTTGCTGATGCTCGAGGTAAGTTTTAGACCAAAAAGTGGATTAAAATTCGCTAAAATTTCCTAGTATGGCGAGCATTATGCAGGTGCGGCAAATGAAGTCAACGGGCGTTATAAATACCGAAATCTACATTAGGGAATATTTATCAAAAGAGGCTGCTTCCATTCATAATGTCTCCATTTATTTTTGGCGTCACTTGACACCCTTTTTGCTATGGTAAATAAAACCTATAATGCGGTATTTGTACCAAGATAAGTAAATCCCCCATTTTGCCCGGAATTAGGGCTGTGGAGAAAAGATATTGAACTCTTGATAAAGGAGAATTGAAGAGCACAGAATAGCTATCCAATAGGTAGTAGATTTTAAACGGAGATAGCTGTTCCAGCAAAGTAACAGAAAGCACTTTAAAAAACGATAATGGTAGGGTTTTCGAAAAATTTTCAAAATTTCGTCTATACTGTAAGTTTCATTATTATTTCGATTTCACTTCTTAAAATATAATTTAAGTGAACAACTAAAAATTTAATTAAAAAAGATTCCTAAATTTAAATCCTAAATTTTTGTCGAATAAATTTAGAGGTTTTAAAAAATCCATCACAATTAATATCAATCATACGTCCAGTACATCATTTTTATATAATTAAAAAAATAATCAGTTTAAACGTATTAAAATTATCTTTTCTTAATTTTATTAAAAAATCTTAAAATTTTGAAAACCCTAAATTTTAAATCTCTTATCATTTAATTTCAAATTTATATTTGTATGTTATATTTTCCTGCTTTTGCCACTTTAAGTAAAATTTTAATTTAAACACATTCCCGACGAAATAAATTACAAATTCTTATCGTTATTAAAACATATTTTTTCTCATAATTTTATTTTATAATTCGAACATAAAATTAGTTATTTCCTTAAAAAATATTGATAAATTTCCTTTCAATATCAAGAAAATTTTAAGTAAACAAACATTAAATTCTAACACAGCTCCCTCTCTTCCCCTTTCTCATCCCTCTTTCCAAAAAATAGAAATCTTTCAAAAATACTGCTTTACTTCAAGGAGTTTTCTTGGTAATAAAATCAAGCAAATATTTTACTTGCAACAAATATTTTGAAAGCAAAAAACCACCATATTTTTGTTTTCAATACTAAAGCAAAAAATAAACACAAACATACACACACATACACTCACACAATGAGAATAAAGCAACTCGTAAGCAAAAATATAATTTCTAAAGTTCATGTGGCATGCAGCAACATGCATGTAATAAATGTTATATTTATGCATGTCTTCCTGTTCTATATACTTACACACATATATGTGTATGTGTTAGCAGTTCTATTTATATGTGTGGTTATGCATAAATATATGTTTGTACCATAATTCATAAAATAATCTTTTTTTCCAACAGAAAAAAAGGAGAACAAGCAAACAAATTACGTTGCCGTTTGACTTACGATTCTTGTGAAACGGAAGTCAAGTTAGACAAGAGAGATTTAGAAGTCAAGAAGCAAAATAGATGACAAAAAACAAACAAAAATGAAAGAAAGTATTACATTAAAAACACCGCCTCACGAGAGCTCCTCCGAAACTGACTCAAGTTCAGTTCTAGTTCAATTTTAATTTAGTTAAAAAGCTCTAGTTCAGTTTTAACTCAGTTCTAGTTTAGTTCTAGTTCAGTTCTAGTGCAGTTCAAGTTCAGTTCCAGTTCAGTTTTAGTTCAGTTCTGACTCAGTTCTAGTTCAGTTGTACTTCAATTCTAGTTCAGTTCTAGTGCAGTTCAAGTTCAGTTTAAATTCAGTTTTAGTTCAGTTTTAGTTCAGTTTTAGTTCAGCTCAAGTTCATATTTGGGTCAGTTATATTTCAGATCTTGTTCAGTTCAAGTCATATCCAGTTCAGTTCTAGTTCAGTTCAAGTTCAGTTTTAGTTCAGTTCTAGTTCAGTTTTAGTTCAGTTCTAGTTCAGTTTTAGTTCAGTTCAAGTTCATATTTGGTTCAGTTCTAGTTCAGTTTTACCTCAGTTCTGGCTCAGTTCTAGTTCAGTTGTACTTCAATTCTAGTTCAGTTCTAGTGCAGTTCAAGTTCAGATCTATTTCAGTTTTAGTTCAGCTCAAGTTCATATTTGGGTCAGTTATATTTCAGATCTTGTTCAGTTCTAGTTCAGTTCAAGTTCATATCCAGTTCAGTTCTAGTTCAGTTCAAGTTCAGTTTTAGTTCAATTTTAGTTCAGTTCTAGTTTCAGTTCTCTTGAGACTGCAGTTCAGATTTCTGTTAATGATGCATTATAGATTCTATTTCAGATTTTTTTTGAGATTGTAGTTCCGTTTTTAATTAAGGTTTTAGTTCTTATTTTATTCCGATTTGAGATTCTAATTCTTGCTCAGATTCTAATTTAGATTTTACTTCTACTAATTCCTATTTTGGAGTTTTTTTTTTGAAATTCTAGTTTAATTTTAAGTTAAGATTTGAGATACAGATTCTTGTTTAGTTATTAGTAAAGACTCATATTTAGATTCTGGTTCAGGTTTTATTTCGGATTTTATCTTTTGTATGATTTTCTTTCTATCAGTTTTAATTCTGTTCCATTTTACTATTAACTCTTAACAGCTTTTCTAGATTATATTTCCCAATTTTAAGTTCTTATTTCTTTGTCAAAAATTAAAATGATTTCGAAGTTGTAAATCAGGACTTTATTTATTTTGTTATAAACCATATATCTTTGTATGTTTGTATGTGTGAAACATATTGATATTTTGATAACTGAAGTATTTACTTTTAAGCTGTTTAAATGTTTTGTTCTTAACTTGTTTTTGTTTTCCTTAAACCCTTTTTTTTTTCTTTGTTTTTGTCTTCTAAAACGTCATCATATTGTCAAAACAAGGATCTATTTTTATGAACATATTTATAGCAAAAGTGTTGACATTAAATAACAAAACCATAATATTTTTAACACAAACACCCAAAAGATAGACAAAATCTCATAAAAACAAATATATACAGATACACACACATATACAGACACACATAACGAAACTAAACAAATATATAGATGACAAACCAACAACCCACAGACAGACATAAAGACAACCATTTGTAATGCTCATCTAGACATTGAAACAAGAAGAAGAATTTTTGCCACAAGATACAAGAACCCAAAAACAACAAGAAAAAATATTAGAAAAAAAGCTGAACAAACTTACAATTCCCATTTCCCCATAAGATACTTAAAAGACACAAATTTAAGCACAGATAACAATCGGGGACACTACCAAAAAAAATGCTCAAAAAAAAAAAGGAAAAAAGGACAAATAATATAAATACTTTACTTCCCTTTTAGTCCCTGTTTCCTAAGAATTTGTTCAGGAAGGAGAAGCGAAAGTAGAAACAAGTAAAAATGCTGCATTCGGCTATGCCGAATCTTCAATACCCTCCACTACAAATAAATATGAAGAAAATAGTTCGTTTTCATACATATGTATGCACATATACATTCTCAAACATGTACAGTAAATTATTAGTGTTTGCACATAAACACTTAATGAATCACAAAATCGATTATATTTTTAACTGAACCGATTTTGATAGTTTATGGAACGCTAACGAAATTTTTTTCTAATTCGTCAATTTATAATTGAAAACTTTACGGAAGTTCTTCACTTAAATTTAGAGGTTACCTCAGATATCGGTCTATATCTTTGAATATATTGAACTGATTTGGTTGTTTTTTAACAGGAAAATATGAATGAAAAAAATTATGAAACTGACCAAAAGCAAATTGGAGTTTATTTTGGCACTAGACTTTATTTCATAAAACCTTTATTTTTAGAGCTTAACAAGAGCTTTCAAAAACGCCTATTTGCAGCTTTAATTAACGTTAAGGGTTCTTCAGTTTTAGGTTTTGTATTGTATTTTTGACAAGTATAAAATATGAGCTTTTTGAAAAGGTACCTGGCTTCAAGCTTTAAAATGGATTAAAGCTTGATGCTTTAAAGTGGACTGTATTAACGGAAAACTTTCAATTAAAGCATTTTTACAGTTTATAATAAATCATTAAATTAAAGTTTTACCTAAAATTTTTACTCAATACGAAATTGAAAGCTTTTATATATTTCTATATTAGAGCTTTATAAAATATTTCATTTGAACTTTATTTTTATTTAATAAAACCTTTATTTTTGAAGCTTAACAAGAGCTTTTTGAAAAGCTACATAATATTTTAAATGAAGCTTGAAGCTTTCATATGGATTGAAGCTTAAAGCTTCAAAGTAGACTGTATTTCAATAAAAGCAGTTTTGCAGCTTTAAATAAAGCTTACAATTGCTAATCATTTAAAAGCTTTAATAAAGTAAGAATTTATGTGTAAAGTTTAGTGTTTAGGTTAAAGCTTCATTAAATTAAAATTGAAATTTTCTTGATGGTTTTAATTTAATTCAAAATTTAACTCTTTATCCGAGCTTTAATGAATATTTCATTTAAGCTTTATTAACTACCAAATTCCATTGAGCCCTGTAAATTATTGTGGCAGATGGACATAAATTTCTATTTGATGCAAGAATAAATATATATACATTATGGGGTCTGAGAAAAATCCTTCTTAGAGTTACATACGGAATGATAAAGTTAACATACCCTCTTAACCACTTGTGGTGGTGTAGGGTACAAAAAGAACATCATAAGAACAATCATAAATTTTATTTAAATATTTAATATTTGACACATTTATTTTATTGTCATTTATTTTTATACTTTTCTCTTTGTTTTAGTCTTTTACCAGTTTGTATTTTTTTGTTGTTTTTGTTTTTGTTTCCTTAAGTAGTTTTATTTACAAGTGTTAATAATGTGATTTATTTTTTGAAGATCTCCTTCAGAGTCTATAAAAATGTTAATAAAGTTAAATATTTAAAATTTATCACAAGTTTAGAACTGGTTAATTCTAAATATGACATTTGTTTTGTATTATGGGGCGTATGATTGTTATTAATTGAAGATAAATTTATATTTAAAAGATTTACGCTTTTTAGTAAAATAAAAAAAGGATTTATAGGTAACATTAAAAAAATTTAAATGATTTAGGAGATATTGTAAAATAAGCAGAAATTAATGAATATTTGATGAAGGATATAAGTGAATATATATGAATATATAAGAGAAAAGGATATACAAAAGAAGGATAAAAACACTAGAACATCTCAATTGAACTAAAACTGAATTGGAAGACTAACTAAAACCAGACCAGAGTCGAATTACATCTGAACTAGAAACTAACAAAAATATGAATCCTAACTGAACCTGAGAAACTGAGCGGGAATCTTCACTAAAATTTCAAATGGAAACTAAAAAATTATCTAAACTTTAATCAAAAGTGAACTTGAACAACGATATGAAACTAAATCTCTATCAAAACGATCTAGATTCAGAAGCAAAATCTCCACCAGAACTTGAACTATAACTAAACTGGAATTTTAACTAGAACCACAACAGAAATGAATTACGCTTGAATCGAAATTTGTATCTGAACCTCAATGTGAACTTAAATCTGAACTATAAACTGAGCAAAAATCTGAATTAAAATTTCTATTGTAAACTGAAAATCAAGCTAAACTAGAACCTGAAATAAAAAGTGAACTCTGATTCGAACTTAAATCTGAACCAAAACTTTAAGTATAATCACGGTCCAAATCCCAGCTTGAATCTGAATTTTAATCATATCTAGAATTTCAAGTTCACATCATCTAAGCCAGATTCTCAACTGTATTTTAAATTATAATCAAAACTAGAAACTCAACTTAAAATCAACAGGAAATGATTTATAATCCGAACTGGAATATCGGAACTAAAAATTCAACTGAAATAAAGTCAGACACAGAAGCTGAACTTGAACTTAAAGCTGAAATGAAAGTCGGATTAGTTAAAAAAGTCGAGAATTTAAACAAAATCTGAAACAAGATCTTAAGTAAATTTTTAACTATAAACTAAACCGAAGTATGATTACCAATCTTATCGCAAAAAATCTGTATTAATTAAAATTTGAACAAGAATCGGAAATAAAATCTGAACTAACATTTTAACTGTACTCTGAACTTAAATCCGAATAAAAATCTGAAATAGAAGCCGAAATAATATATTAAATAGAATTTAATGTAGGAATCGAACTTTAATTTGAAAAAGAAATTAAAGGTAGAGACTGAACTCAAATCTAAACCAGAATCTGAACTACAATTTCAACTAAAACCGGAACGAGAATCGAAACTATAATCTGAATTTGGACAAGAGTTTGAAAAAAATCTGAACTATAATCTAAACTAGAATCAGAGCTAGAATCTACGTCAGAACAGAATTCGTAATTAAAAAGCGGAGGCTAAATTATAAGTGGAACTCAAGTTAGAATCTGAATTAGAAATTAAAATCAGAACTTGAACTAAATAATTAATTTAAGTGAAGACTAAAATAAAATTTTAACTAAAACTTGAACTATAATGTTAATCAGAATCTGAACTACAGCCTGAATCAGAAACGAAAGTAAAATTTTAACTGGAATCGGAGATGAAACCTAAGCTAGAATCTAAGATAGAATTTTAATTAAATCTTAACTAACTAAAATGAAATTTGGACTACAAAGTAACTATAATCTGAGTAGAGCTTAGCAAAAGTCGGTGATAGAATCCTAAATTAAAATCCGTACTAAATTCTGATTTAGAATTTGAAGTATTATTTTAATCAGAATCTGACTAGAAACAGCGCTACAATCTGAACTAGAAACTAAAACCAGAATATGAACTAGAGTCTGATTAATGCTTTAAACTGGACACTAATCCGAAATCTGAAAGAATTTTATATAGACAGGAATCTAAGCTCGAATCTGTGCTTGATTCTGAACTTAAATCTACATTATAATCTGAACAAAGAACAAAATTAAAATTTGAATTAGAGACTGAAATAAAATCGTAACAAGAATTTGAAGATGCTGAAAAGGAATCTGAACTAGAATCGAAGTAGAATCCTGATACGAAGTCATTAATAAAATTTGAACTAAAATCTGAGTAAGATTCTGAGCTGGAATATAAACTTAAGTCTAAATTAGATTATGAATTAAATAATTAATTAAAATCTGGGCTAAAATCTAAACTGAAAGCTCAACTTGAATTTGAACTAGAAATTAACAATAGAAACTGAGTTATAGTCTGAACTGTATACTTAACGGGAATTTTCATTAGAATCTGAAAATGAATATAAACTTTAAGTTGAAATGGATTCTGATCTAGAATCTGAATTTTAATCTGAGTCAGAATCAGATTAAGAATGGCCGGTACGAATTTTTGCCTATTAACACCCTACACCACCATACGTGGTTGGGATATTATGCGTTTGTGCTGTTGTTTGTAACAAGCAGATAGAATAGTGTTACCTCCACCTCTTAGTAATATCTTTTGTCTCAGAATAGGAATGTCCGTCTGTCTGTATGTTTGTTTAATGTTGTAATTATAAGAACATAATTAATTAATTGTTAAACATTTTAATTTATTTAAAATTCAGATACTTTTTTTCAATACGAAATTGTTGTAAATTCTGTTGTAAACTTCAATTATTCACAAATTTATGAAAATTTTAATATTTCATTTAAATCCTCTAAAACAAAAGTTTTTAATTATTCATTCATAATTATAAAAATATTTTTATTAATTTTAAATTTCAGTTTTATTCTTCTCTATTTAACACGTTTTCGTAGTTTTTTTTTTTTTTTTTTAAATTTAATATAAATTTAATTGCCAACAATTGAACAAACGTCATATTATAATGACTTTTTTAATTAAATATTATTTTTATACCCTCCACCATCAAAAGTGGTTAAGAAGGCATATTAACTTTGTCATTACATGTGTAATGCTAAGAAGGAATCATCTCATACCTAATAATGTATAATTATATTCTTGCATCAAATCAAAATCTGACTCGATTTAGTAATGTCCGTCTGTCTTTCAGTTGTACGCACGCTCACATTCACAATTATTGACAGAACTAAATGGCGTTTATTCTGATAATTTGTTGTTGTCCTGAAAAATGTCCTATAAAAAAGATATAGACCGATGTCTAAGGTAAACTCTAACTTCAATCAAAAAGCTTTCGTAAAATTGTTATTTATTTAGAAATTTTGCCATACTTCATTACCATTCCAAAAACTATGAAAATCGGCTCAGAAGAAAAAAAATTTTAAACAAAATATATAGTTCACTTTATGACTCTCTAAGGTTATTGTATACGTCTGTGAGTGTGTATGTACGAAACTTCAGATGCATTTGTGGTGGTTTTAAATTGAAGATTTGGCATAACCGAATATATAATTCTTAGTTGCTAAAACCAGTAAAAATGTTATAGTCGGTCAAACCCGACTATGTAATACCCAACACTACATTGTTGCTACGAAAAATTAAAATAATAATTTTAAAAGAAGGGTTATATGGGAATTAAAAAAAAATATGGACCGATCTTTGTCTAATTTTTCATATGGGATTTTTATTAAATTTATCATAATTTCACCAAATAAGAAGAAGAACTTACTATTGCAAAGTTTAAGTAAAATTGTTTTATGTTTACCAGATCCCAGCCCACTTATCCGGAAGGACATTTGTATGGCACCTCTATGAAATAATGAACCAATCATACGTCAATTTAAAAAGGCATGAGGCAAAATAATACTAACTGTCATATTCAAAACTGCGACCTCTACTTTACGTACAAGTTTTACATGGACAGCCAGCCCAACTGTCGGATGGACGCACATAGTTAAATCAACTCAGGCAGTAACTCTAAGTCGAACTAAAAGTGGTGTTTCGAATATTTTTCCTACACATTACAAACATCTCCACAAACGCAACACATTAATAATTATGGTGGTGTAGGGTATAATTATGAAAATTTTTTAATTTCACTTTATTTTATTATTGTTGTTCACAAAATCGGACCAGAATTTTATTTTATGAAGTTTTTGTATTGAATTTTAATTCTTATTTAAGTGCAAAAATGAAAAAAGTTTGAGATCAATTTTAGATAATTTTCGTTATTTGTTACAAAATAATTAAAAATGACTAAATAACACCAAATTTGTGAAATTTTAACGCAAATAAAATAATTTTTTATGATAATTAACATTTTCTTTATACGAAATTTTTTAAAAAAAAGTCCCTTGAGTGCTAAAAACATTTTAGGAATTGTATGTGACTATTTCGGATGAATTTAGAAGTTTCAAGATAAAAACTAATGGGTTTTCGAAAAACGTCACAAATTAATATTTATGTTGAATTTAAATTATAATTGCATGTCCAATTAGTAAACATTGACGTTATTGTACATTATTTTAATATAAATTATAATATGGGGAATTTTTATATAAGTTCTTCTTGAATGAGAAGGATGTAACCTTAACTAAACCGGAATTTGAAATAGAACTGGGGAAGAGATCATAACAAGAAATAGTAGCCTGCAATAGATCTCTAATTAGAACTGACATTAAAATCTAAAAAATCAAAGGAACTAGAAATAAATCAGAAATTACAACATGAATAAGTAACTGAAATTAAATTTATTTACTTCAGGTATAACTTCAATCACAAACTGACCAAAATATATTACGAATGGGATACTGAATAAGAACTTAAATTAGAAATGAACCAGCACGAAGCCAAAATTTAAACTTGCTTTTGAAAAACAATTTGAAATTGAAACTGAACTTAAATCTGAACTAAAATTTAAATTGAGCCACAAGTAGTATTAAGATATAATTGAGTCTGAAAAACATTAAATCTAAACCTCATTATCTAGTTCAAATACCGGTTTAATTTGCAAAATTCTGAACTGCAATCTGAAATAAAAACTAAACCACAATACTGAGGAGAATTCAACTAGAAATAAAGAGAACAAAATCCAAATGAAGTCGACCAGGAACAGCATGCAAACTGACGTAGAACATAAATTAGAAACTGAACTAGAAGTTTAATAGGAGTATGAGCTACAAAATGAACTACAATCTGAACTAAACTCGTCACTATAATCCGAACTAGAAAAAATGTGTTTAAGAATCTGAACCACAAACTGAACCAGAATTTTAACTTAAAAAATCTTAACTAGAACTGATTTAGAAGTAAATATAGAAAATGAACTGAACCGAAAATGAACTAGAATTGAACTAGAAAACACTAAAACTAAATTAGAACTGAACTAGAACTGAACTAGAACTGAAGTAGAACTAAACTATAATTGACCAAGAACTGGACTAGAAATGGGCTTGAACTGAACTAGCACTGAACTACCAATAAACTAGAACTAAACTAGAACTAATTTAGAACTGAGTTAGAACTGAAGTAAAATTGAACTGGAACTGAACTAAAACTAAACTGGAACTGAACTATAATTGACCAGCAACTGGGCTAGAAACGGAATAGAACTGAACTAGAACTGAACTAACACAGAACTAACACTGAACTAGCACTTAACTAGAACTAATTTAGAACTGAATTGAACTAGAACTAAACTGGAACTGGACTAGAACTTAAAAATAATCTAGAAAAATCTTTGGGCTGCACATTAAATAAAAAATGTATCTAAAAATTTTTTTACCAAAATCAAAACAAGAGTTCGATCTAGAATCCATATCTGAATTAAAATCTGTATTTAAGATGATCTAAAATATAAAATGGAATCATGATTAATATCTGAACTAGTTTTTGAAATGCATTGTGAACTACGATCTACATAAGTATCTGAAAAATATTTTGAGCCAGAATTAGAACTTGGTTCTATACTTAGTCTACAGAATTTAAACGGAACTATAATTTTGACAAGAATCTAAACGAAAATTATAACTAAAAATATAAACTTATCTAGAATCTGAGATTAAGTTAGTATAAAATAAAGTAGGGAGGGAAATCTGAAATCAAAAGTTGTTATTGAATAATCTGAGTGGATCGAGGATTTATTTGTATTTTCTTAATTTGTAGTTACAAACTTAAATTATTATAATTTTATTTAAAACAAATTAACTTTATCGTTAATAAATAAGTTTGTACAATATAAAATAATAAACTATGCCCTCCAGCACAGTTAAGTGAATCCGGATATAATGTTAAAAAGTAAAAAAAAGTATTGCCTTTTTCTTTTATTATTGTTATTATTATTATTATTATTATTATTATTATTATTATTATTATTATTATTATTATTATTTTTAATAAATTTATTTTTTGCTGGGCCCACAGCTTCAAAGTCCTCTGGTTCTATTGGGACATAAGTTTGGGACGGCACAGACAATAGGTGACCAAAAGGCATTGAGTGTTTTGCTCCATTCCCATCTCAGTTGTGCCAGAAATACTCTTGTTGATCGCGGCGAAATCTGTTCATTGTCTGCAATGGGCGGTGGGTGGCCTCCTAGCACCACATTCATACGGTAACTTGAAACCGCGGAGTTTGAGGCGCTTCTGTGAATGTCGTTCAAAGCTGTCATATACAAATTCTGATCCAAAGAATCTTGCACATATCTATGTATGTTATGTTTGTGTATACGAATATCCTTTTTTACATACTTCGGCGGTAACTCCAATTGTGTAATATTAAAATTAGGATGGCATTTCATTATGTTCCTTTTTTGGGAGGATCTTTGTTTCCTCATGTAGGTTTTGAATTGAGGACATTTGTATACAGCCCGTTATGGTTCTTATGGTTCATTTTGGGAGCTTTAGATATTTTACCACTGGGTATCACTTAGCGATGGTGTCCACACTGGAGCAGCATAATTCGCCGGCAAATCGTTTTATATGTAGCCAATAAGGGGTCTTTATCCATGTCCTAAGTACTGTTATTTCTACTTCGGATTTTCTACGTGATTGTGGTAGCATGTGCTGAAAAAGTGAATATGCTATTAAATGTAACTCCCAACATTTTTGGGTGGTTAACTGTCGGAGTTTGTACTCCATCGACCGTGATGCCTAAATTCCTATTTACCTCTTTTATCCAGGTGGTGAAGAGTATTGCTGTTGATTTCGCTGGTAAAAGTTTCAAGTTTGGTACATTTAGGAAGTTATGGATTTCGCTGAGATAACCATTTACCAAACCACATAGGTCATTAACTCTATGGCCCGCAGCCGTTATCGTACAGTCATCTGCATATGTTATCACATCTAGTCCGGTAGAAATAAAACAAGAACATCGCCCTGTGGAACTCCTTGTTTAACTTTACGGGACGGAAGAGAGAAATAAGAATGCTGTAGTTGGCTATGCCGAATCTTTACAATCATAGCTTAATCGATTCAGATTATGATTTGTTGCAAAAAAATACATTATGGGTTCTGATATGATTCCTTCTTAGTATTACACACCGAATGACAAAGTTAATATACCATCTTCACAACTTGTAGTGGCGAAGGGTATCAAAAGTTAATAAACTTCTAATATTTAATGCTGAAGATAATATTTGAATTTAATTTTACGAAGATCGGTTCATATTTACTTTGATAGTCTTATCGCTTTAATGATTTCCTCTTAATTATTATAATAGATTAAATATTTTGTTTATTGCCCTTAGAGGGTTAATTGAGAATAGATCAAGTAAGTTTACATTAGAAAATATTACTCAAATTCTCCGGGGTTAATTAAAAACAAAAATAAGTAAGAGTGCTTTATTTGGCCTTGACGAATCTTCAATACCCTCCACCACAATTGAGTGTAAGTGTGTGAGTTATGTTTTGTGCATACACACTCACACATACAATGACAATTATTAACTTTTTTTCTTAAACACAAGAAAACTTAATAAGTCATAAAATTAGTTATATTTTGGGCTATAGCTATTTTAGACTATAACTGACCCGATTTTAATAATTTTGGGAATGGTAATGAAGTACATTTAACTTAATATTAGAGAAAATTTTCATTATAATTCGGTGATTTATAAATGACAAATTTTCGAAAGTTCTTGGCTTGAACTTAGAGGTTGACTCAGATATTGGACTATATATTTCAGTATACTAAACCGATTTTACTTTTCAGGATTTTAAAAAATACTCAGCAAAGATTTCATTAATTCATTAATGATAGTGAATTCAGACAGACAGACGGACAGACAGACAGACAGACAGACAGACAGATGGACATAGCAAAATCGACTCAAATTTTGATTTAATACAAAAAAGATTCCTTCTTAGCGTTACACACGGAATGACAAAGTTAATGTACCCTCTTCATCAGTTGTGGTGACAAGCAATAACAAAATCTTGTTTTTAAATTGAATTCAAATAAATAAAAAATAAAAAACAAAAAACAAATAGAAAAATCAAAACAATAACACAATGCAAAAGCAAAATAAAAAAAACAAAAACGTAAATACAAATTTTAATTTATTTATTTAACTTTGATTTGAAGAGATAATAAAAAGAGAGTGAGAGTTTTATTGATCACAAAAACACAATATTTTTTGTTTACAAACTTTAAATCAGTACTGAGAAATAATTGTTGTTTTTGTAGTTATTGATCGGTTGTGTGTTGATCATCTACCTGAACAAGACAAACAAAAACACACAAAATCAAACCAAATTAAAAAATAAAAAACAAAAAAAAACTTAAATTTTTTAAATAAAAATAAATAATATTTTTAAGTTTCAACATCAATTTGTGGTCAGTCATCAATTGACTATTCAAACGTTAAGATCGACTCTCGGTTTTCAAAATTAAAAGTGAATTATTGAAGAAAAAAATACTCGAAATATAAAATTTTGAAATACTCGCTTTTTTACAACAAATCAAGTGTGTTAAATTTTAAGCCGGTTTACTAATTTTTTTTTTTCATAGAAGAAGTTAAATCACCAAAAACGGCCGAGACATGCGTTTGACGTTTTGTCTCATTATTTGCTTAATGCAAATCTTTTCTTATGCCCACGCTAATGAGGGGTAAGTCAAGCGTAATAGATTTTATTATTCTTTCTAATTTAAGTGCTTTTGCAATTAATGGAATAAATAAACTTTAAGTTAAAGTACATAACTAGTGGTTTGCTATAGAGCTGGGATTTTCCAGAATTTTTATTTGTAAAATTAAAATTTTTTTTTCATATTTATTATGATGTCAATTGTGAGTTTTAGGAAATTTAACGTTAATGAAATACGTATGTTTATTTTGGATTTACTAGGAAATAATAGCAAAATAATGTTTATATTTTTAAGGGGAATTTTTCGGCAAAAACAATGAAATATAATTATGCTGATAATACGAATTTGGAATAAATATTTGTTTTCAAATCTTTGACATTTTTAGCACTTTTAATTTTATGTGTCTGAAAACGAAGAATTTTGTTTTCGTATAAAAACGTAATTTGGATTATAGATTAGAGTCACAAGTACAACATAAATTATTGTCATAACTCACATTATAGTAAGGACTACTATATATTGTTTACAGTCGAAATTTATATATAGATTATAGTCAGGATTATAAAAATTTTAATACAGATTAAAAAATGTTATTACAGATTATAAGAGAATTAAAGTATTCGATATAGTTGGAACAATAATATATAATTTCAATCGGGAAATAACATACATTATAGTTCTAGTTTAATTCTAGTCCAATTCAAATTCAGTTCTTATTCAATAAATGTTCAATTTTAATTCATTTCTTATTCCGATTATAACTCAGATTGTAATTAAAATTCTAGTTCAGATCTTAGTTCAGATTCTCGTGCAAATTTCAATTCAGATTCAGATTTTAATTTACATTCTGCAGCAAATTATAAATCAGACTATATTTCTCATTCTAGATAAGATTCTAATTCTGATTCTGGTCCAGATTCTATATTCAATTTTAGTTCAGACTCTACTTTAGATTCCAATCTAGTCTCTAGTTCATTCTATACTTCAGTTTCTAGTTCAACTTCTAGTTCAGATTATATTACAGGTTGCAAATTCTATTTCAGATCATAATTCAGACTCTTTTTCAGTTTCTAGTTCATTCTACAATTGAACTTCTAGTTACTATTTCAGATTCTACATCAGATTGCAGACCGGACAATATTTCAGACTTTATTTCAATTTCTCCCTCATTTCCTTCTTCAGATTCTATTTCAACTTTTAACTTAGATTCTAGTTCATTTCCCAATTAAGTGTTTGCTTCAATTTATAACTCAGTTTCTAGTTCAGTTTTCAGTTCAGATTGTAGGTCTATTTCTGGTTCAAAATCTAATTCATACTCTAGTTTCCACTCTAGTTCAACTCAGTTATGTTCTAATTCAGTTCTATTTCAGTTCTGGTTCAGTTCTATTTCATTCCTAGTTCAGTTTTATTTCACTTCTGGTTCAGTTCTAGTGGTGTAACGTCTGGGTTCAACATAATCTCAATGCAACACTTGAACAACTCTTGGGTTTTCCCCATTTTTCAAATTTACCTCTTGCCAATTTTATAATTACAATTTTAAAGCCAAAGATTACAAAATACTTCTAAGTAACTGATTTATGTCTTTATTTGGTTAAGTACATTTTTTTGTACGTTTAGGTTTACAAATAAATCACGTGCCAGGGGTAACAACATTGAATACATTGTTTTTTTTTTTAACAATTGTTTATTACTTTAAGACAACTACAACAACAATAACAACAACACACCCATTTAACTAATACAAATTTTGTAACTAATTAACCCATTAAGTCAAATATGTTTATTAAGACAAAAAAATATGACAATTATAGAGTGAATGGAAAAAAACGTGACTTGAATTTAAAAAGACTTTAAACTTGCACTTGAAGTTGAAAAATTAAGGAAATAAATTAAGATTATTTTTAAGATGAATTATTATTTTTAAAAATATTGATTTTTTAATTAAGGGGATTTTTTTCCTAAAAAAAGAATTTATTTTGGGAATTTTTGTGAAAAAAAATATTATTTAAACATTTTGTATGATTAGAAAGACGGAAGGACGGACAGAGTTGTGTTTTCTAGAGAACAACAAATGCTTCCAATTTCAATCCGATTGGAACAGAATTTAATCTAAAATATTTTGATATCCAGACTTTTAGTAAAATTTAAAATTTAAAGGAATTTTTGTATAAAATATGAGTTACGCAAAAATTTTTATGTAGACATTTTCTTAAGGGAAGAAAGACGGAAGGACGGACAATATTATATCCATCCAGAGTATATGAAAACTGAGAATTTTTATCTGCATATATCAAATGTTATCTCCTTATTTATCCTTTTTTAAAGTAATCCTTCTAAGAAAATTTAGTAAATTATGTACATTTTACTTTATAACGAAAATTAATGAAAATTAATTTAGATTTTTTTCCTAAAAAAAGACGGAAGGATGGACATATTGTCAGGGTACCAGTGTCATATAGTTATCTTGAATTAATACAGCTTTATCCGGAATAAATTTAAAATATTTAGTTATCCTAAAATTTCCCTCTCAAGAAAAGATTTATCAATTTTATTAAAGAAAGTGAAACTATCAAAAAGTAGATCCCTTGTTCATTTAGAAAGACGGACGGAAGGACAGACATTATTAAGAAGGTGGAACCTTGCAAAAAATAATTATAGAATGGACTAGCTTTCTCACTATAGCTAATCCAGTTCTAAAAGAACAATTTTCCAATTATATATTTAAAATTTTTAAAACTACAGATTTAGCTATGTCCGTCCGTCTGTTGGAAACATTCTCACACCTTGAATAATCGTCCGATTTAAATGAAACTTGGTTCTCTTAAAGTATGATATTAAAATTCAAAAAGCTCTTCTATTGAAATTCGACACAGTTATTTGTCTAGCTGTGTCATATATATATTATAGGACTATATTTTGTCATAGCTCCCATATCAGTTCTTTTCCCGGAAAACAGTTTTGAGCTTATAGAACTGTTAGATATAAAGTAATTTTATTGGAACTTGATATATATTCTGCTATAACTTCCATATGAATCCCTTTATGGAACAAGCTATCTAAGAGAACTATACCTTATAGAGCTGTTAGATATAAAGAAATTTTACTGACAATCGGTCTATATTTTGCTATAGTTATGGGTTGAAAGACTTTAGTAAATACTTCACAATATAAGTAAGTGTGGAAGGTCTTCAAAACTTGGCACTGCCGAATATAATATTCTTACTTGTTAAATATTCTGTTTATTACGAGTTCAACCAGTAGTCCCGCTTTTATTAAAAAAAAATACCGTTAAATTAATTAATTTAACAAAATTCCTAGAATATAATAATTTTTTCAAATTTTTTTTTGTTCAAAAATTATTCAAATTATCAATTAATTTATAATCATGAATTTCTAATAATAATTATTATCAGAAAAATTAAAAAAAATAAATGATGCAAAAAAAATTATAAAGAAGTCACGAAAAAAAATTAATAAAAGAAATTAACGTTAAAATAAAAAATAAATAATTATGCAATTTATTTTTGAAAATTTATTTCAAGTATTTTGTTTTATTTAAAAATTATACCAACAACTACAACAAATTTACACAAAATTGGCACGTTTTTAATGACTTTTAAAACCTGATTTACTTTTTTTGATACTTTTTATACCCTCCACCAGCACAAATATTAAAGAGGGTATATTAACTTTGTCATTCTGTTTGTAAACGCTAAGTGGAATCATCGCAAAGCCCATGATGTATATGTATTCTTCTATCAAATCAAAATCTGAGTCGATTTAGTTATGTTCTCCTGTCCGTCTGTCGGTTGTTGGCACACTCACATCCACAATTATTGACAGAAGTCAATGAAATTTTACATGAGTTTTTGGTATAGCAAAATTAGTTCAGTATTTTAAAAGATATAGAACGATATCTGAGGTAACCTCTAAATTTCCTGAGAAAATTATAATAAAATTTTGCATATGTTCTATATTACCACTTCAAAATTGATCAAAATCGGTTCAGGAAAAAGTTATAGTCAAAAATACTTTTGTATATTGCATACGTTTGTGAGTGTATGTGTGATTGTGTGATTGTGTATGTACGAAACATAACTTATATACCTTACAAGCATTTGATTTGGTGGGTATTAAAGATTCGTCATAGCCGAAAATTGCATTATTACTGGTTTTAAAATAATTTTGAATTTTTTCTTAAGTTTTATTTCATATTTCAAGCTTTTTTATAAGAAATATTGTGTCACCAAAATAAAGTGACACAGTGTGCAAAATGGCACAAATTTATATAAAATAAAATTTAAAATGAATTAAAACAAATTTACATAAAATAAGATAAATTTAGCATCAATAAATATTTAAAATAAAATAAATAAATAAATTTAAAAATAGTTCAAAACCAAATGGAAACAAGACAGAATAATTTCAAACAACCACACGAATGGGAACCACCCTAACGCGCACAAAAAATACTCACAACAAATGAATGTTTTACTCCGCACAGACCCTTTTAACCAAAAGTACTACAAAGATAAATAATGTTAACAAATCTTCTATAAAAAGATATAAAATTTCTATGGAAAAATATTTATCTGAAATCTTCTATGGGAAACTCTCAAAAATTTTCTATGTAACGAACACCTTCCACAAATATCCTGAAAAAAGAAAATTTATCAAAATATTTTCTTTTGAAAGAAAAAAATTTTCAAAAATTCTCTAAAGAAATTTTCAAAAATTCTCGAAAAAAAAGAAAAATTTTAAAAAAATTCTTTATAGAAAAAAAAAATCTTCAAAAAATTTTCTATAGGAAGAAAAATTTCCTATAAAAAATATATCAAAAATTTCCTATAAAAAATTTATCAAAAATTTCTATAAAAAATTTATCAAAAATTTTCTATAAAAATTTATCAAAAATTTCCTATAAAAATTTATCAAAAATTTCCTATAAAAAATTTATCAAAAAATTCCTATAAAAATTTATCAAAATTTCCTATAAAATATTTATAAAAAAATTTTCTATAAAAAATTTATCATTAATTTTCTATAAAAAAATTTATCAACAATTTTCTATAAAAAAAATTATAAAAATTTTTTTATGGAAAAAAATTATTACAAAATTTTCTATGGAAAGAAAATTTATCACTAAATTTCAATAGAAAAAAATTATCAAAAATTTTCTATAGAAAGAAAAATTTTCTATGAACATTTCTATAGAAGAACATTTAAAAAATATTTTCTATGGAAAGAAAATTTATGAAAAATTTTCTATGGAAAGAAAATTTATGAAAAATTTCTATGTAAAGAAATTTATGAAAAATTTTCTATGTAAAGAAATTTATGAAAAATTTTCTATGGAAAGAAAATTTATGAAAAGTTTTTTATGGAAAGAAAATTATGAAAATTGTTCATAGAAGAAAATTTATAAAAAATTGTTTATGGAAAGAAATTTATAAAAAATTGTTTATGGAAAGAAAATTTATAAAAAAATTTTCTATGGAAAGAAATTTATAAATGTTCTATGGAAAGAAATTTTATAAAAAATTTTCTATGGAAAAAATTGATCAAAAATTTTCTATAAAAAGAAAATTGATCAAAATTTTCTATTGAAGAAAATTTATCAAAATTTTCTGTAGAGACAAAATTGATCAAAAATTTTCTATAGAAAGAAAATTGATCAAAATTTTCTATAGAAAGAAAATCGATCAAAATTTTCTATAGAAAGAAAATCGATCAAAAATTTTCTATAGGAAAATCGATCAAAAATTTTCTATAGAAAGAAATCGATCAAAAATTTTCTATAGAAAGAAAATCGATCAAAAATTTTCTATAGAAAGAAAATCGATTAAAAATTTTCTATAGAAAGAAATCGATCAAAAATTTTCTATAGAAAGAAAATCGATCAAAAATTTTCTATAGAAAGAAAATGATCAAAAATTTTCATATAGAAAAAAATTGATCAAAAATTTCTATAAAAGAAAATTGATCAAATTTATCAAAAGTTTTATATTGAAAGAAAGTTGATAAAAAATTTTCTATAGAAAGAAAATCGATCAAAAATTTTCTATAGAAAGAAAATCGATCACAATTTTTCTGTAGAAGAATATTGATCAAAAATTGATCCATTAAAAAAATATTAAAATTATCTATTAAAAAGAAAATAAAAATTTTTCAAGGAAGAAAAATTATAAAA
>PYHX02000158.1:88808594-88907979 GCA_004302925.2 Cochliomyia hominivorax | reverse complement strand
CTAAAATTGGCTCTAAATCCTTAATAAGCTCCAATCAAAATCTAATCAAATCCATGATCATTTTTTCAATTTTTTATTAAAAAACTAAAATTGGCTCTAAATCCTTAAATAAGCTCCACAAAATTAATCAAAATCCATGATCATTTTTTCAATCCTAAAATTGGCTCTAACCTAATTAAGCCTCAATCAAGAATAATCAAATCCATGATCATTTTTCAATTTTATTAAAAACTAAAATTGGCTCTAAATCTTAAATAAGCCTCCAATCAAGATCTATAAAATCATGATCATTTTTCAATTTTTATAAAAACCTAAATTGGCTCTAAATCCTTAAAAAGCCTCCAATCAAGAATTAATCAAAATCCATGATCATTTTTCAATTTTTTATTAAAAACCTAAATTGGTCTAAATCCTTAAATAAGCCTCCAGATTCTAATGAAAATCCATGATCATTTTTCATTTTTTATTAAAAATTAAAATTGGCTCTAAATCCTTAAATAAGCCTCCAATCAGAAATCTAATGAAAATCCATGATCATTTTTCAATTTTTATTAAAAACCTAAAATTGGCTCTAAATCCTTAATAAGCCTCCAATCAAGAATCTAATCAAAATCCATGATCATTTTTCATTTTTATTAAAATCTAAATTGGCTCTAAATCTTAAATAAGCCCTCAATCAAGAATCTAATGAAAATCCATGATCATTTTCAATTTTTTATTAAAAACCTAAAATTGGCTCTAAATCCTTAAATAAGCTCCAATCAAGATTCTAATGAAAATCCATGATATTTTTCAATTTTTTATTAAACCTAAATTGGCTCTAAATCCTTAAATAAGCCTCCAATCAAGAATCTAATGAAAATCCATGATCATTTTTCAATTTTTTATTAAAAACTAAAATTGGCTCTAAATCTTAAATAAGCCTCCAATCAAGAATCTAATGAAAATCATGATCATTTTTCAATTTTTTATAACTAAATTGGCTCTAAATCCTTAAATAAGCTCCAATCAAGATCTAATCAAACCATGATCATTTTTCAATTTTTATTAAAAACTAAAATTGGCTCTAAATCCTTAAATAAGCTCCAATCAAGTTCTAATGAAAATCCATGATCATTTTTCAATTTTTTATTAAAACTAAATTGGCTCTAAATCCTTAAATAAGCCTCCAATCAAGATTCTAATGAAATCTGATCATTTTTCAATTTTTATTAAAACCTAAAATTGGCTCTAAATCTTAAATAAGCTCAATCAAGAATCTAATCAAATCCATGATCATTTTTCAATTTTTTATTAAAAACTAAATTGGCTCTAAATCCTTAAATAAGCTCCAATCAAGATTCTAATGAAATCCATGATCATTTTCAATTTTTTATTAAAACTAAAATTGGCTCTAATCCTTAAATAAGCTCCAATCAAGATTAATGAAATCCATGATCATTTTTCAATTTTTATTAAAAACCTAAAATTGGCTCTAAATCCTAAATAAGCTCCATCAAGATTCTAATGAAAATCCATGATCATTTTTCAATTTTTTATTTAAAAACCTAAAATTGGCTCTAAAATCCTTAAATAAGCCTCCAATCAAGAATCTAATCAAAATCCATGATCATTTTCAATTTTTTTATTAAAAATCTAAAATTGGCTCTAATCCTTAATTAAGCCTCCAATCAGATTCTAATCAAAATCCATGATCATTTTTCAATTTTTTTATTAAAAACCTAAAATTGGCTCTAAATCCTTAATAAGCCTCCAATCAAGAATCTAATGAAAAATCCATGATCATTTTTCAATTTTTTATTAAAACCTAAAATTGGCTCTAAATCCTTAAATAAGCCTCCAATCAAGAATCTAATCAAAATCCATGATCATTTTCATTTTTTATTAAAAATCTAAAATTGGCTCTAAATCCTTAAATAAGCCTCCAATCAAGATTCTAATGAAAATCCATGATCATTTTTCAATTTTTTATTAAAAACCTAAAATTGGCTCTAAATCCTTAAATTAAGCCTCCAATCAAGAATCTAATGAAAATCCATGATCATTTTTCATTTTTATTAAAAATCTAAAATTGGCTTCTAAATCCTTAAATAAGCCTCCAATCAAGAATTCTAATGAAAATCCATGATCATTTTTCAATTTTTATTAAAAACTAAAATTGGCTCTAAATCCTTAAATAAGCCTCCAATCAAGAATCTAATCAAAATCCATGATCATTTTTCAATTTTTTATTAAAAATCTAAAATTGGCTCTAAATCCTTAATTAAGCCTCCAATCAAGAATTCTAATGAAAATCCATGATCATTTTTCAATTTTTTATTAAAAACCTAAAATTGGCTCTAAATCCTTAAATAAGCCTCCAATCAAGAATCTAATCAAAATCCATGATCATTTTTCAATTTTTTTATTAAAAATCTAAAATTGGCTCTAAATCCTTAATAAGCCTCCATCAAGAATCTATGAAAATCCATGATCATTTTTCAATTTTTATTAAAAACCTAAAATTGGCTCTAAATCCTTAAATAAGCCTCCAATCAAAGATCTAATGGAAAATCCATGATCATTGTTGCCAATTTTTTATTAAAAAACCCTAAAATTTGGCCTCTAAATCCTTAAATAAGGGCCTCCAATCAAGAAGTCTAATCAAAAATCCATGATCATTTTTTCAATTTTTTTATTAAACACCTTAAAATTGCTCTAAATCCTTAAATAAGCCTCCAATCAAGAATCTAATCAAAATTCCATGATCATTTTTCAATTTTTTATTAAAAAACCTAAATTTGCTCTAAATCCTTAAATAAGCCTCCAATCAAGAATCTAATCAAAATCCATGATCATTTTCAATTTTTTATTAAAAACCTAAAAATTTGCTCTAAATCCTTAAATAAGCCTCCAATCAAGAATCTAATCAAAATCCATGATCATTTTCAATTTTTTATTAAAAACCTAAAATTTGCTCTAAATCCTTAATAAGCCTCCAATCAAGAATCTAAATCAAAATCATGATCATTTTTCATTTTTTATTAAACCTAAAATTGGCTCTAAATCCTTAAATTAAGCCTCCAATCAAGAATCTAATCGAAAATCCATGATCATTTTTCAATTTTTTATTAAAAACCTAAAATTGGCTCTAAATCCTTAAATAAGCCCTCCAATCAAGAATCTAATGAAAATCCATGATCATTTTTCAATTTTTATTAAAAACCTAAAATTGGCTCTAAATCCTTAATAAGCCTCCAATCAAGAATCTAATGAAAATCCATGATCATTTTTCAATTTTTTTATTAAAACCTAAAATTGGCTCTAAATCCTTAAATAAGCCTCCAATCAAGAATCTAATGAAAATCCATGATCATTTTTCAATTTTTTATTAAAACCTAAAATTGGCTCTAAATCCTTAATTAAGCCTCCAATCAAGAATCTAATGAAAATCCATGATCATTTTTCAATTTTTTATTAAAAATCTAAAATTGGCTCTAAATCCTTAAATAAGCCTCCAATCAAGAATCTAATCAAAATCCATGATCATTTTTCAATTTTTTATTAAAAATCTAAAATTGGCTCTAAATCCTTAAATAAGCCTCCAATCAAGATTCTAATGAAAATCCATGACATTTTTCAATTTTTTATTAAAAACCTAAAATTGGCTCTAAATCCTTAATAAGCCTCCAATCAAGATCTAATCAAAATCCATGATCATTTTTCAATTTTTTATTAAAAATCCTAAAATTGCTCTAAATCCTTAAATAAGCCTCCAATCAAGAATCTAATCAAAATCCATGATCATTTTTCAATTTTTTATTAAAAACCTAAAATTGGCTCTAAATCCTTAAATAAGCCTCCAATCAAGAATCTAATGAAAATCCATGATCATTTTTTCAATTTTTTATTAAAAACTAAAATTGGCTCTAAATCCTTAAATAAGCCTCCAATCAAGATTCTAATGAAATCCATGATCATTTTTCAATTTTTTATTAAAAACCTAAAATTGGCTCTAAATCCTTAAATAAGCCTCCAATCAAGAATCTAATCAAAATCCATGATCATTTTTCAATTTTTTATTAAAAACCTAAAATTGGCTCTAAATCCTTAAATAAGCCTCCAATCAAGAATCTAATGAAAATCCATGATCATTTTTTCAATTTTTTATTAAAAACTAAAATTGGCTCTAAATCCTTAAATAAGCCTCCATCAAGATCTAATCAAAATCCATGATCATTTTTCAATTTTTTATTAAAAATCTAAAATTGGCTCTAAATCCTTAAATAAGCCTCCATCAAGATCTAATGAAAATCCATGATCATTTTCAATTTTTATTAAAAACCTAAAATTGGCTCTAAATCCTTAATAAGCCTCCAATCAAGAATCTAATAAAATCCATGATCATTTTTCAATTTTTTTATTAAAAACCTAAAATTGGCTTCTAAATTCTTAAATAAGCCTCCAATCAAGAATCTAATGAAAATCCATGATCATTTTCAATTTTTTATTAAAAACCTAAAATTGGCTCTAAATCCTTAAATACAGCCTCCAATCAAGAATCTAATGAAAATCCATGATCATTTTTCATTTTTTATTAAAACCTAAAATGCTCTAATCCTTAATAAGCCTCCAATCAAGAATCTAATGAAAATCCATGATCATTTTTTCATTTTTTTATTAAAAACTAAAATTGGCTCTAAATCCTTAATTAAGCCTCCAATCAAGATCTAATGAAAACCATGATCATTTTTCAATTTTTTATTAAAAACCTAAAATTGCTCTAAATCCTTAATAAGCCTCCAATCAAGAATCTTAATGAAAATCCATGATCATTTTTCATTTTTTATTAAAAACCTAAATTGGCTCTAAATCCTTAATAAGCCTCCAATCAAGATTCTAATGAAAATCCATGATCATTTTTCAATTTTTTATTAAAAACCTAAAATTGGCTCTAAATCCTTAATAAGCCTCCAATCAAGATTCTAATGAAAATCCATGATCATTTTTCAATTTTTTTATTAAAAACCTAAAATTGGCTCTAAATCCTTAAATAAGCCTCCAATCAAGAATCTAATGAAAATCCATGATCATTTTTCATTTTTTATTAAAATCTAAAATTGGCCTCTAAATCCTTAAATAAGCCTCCAATCAAGAATCTAATTGAAAATCCATGATCATTTTTCAATTTTTTATTAAAAACCTAAAATTGGCTCTAAATCCTTAAATAAGCCTCCAATCAAAATCTAATCAAAATCCATGATCATTTTCAATTTTTTATTAAAAATCTAAAATTGGCTCTAAATCCTTAATAAGCCTCCAATCAAGATTCTAATGAAAATCCATGATCATTTTTCAATTTTTTATTAAAAACCTAAAATTGGCTCTAAATCCTTAAATAAGCCTCCAATCAAGATCTAATGAAAATCCATGATCATTTTTTCAATTTTTTATTAAAAACCTAAAATTGGCTCTAAATCCTTAAATAAGCCTCCAATCAAGATTCTAATGAAAATCCATGATCATTTTTCAATTTTTTATTAAAAACCTAAAATTGGCTCTAAATCCTTAAATAAGCCTCCAATCAAGAATCTAATCAAAATCCATGATCATTTTTCAATTTTTTATTAAAAATCTAAAATTGGCTCTAAATCCTTAAATAAGCCTCCAATCAAGAATTCTAATGAAAATCCATGATCATTTTTCAATTTTTTATTAAAAATCTAAAATTGGCTCTAAATCCTTAAATAAGCCTCCAATCAAGAATCTAATCAAAATCCATGATCATTTTTCAATTTTTTATTAAAAACCTAAAATTGGCTCTAAATCCTTAAATAAGCCTCCAATCAAGAATCTAATCAAAATCCATGATCATTTTTCAATTTTTATTAAAAACCTAAAATTGGCTCTAAATCCTTAATTAAGCCTCCAATCAAGATTCTAATGAAAATCCATGATCATTTTTCAATTTTTTATTAAAAACCTAAAATTGGCTCTAAATCCTTAAATAAGCCTCCAATCAAGAATCTAATCAAAATCCATGATCATTTTTCAATTTTTATTAAAAACCTAAAATTGGCTCTAAATCCTTAAATAAGCCTCCAATCAAGAATCTAATCAAAATCCATGATCATTTTTCAATTTTTTATTAAAAATCTAAAATTGGCTCTAAATCCTTAAATAAGCCTCCAATCAAGATCTAATGAAAATCCATGATCATTTTTCAATTTTTTATTAAAAATCTAAAATTGGCTCTAAATCCTTAAATAAGCCTCCAATCAAGAATCTAATCAAAATCCATGATCATTTTTCAATTTTTTATTAAAAATCTAAAATTGGCTCTAAATCCTTAAATAAGCCTCCAATCAAGAATCTAATGAAAATCCATGATCATTTTTCAATTTTTTATTAAAAATCTAAAATTGGCTCTAAATCCTTAAATAAGCCTCCAATCAAGAATCTAATGAAAATCCATGATCATTTTTCAATTTTTTATTAAAAACCTAAAATTGGCTCTAAATCCTTAAATAAGCCTCCAATCAAGAATCTAATCAAAATCCATGATCATTTTTCAATTTTTTATTAAAAATCTAAAATTGGCTCTAAATCCTTAAATAAGCCTCCAATCAAGAATCTAATCAAAATCCATGATCATTTTTCAATTTTTTATTAAAAACCTAAAATTGGCTCTAAATCCTTAAATAAGCCTCCAATCAAGAATCTAATGAAAATCCATGATCATTTTTCAATTTTTTATTAAAAACCTAAAATTGGCTCTAAATCCTTAAATAAGCCTCCAATCAAGAATCTAATCAAAATCCATGATCATTTTTCAATTTTTTATTAAAAACCTAAAATTGGCTCTAAATCCTTAAATAAGCCTCCAATCAAGAATCTAATGAAAATCCATGATCATTTTTCAATTTTTTATTAAAAACCTAAAATTGGCTCTAAATCCTTAAATAAGCCTCCAATCAAGAATCTAATCAAAATCCATGATCATTTTTCAATTTTTTATTAAAAACCTAAAATTGGCTCTAAATCCTTAAATAAGCCTCCAATCAAGAATCTAATGAAAATCCATGATCATTTTTCAATTTTTTATTAAAAACCTAAAATTGGCTCTAAATCCTTAAATAAGCCTCCAATCAAGAATCTAATGAAAATCCATGATCATTTTTCAATTTTTTATTAAAAACCTAAAATTGGCTCTAAATCCTTAAATAAGCCTCCAATCAAGAATCTAATGAAAATCCATGATCATTTTTCAATTTTTTATTAAAAACCTAAAATTGGCTCTAAATCCTTAAATAAGCCTCCAATCAAGAATCTAATGAAAATCCATGATCATTTTTCAATTTTTTATTAAAAACCTAAAATTGGCTCTAAATCCTTAAATAAGCCTCCAATCAAGAATCTAATGAAAATCCATGATCATTTTTCAATTTTTTATTAAAAACCTAAAATTGGCTCTAAATCCTTAAATAAGCCTCCAATCAAGAATCTAATGAAAATCCATGATCATTTTTCAATTTTTTATTAAAAACCTAAAATTGGCTCTAAATCCTTAAATAAGCCTCCAATCAAGAATCTAATGAAAATCCATGATCATTTTTCAATTTTTTATTAAAAACCTAAAATTGGCTCTAAATCCTTAAATAAGCCTCCAATCAAGAATCTAATCAAAATCCATGATCATTTTTCAATTTTTTATTAAAAACCTAAAATTGGCTCTAAATCCTTAAATAAGCCTCCAATCAAGAATCTAATGAAAATCCATGATCATTTTTCAATTTTTTATTAAAAACCTAAAATTGGCTCTAAATCCTTAAATAAGCCTCCAATCAAGAATCTAATCAAAATCCATGATCATTTTTCAATTTTTTATTAAAAACCTAAAATTGGCTCTAAATCCTTAAATAAGCCTCCAATCAAGAATCTAATGAAAATCCATGATCATTTTTCAATTTTTTATTAAAAACCTAAAATTGGCTCTAAATCCTTAAATAAGCCTCCAATCAAGAATCTAATCAAAATCCATGATCATTTTTCAATTTTTTATTAAAAATCTAAAATTGGCTCTAAATCCTTAAATAAGCCTCCAATCAAGAATCTAATCAAAATCCATGATCATTTTTCAATTTTTTATTAAAAACCTAAAATTGGCTCTAAATCCTTAAATAAGCCTCCAATCAAGAATCTAATGAAAATCCATGATCATTTTTCAATTTTTTATTAAAAACCTAAAATTGGCTCTAAATCCTTAAATAAGCCTCCAATCAAGAATCTAATGAAAATCCATGATCATTTTTCAATTTTTTATTAAAATCCTAAAATTGGCTCTAAATCCTTAAATAAGCCTCCAATCAAGAATCTAATCAAAATCCATGATCATTTTTCAATTTTTTATTAAAAACCTAAAATTGGCTCTAAATCCTTAATAAGCCTCCAATCAAGAATCTAATGAAAATCCATGATCATTTTTCAATTTTTTATTAAAAACCTAAAATTGGCTCTAAATCCTTAAATAAGCCTCCAATCAAGAATCTAATGAAAATCCATGATCATTTTTCAATTTTTTATTAAAAACCTAAAATTGGCTCTAAATCCTTAATAAGCCTCCAATCAAGAATCTAATCAAAATCCATGATCATTTTTCAATTTTTTATTAAAAACCTAAAATTGGCTCTAAATCCTTAAATAAGCCTCCAATCAAGAATCTAATGAAAATCCATGATCATTTTTCAATTTTTTATTAAAAACCTAAAATTGGCTCTAAATCCTTAAATAAGCCTCCAATCAAGAATCTAATGAAAATCCATGATCATTTTTCAATTTTTATTAAAAACCTAAAATTGGCTCTAAATCCTTAAATAAGCCTCCAATCAAGATTCTAATGAAAATCCATGATCATTTTTCAATTTTTTATTAAAACCTAAAATTGGCTCTAAATCCTTAAATAAGCCTCCAATCAAGAATCTAATCAAAATCCATGATCATTTTTCAATTTTTTATTAAAAACCTAAAATTGGCTCTAAATCCTTAATAAGCCTCCAATCAAGAATCTAATGAAAATCCATGATCATTTTTCAATTTTTTATTAAAAACCTAAAATTGGCTCTAAATCCTTAAATAAGCCTCCAATCAAGAATCTAATCAAAATCCATGATCATTTTTCAATTTTTTATTAAAAACCTAAAATTGGCTCTAAATCCTTAAATAAGCCTCCAATCAAGAATCTAATGAAAATCCATGATCATTTTTCAATTTTTTATTAAAAATCTAAAATTGGCTCTAAATCCTTAAATAAGCCTCCAATCAAGATTCTAATCAAAATCCATGATCATTTTTCAATTTTTTATTAAAAATCTAAAATTGGCTCTAAATCCTAATAAGCCTCCAATCAAGATTCTAATGAAAATCCATGATCATTTTCAATTTTTATTAAATCTAAAATTGGCTCTAATCCTTAATAAGCCTCCAATCAAGATCTAATGAAATCCATGATCATTTTTCAATTTTTTATTAAAAACCTAAAATTGGCTCTAAATCCTTAAATAAGCCTCCAATCAAGAATCTAATCAAAATCCATGATCATTTTTCAATTTTTTATTAAAAACCTAAAATTGGCTCTAAATCCTTAATAAGCCTCCAATCAAGATTCTAATGAAAATCCATGATCATTTTTCAATTTTTTATTAAAAACCTAAAATTGGCTCTAAATCCTTAATTAAGCCTCCAATCAAGATTCTAATGAAAATCCATGATCATTTTTCAATTTTTTATTAAAAACCTAAAATTGGCTCTAAATCCTTAAATAAGCCTCCAATCAAGAATCTAATGAAAATCCATGATCATTTTTCAATTTTTTATTAAAAACCTAAAATTGGCTCTAAATCCTTAAATAAGCCTCCAATCAAGAATCTAATCAAAATCCATGATCATTTTTCAATTTTTTATTAAAAACCTAAAATTGGCTCTAAATCCTTAATAAGCCTCCAATCAAGAATCTAATGAAAATCCATGATAATTTTTCATTTTTTTATTAAAAACCTAAAATTGGCTCTAAATCCTTAAATAAGCCTCCAATCAAGAATCCTAATCAAAATCCATGATAATTTTTCAATTTTTTTACTAAAAACCTAAAATTGGCTGTAAATCCTTAAATAAGCCTCCAATCAAGAATCTAATCAAAATCCATGATCATTTTTCAATTTTTTATTAAAAACCTAAAATTGGCTCTAAATCCTTAATTAAGCCTCCAATCAAGAATCTAATGAAAATCCATGATAATTTTTCATTTTTTTATTAAAAACCTAAAATTGGCTCTAAATCCTTAAATAAGCCTCCAATCAAGAATCCAATCAAAATCCATGATCATTTTTCAATTTTTTTACTAAAAACCTAAAATTGGCTGTAAATCCTTAAATAAGCCTCCAATCAAGAATCCAATCAAAATCCATGATCATTTTTCAATTTTTTATTAAAAACCTAAAATTGGCTCTAAATCTTAATTAAGCCTCCAATCAAGAATCTAATGAAAATCCATGATAATTTTTCATTTTTTTATTAAAAACCTAAAATTGGCTCTAAATCCTTAAATAAGCCTCCAATCAAGAATCCAATCAAAATCCATGATCATTTTTCAATTTTTTACTAAAAACCTAAAATTGGCTGTAAATCCTTAATTAAGCCTCCAATCAAGAATCTAATGAAAATCCATGATAATTTTTCATTTTTTATTAAAAACCTAAAATTGGCTTTAAATCCTTAATTAAGCCTCCAATCAAGATTCTAATGAAAATCCATGATCATTTTTCATTTTTTTATTAAAAACCTAAAATTGGCTCTAAATCCTTAAATAAGCCTCCTATCAAGAATCTAATGAAAATCCATGATCATTTTTCAATTTTTTATTAAAAACCTAAAATTGGCTCTAAATCCTTAAATAAGCCTCCTATCAAGAATCTAATGAAAATCCATGATCATTTTTCAATTTTTTATTAAAAACCTAAAATTGGCTCTAAATCCTTAAATAAGCCTCCAATCAAGAATCCAATCAAAATCCATGATCATTTTTCAATTTTTTATTAAAAACCTAAAATTGGCTCTAAATCCTTAATTAAGCCTCCAATCAAGAATCTAATGAAAATCCATGATCATTTTTCAATTTTTTATTAAAAACCTAAAATTGGCTGTAAATCCTTAAATAAGCCTCCAATCAAGATTCTAATGAAAATCCATGATCATTTTTCAATTTTTTATTAAAAACCTAAAATTGGCTCTAAATCCTTAAATAAGCCTCCAATCAAGAATCCAATCAAAATCCATGATCATTTTCAATTTTTTATTAAAAACCTAAAATTGGCTCTAAATCCTTAATTAAGCCTCCAATCAAGAATCCAATCAAAATCCATGATCATTTTTCAATTTTTTATTAAAAACCTAAAATTGGCTGTAAATCCTTAAATAAGCCTCCAATCAAGATTCTAATGAAAATCTATGATCATTTTTCAATTTTTTTTAAAAACCTAAAATTGGCTCTAAATCCTTAAATAAGCCTCCAATCAAGAATCTAATGAAAATCCATGATAATTTTTCAATTTTTTACTAAAAACCTAAAATTGGCTCTAAATCCTTAAATAAGACTCCAATCAAGAATCCAATGAAAATCCATGATAATTTTTCAATTTTTTTCTAAAAACCTAAAATTGGCTCTAAATCCTTAAATAAGCCTCCAATCGAGAATCTAATGAAAATCCATGATCATTTTTAAATTTTTAATTAAAAACCTAAAATTGGCTCTAAATCCTTAAATAAGTCTCCAATCAAGAATCTAATCAAAATCCATGATCATTTTTCAATTTTTATTAAAAACCTAAAATTGCCTTTAAATTCTTAAATAAGCCTCCAATCAAGAATTTAATGAAAATCCATGATCATTTTTCAATTTTTTTCTAAAAACCTAAAATTGGCTCTAAATCCTTAAATAAGATTCCAATCAAGAATCTATTGAAAATCCGTGATCATTTTTCAATTTTTTATTAAAAACCTAAAATTGACTCTAAATCCTTAAATAAGCCTCCAATCAAGAATCTGATGAAAATCCATGATCATTTTTCAATTTTTTATTAAAAACCTAAAGTTGGCTCTAAATACTTAAATAAGCCTCGAATCAAGAATCTAATGAAAATCCATGATCATTTTTCAATTTTTTTATTAAAAACCTAAAATTGGCTCTAAATCCTTAAATAAGCCTCCAATGAAGAATCTAATGACTAAATATTTTCGTCTTTATGTTTTGTTGTCTAAAATTATGCTCTTTTTTTCTTTTTCAAGTACTTCTTTTTATATTTTTCCTTCAAAACACTTCCTTTTCCAACACCTTGTCTTTGATAAAAAATTTTGTAAAAAGCCATAATTCTTTTTGTAAAGTTGTTCATTTCCTGTGTTGTAGAAACAGAATTCATATATTCATATATCTCAGGCGGTTTACACTTAAATCCATTTTTATATTCAATATTTTTGTTATGCAAATTGTTGCATACTTTTTGGGTTATGACTACTTAAAAACGTGCCATACAAAATGTGCGAGTATTTAGAGAAAAAGTACCAAGATTTATATATGTCTTTTGCTTCCTTTTCTCTTTATATCTTTTTGGGTACTTTGTTGTTTGTGTTGTGATTTCATTTTACATTTGTTTTATTCATAGAAGTGTAGCAAAAAGGAGAAGAAGAATGAAAAAAGACCTACAAGAGCGTCTTAAAATTCAAATAGAAAATTCCGAATATAAAGCTGCAGCATAATTTAGGTGGAATTTTTTTATAAATATTTTTTAAAAATCCCTTGACATATGCTAGAATATTTAAAAGTGGTAAAATACGAGAATTCATTCTATAGCATATTTTACAGGCGTTTAGCATACAAACATACTTTTAGGAGAACAGAAAAAACAATGATTTAAATATTTTTAAACTTAAATAAAAACTTGTGCATATTCACATTGTTTTAGTTGCAAATACAAGTTTTCGAAAATAAATATGAAAACTTAAAATTAAATTTATGTTATTTTTTCCATTGTTTTATTTTCAATTTCAATTTCTGTAGCCTACTTTAAGGTTAACAGTGTTTTTTTTTTTACTTTATTATTAGATTTTCTCTTATACATAGTTTCACATTCAATATTGTGGTTTGCTTTTGGTCACATTTGTTGCATTGAAGAAACGTCCCCTTAACCCTTCACCTCCTCTCGTGTTCTTTAACTTTTAGTGTTTTTCTATTTGTGTAGCATATTTCAAGGGGTTGTTATAGAATCTTGCTATTTTTTCTAGTATTAGTACTGCAGCTTTTGCATGCTCAGCTTGAGGTTGTGAATTCCTTAAAGTTTATACAAATACTTGAAATTATTAGAGAAAATACACTGAGCAAACTACTACTCACCCCTAAAAGTACTCTTTCTAAAATTAAAACAAAACAAAATTTGTTTAGTTTATATAAAAAAGAATTTAAACAAGTTTTTTATAACACTAATTTGTAACAGTTCCTTTTGGGGCACCTTTTTTAAAGCCTGAAATTTATTAAAGTAACTAAAAAATAATTATAATAACTCCTAAGGTTATGCTTCATTTCTTATTCAACTAATTAACAAATTATTCCCAATACTCCTTTAAGTATGCTTTAATTTATTGGTATTTAGAAATATCTCTCATATGTTTTACTCTTTCTAATTGTAACATAAATTATAAGTCTCTTTTTTTTATATCACTGGTATGTGTGTTAAAATTTCAATTAAAATTGTAGCATAATTTTAGGCTACAAATGTCATTCAAATATTTGTCATATTATTTAAACATGAGCATATTTTACACTTGTAAAGAATTTTTGAACAAAATACTTTAAGTTCATAAATAATTCAGCAAATTTATGTTAAAAAATAGGAAAAAAGTATAAATAAAAATGAGAAAAATAAATTTATTCAGTGTCTAATTCTACTTGATTCTACAAAGAGTTCTAATTCAGACTCTTTAAAAGATTTTGGTTTTTAATCAGGTTGAAATAGAGATTATGAATCTCTTTGTTCCATTTCACGTTCTAAAGCAGATTTTAGTCTTGAGTCTTAAATTGGACCAAAGATTAGTGTTGTATTATCATACGACTTAAATAGATAATTAAAATTTTAAATTTGTGGGAGTATCCCTCCTCCAGGTCTTATCTGTCTTGCGTTTTGTCTGGTAAAATAGATTCTTGAGAATGTAATCAGGGCCAAATTAGGGAACTTTCCCTGTTACAGTTCCTTAGATATTCCATAATAATTATTTGACTGGCATAGGTGATACCCTTCCTTCTGTATTAATCCATACTACGTTTTGTCCAGTAAAACAGTTCCTTGAGAAAGTAGTTGGGACTAAATTTAAAAAAATTCGAACTGATTTTATCTTAAAATCTGATTCAGATTTTGGTAAAAGTTTTATATCACATTCAATTTTGAATTTTATTTCAAATAGTATTTTAGACTTAAATTCTGATTCCAGTTCAGATTTTATTTCAGAAATTGGTTCTGATATTTATTCATATATTCTAGTTGACTTTTAGTTCAGTAATAGTTCAGATTTAATTTATTTCTAGTTTAGTTCTCGTGCATTTCTAGTTCAGTTCCAGTTCAGTTCTAGTTCAGTACTCTTTTACGGGTTTGATTTTATTTGATTTCAATTCCAGTTTACTTATACTTCCAAACTTTAAGCCAAGATTTATTTATTATTTTCATCATTATTTTATCAATATATTTTTATCTCTCTCTCTCAATATTTACTTCAGGAGAAGTTAACTTTTATTACATTTTTTGTTGTTTCCTGCATTAACATAATAAATCCATTTACTTGTATGTGTCTTTCATCCCTCTTCATTTATTTATTTTAGTACTAATCAATCTCAATGAAATCAATCTGTTTCTAATTGATTCTCCGCCTTAATCCTTAACACAAATTTCCAAAAAAAACTCTATTTTTATCGGATCCCATCTGCTTAGTATAACTGAACTAAGTAAAACTGCTGCTACAATATTATATTTTTGTTATTATTCCAACTGCTGCTATTTGGAATAAGATAGTTTCATATTTGTTGTTATTGTTGTTGTTGTTGCTATTATTTCTATTTTGTGTAACATTTTATTTGAGTCAATTACTTTGAGATTCACCCTTCCATAAGCTGGGGGCGAAAACCTTTGGAGACTTGTCTCAATTTGTATTAAATTCCATTTACTAAGTATTCGCATTCACATGTATTTTTCTTTTCTTTCCAATAAGTAACATGTTTTAGTTTAGTTTGATATAGTTTCAGTTTCAGTTTTAGTCTCTTTCTGATATTTTATATTTACAATCTGTTTTATTTTCTATTTATTTCTAACAAAGAGGCAATTGGCAACAAATAAAGTGGGATTTCAGGGGCGTATGTCAGCGACAGTCTAACTGTATTATAATGCAAATGTATGTGTTTGTGTGTGTGTGTATGTAGAAATATTTAAAAGGGTTTGAAGTATGAAGGGCATCTCAATAAAAGCATTTTTAATTTAGTTTTTATTTTACATTTAATTAAATTAAGTGTAGTTTAAATGAACATCCCCGAGATAGAGAGAAGAACTAAGTAGAAAAAGCAACAATAAAGATACAAAAGAAACACATCAACAGCAATGAGAAAATCATTGAATTTATTATAAAACAAATTTAAATGTTTTAGTTAAATAAATACAGAATAAAGAATATTTTAGATACATAATTTAAAATGACTCACTTTAAACTTAAAGATACTTTAGAGAGGGATAAAACAACAACAATAACAATAAAAAAAGATTTAAAAGATTTTAAAGGTAGAAAAGCTGTTAAAGGTTGTGAACAGGTTTAGTGAACTTCTCACACAAAAAAGTAATCAATCAATTTGTGCTTAAATTGGGATGTCAGAAATATAATGTGATTTCTTTTTTAAGCATAATGGAAAATTGGAATTAGATAATCTTGTAAAATATAAAATTATTATGGTAGACAAAATAAAGTTGAAAAGTCATCTATAACACATTTCATTCTTAAATCGATATTTGAATAAAACAACAAGAGAATAAAACTAAACTAGAGCTAAAATATAATACAACGAGAACTAAAATAGAACTAAGATAGAACTGAATTAGAACCGAAATAGAACTAAAATTGAACTTGAACTAGAACGAAAATAGAACTGAACTGGAACTGAACTATAATTGAACTATAACTGAACTATAATTGAACTGAACTGGAACTGAAAAAGAACTGAACTGGAATTGAACTGGAACTGAAATAGAACTGAACTGGAACTGAACTAGAACTGAACTATTATTGAACTATAACTGAACTATAACTGAACTATAACTGAACTAGAACTGAACTAGAACTGAACTAGAGCTGAACTGGAACTGAAATAGAACTGGACTGGAACTGAAATAGAACTGGACTGGAACTGAACTAGAACTGAACTAGAACTGAACTAGAACTGAAATACAACTGAACTAGAACTGAAATAGAACTGAACTGGAACTGAACTAGAACTGAAATAGAACTGAACTGAAACTGAACTGGAACTGAAATAGAACTGAACTAGAATTGTTCTAGAACTGAAATAGAACTGAATTAGAACTTAACTAGAATAAAACCAGAGCTGAATCAGAGTGACCAGAATGTGAACTTATTTAAATCGTATTAAAACTAGTTATAGCTCGACTATGTAATACCCTACACCACAACGTTGGTTATAAATAAATGGTGGTTACGAAAATGTAATGATTTACGTTCGTATAATTTTATTTTCTAAATTATTTCTTATGCACCGCATTTTTGTGAAACCAACATTTTTGTGAAATTTATCCACTTTTAAGTAAATTGCTGCGGGGGTTAAATGGGAGCCACATAAAGGCCGACCATCGTATAATTTTGAACATCGATTTTTGCCAGTATTTATCTAAATTTGACCAGTTAACCTAACAATACCAGCGTAAATATAAAATATATACCTTCAAAATGATATTTGGATGGGAGCTTGAACGATACATATGAGATAAATGAAGCTGATCTACGCACATCGATTCAGAATATCAGAAGAATTATTTCTGCCAGACTTAAAATCAGTTTATATTTAGGACTTGAATGAACTTAAACCTCATTCCGGAAGGACATTTGTATGGTGCTACCTGAAATGTTTGACCAAAGATTAACAATTTTAATAGACTTCGTCCTTGGGCTGAAATAATAGTTTGCACACAATTTCGTGAAGTTATTTAAAAATATGATCTGTAGAGTATTCACAATAGAGTTTCAAACGCAATAGTGCTCACAATGTTTACGTGGACAATCAGCCGAACAGACAGGTGGACAGACGGATGACGTTATTGTGTAACTTAAATTAGATTTTGATCTAGAATCTATAACATAAACTACATTCTAAAATCAGTCTAATTGGGATCCTAAACGAGAATATGTACTCTGAATAAAATTTTAACCAGAAAATTAAGTAAAATCGGAAATAGAAATTAAAGTAGAATATAAAATACAATCTGATTTGGAATATGAATGTGGACCTGATTTTGAAGCTGGAATGAAGCTGATTTGATATTAAAACTGCACTATAATTTGGTGAAGAATCTGGATTAAAACCTGATCTTGAAACAAAACAGGAATCTGAAATAGAATCATAAATAAAATATTATCAGGAGATAAAACTAGAATCTGAATTAATACCTAATTTAGAGTTCAAGTAGAATTTTAATTTGAATCCAATGTAATGTTTTAGCCGGAATTCATAAGCTTATAATTCTTATTAAGTTGATTTATAAATTGATATGAATATTGAAGGTTGAGATTGTATCGGCGTGGTTCATAAGAGACAGGAAATCGCCAATCAAGTCTCTGAGGTGAATTTTGAAAGCACTTGACTTCGGTAAAATGTTAATAACTACACGAGCAGATTCGGCTGTGACGTTCTGGTATAAAAAGATAGTTAGAAAGAAGTCTTAAGAACGTTTGTATGTATTGTAGAAACTATTAAAACCTGAAACTGTCA
This sequence comes from Cochliomyia hominivorax, assembly GCA_004302925.2. NCBI lineage: Eukaryota > Metazoa > Arthropoda > Insecta > Diptera > Calliphoridae > Cochliomyia > Cochliomyia hominivorax. The sequence goes on along the minus strand of PYHX02000158.1, from coordinate 88,889,921 downwards.
TCCGAACCAGAGATAACCTACGAGTTTAGAAACTTGAGCATTAAAGCCCGATTAAACTACTACACCTACTTTACTTTGCCGATTGCAAAAGACGAATACCCATAAGAAGCCTGGCTAAAGAAAGAAAACAAATCATAACAGCCGATTGTATACAAAATGCCTACTACAAGGGGACTCTTCCTAATCGAAATCGAAGTGAGACTGGTTAATGATAAGCAGCCGAAAACCGATCATATTCCCGGTTCCCGAACTGGGTTGAAGAGAAGAAATCGAAAGCCGATCATATTCCAAATCTCCTTCGAATAAATTAAAATTAATTAAGAAATCATAACCCCCAGAGAGGGTAAATTTAACGTTTTCTTACTTAAGGTTTGTGGATCCTTAAGTAGATTATGGCGGCTGCTGAGCTACCTCAACCAAATAATAAAATCACGTTACAGTATTTAAACTAAAGTCCGAACTAGACTTTTAACTTTATCCTAAATTAGAAACTGAACTTTAGTCTGAATTTCAGTCTGATTTTGATTTTAAATTAGAAACTAAACTGGAGCTTGAACAGTTATCTAATCAATAATCTTAAATTTTATTTAACGTGGAAGCTGAACTGGGGTCGGAGCTAGATTCTAAACTAAAATCAATATTTAAGTCTTAACTGAATACAAATTAGAATCTGAATTAGATTCTAAGTTAGTGCATAAACTTTAGTCCTGAACGGAGTCGGGACTAGAATCTGAACAAAAATATGAACCGCTAAAATCAAAAACTAAATCTAAACTGGGGTTTGATCAAGATTCGAAATTCGGGAGTATATTAAAATCTTAAATATAATTTCAGCTGGAATTTTTACAGAAATCAGGTATCCTTACTAGAATCTGAGTCAATGGACTAAACTCTGAGTTAACGTCTAAACTGAAATCAAAAAAGAATCTTAACTATTGTCTAAACTAAAGTCTAAAACATAATCTAGAATTAAAACTAGAACCTGAATTAGATTCTTAGATTCAAGAAGTTTAAGGAGAATTTTAAATAGGATTCAAACAAAAGTCTGGACTAGAACTTGAATTAGTATCTGAATTGTAATCTGAACTTGAAAAATCTTAACTAAGTAGAATGTGAGCTATAATCTAAACCAGATTCTAAGGAGTGACGTTAACTGGAAACTAGATTAGAGTCTAAAGTTGAATAGAAACTTAAGTCTAAACTACTAGAATTTGAATTAGAGTTTTATAAAATAGAATCTGAACTAAGTTCTAAACAAGAACTTGAATTAAGTTCTGAACTATAATGCAAACTAGAATCTAAACTGGAATTTGATAAAAAAAATTAACTGGAATTAAAAGGACAAAACAAAACTTTATGCTGAATGAGAATTCAAAAGTTATCTTAACTGGGGTTTGAATGAGAATTTAAACTTTAAACTGATTTTAAATCTGTGACAGAATTTAAACTGAATTAATGATTGGAACAGAATTTGAACTTAAATATAAACTGTTACTAAAGGAGGATATAAATTGAAATCTGTATTATAATATAAAATTTGAATCTGATCAAGAATCTGATCAAAAATCTTTAAGCTACAGTTCGAACCTAAATAATATCCTGAACTTAAATCTGAATCAAAAAATAAAGTAGGATCTTAATTAAAATCTGAACATGAATCTCAAGTGGAATTAGAATCAAAAAAGCTGAATTATATTCTGTCTGAGATCAGAGATATAATGTGAATGAACTATAATTTAATATGAACTGAACTTGAATCTAAACTAGTATTTGAACCATAAAAATCTTAACTTGAATTGAAATCTGAACTAAAATTAAAAGTAGTTAAAAACTAAGCTTAACTGAAACGGAAACGGAAATTGCGAACTTCATTAAGTTTTATTGTTTATAAAAAAATGTCCTTATAAAGTGAAAAAATCACTAACAATATGTTTTGTTTTGTTGTTCGTTTTGAAATGTAAAATATAAATTTCACTTACCCTAAACATGATGAGACCAAACTTTTTCTACTCGTAGTTGAGTTAAGTTTATTTGAAGAATTTCTACCCAGACAGGAACCCATAATAATAAAATTTTATTTTATAATTTTCCTTTGTTTTGCTTTCATAAATAACATTTTTCATAGATTTTCCTTTTGTTTTTGTTATTTTTCAAACATATGAAAGGAAAACCATATTTTTCATTCTATTGTTTTCTTTTCTCTGTTGTTGTTGTTTTCTTTCTTTGTTTTTTGTAATGGTTGTAGCTCTAATGAACTTGTCTATGAACCCACACATATGCACAGATATTTCTTCACATATTTTTTTTTTTTTTGGTTGGTTTGAGGAAAAACTTTGTCTAATCAAAATCCTTTGAACCATAAACCAAAGACTTGAAGGGTTTTTTTTTGCGATTTTGTGGGCCTAAACAAATTTTTTTGTTGTGTTAAATAACCTTGATTTTGTTGCTGCCAAAATATGGCCCGACAAAAAATGCTAAAACAAAAAAAGCCCTTTTTTATGTGTGTAATTGACAAAAGGAAGAACTAAACGAAACAAATTTACAACAACCATAAAAGAAACAAAAAAAATGGAGTTTAGGAACAACAATTTCACAAACACCCCACAATAGGTCAAGGATTTAGCTTTATTCTGTTCTTGTTGTTACTTCCAATTCGTATAACAGGAAAGAAGGAAAAGAAAACTTTAAATCAAAACTTTGTTTTGCATAAAAAAAGTGGAAACTTTCACTTTTCTTGGCAAATCGTAAATTTTCGTTTACTCTTCAGGAAGTATTTTTCCTCTCTGAAATTTGAAGCAAAATTTTCACCAAAAAACAAAATTTATTTTATTTTCACATTTCACTTTTATAAATTTTCCATTTTTCTTAAATTTTTTTAAATAAATTTTTCCTTTTCAATTCACTATATTTTCACTTCATTTCTCTTCTTTATTTACTTGTGCGTTTAGTTTTTTTTGCATGTCCACTTTCCATTTATTATTACTATTTTCCGTTTTCCTATTTATTTTTCATTTTTTTCTCACATTTTCTCTTGTTAAAAGTTTTTCTTAATATTTTCCGTTTCGTTGTGTTTGGAAGTCAATGACGTATGATGATTTTTCTATGACTCCTGTCTAACTATGGCGGTAGTTTGTTACTTATACTTTGTATGTGCATTTATAATTTACGCTCTTTGTTTTGTTATGCTCCCACTCTCTGATTAAAGCTTTCAAAACAGTTAGGTGACAAATGTGTCAAAAACAGCTGTTTGTCAAATGAAAAGCTTGTTTTTATTGGGGGGTTTGTTTTGATTTCTAATTCTTCGACTCTTTCCTTCAAGTCGAAAAGTTTAAAGAGGCAACTTTTACCTTAAAAGCTTAAAGCTTATTAGCTTTTATTAAAAGTTTTCGAAGTTTTTTTCTTAATTTTGCTTATCTAATCTTTTCACTTTCTAAAGTTTTTGGAGCTTTAAAAAAAGCTTTAAAAAAGCCATATTTGACAGAAAGTGGTCGAGGAATTAGAAAACGTTCTTTCACTGTTTCCACAAATAACCCAAAGCCTCAATAAAATTTTAAAATATGAATTTTCTTCATCTAACAATATCTCTGCTTCAATATGCTTCAATCACGTGTAAACGGAACGTACATCAATGTTCTTGTTAAGTTCTAGTTTAGTTTCAGTTCAGTTATAGTTCAGCTCTAGATTTTTTTGAATACATCAGTTTCCATTCAAGTTCCAATTCTAATTCAGATTCAAGTTTATATTCTATTTCAGGGTTTAGTTAATGTTCTGCTATAAATAGAGGATCCAGTAAAGGTTGTAGATCAGATTCAAAACCAACTTATACACTTGTTATACTATATGTTGAGCTCTAGCTATGATTCAGGTTCTAAATTTCAGGTTCAGATTCTAATTATCTACTTCATATTATAGTTAAAGATGTAGTTCACTTTGTCCAATTCCAATTAAGATTCCACTTTAATTCCAAAATCTTGTTAAATGCCAGTTAAAATTCTGGCTCAATTTGGAGCTCTTATCAGATCAAGTTCAGACGCTAATTTATACTTAATTAAAATTGTGGTTCAGATTATCCGTATTATAATCTCAATCTCAGATTCGTCTTCAAATTCTAAAACAGAATTTAGTTTAGATCTACGATCAGATTCAAGTTTCGATTTTGCTCTACATTCTAGTTAAGATTCAAATTCTAGAATCTGTACTAGAATCAGTTATAGATTTATAGGCCATTTATAGTTTAGATATATATTTCAATATGGGAACAAGCAGTTGAAGAAGCCCCGACATATTTGAGAATCTGGTTTACATATTTGTCTTAATTCGATTTGAGAATCTACTTTTGATTCCAGTTCAAATTCAGTCAAAAAATCTAGTTAAGATTCATAATCAGATTCCCTTTTAAGTTTCCAGTTTATATTATATTTTTTCGTAGTTCCGATTCAGCTTCACATAATTATTTTAATTTAAGTTGTTACTTCTGTTCAGATTCTTGTGTAAATTTAAATTCGAATTCAGGTACACATTCTGGTCCAGATGCAGGTTTATATTATGATTAATTTCCCAGTTCAGCTTCCGTATCTTAACATCTATTTCAGATTATGATTCAGATTATAGTTCAAATTTAGTATCAGATTCTAGTTCTAATTCTGGTATAGATTCTAATTCAGATTCTGGTTCCCTATATTCCAGTTGTAATTTATCCACAGATTCAAGTTTAGATTGTGCATCAGATCCTCAATTATAGTATAGTTCCAGTTTCCAATTTTAGTTTTGTTCTAGTTCAGTTTAAGTTCTGTTCCAGTTGAATTTCAGTTCAGATTTTGTTTAATTTTAATTTAGTTTTAGTTCAGTTTTAATGCAGTTCTTGTTCAGTTCTGTACTATTTGAGTTCTAGTTCAATTTTGTTCAGTTCTAGTTCAGTTTCCAGTTCGGTTTTCGTTCAGTTTTCGTTCAGTTCTAGTTCATTTTTCGTTCAGTTCAAGTTCAGTTCTAGTTAAGTTCTAGTTCAGTTTTAGTTCTGTTATAATTAAGTTCTAGTTCAGTTCGGTTCTAATTAAGTTCTAGTTTAGTACTAGTTCAGTTCTAGTTCAGTTTCAGTTCGGTTCTAGTTCGGTTCAAGTTCAGTTCTAGTTCAGTTTTAGTTCAGTTCTAATTCAGTTCTAGTTTAGTATTAGTTCAGTTCCAGTTCAGTTCTAGTTCAGTTTCAGTTCGGTTCTTGTTCAGTTCTAGTTCAGTTCTAGTTCAGTTCTAATTCAGTTCGTTCAGTTCTAGTTCAGTTCCAGTTCGGTTCTTGTTCAGTTCTAATTCAGTTCAAGTTATGTTCAAGTTCAGTTCTAGCTCAGTTCTAGTTCAGTTCTAATTCAGTTTTCGTTCAGTTCTAGTTCAGTTTAAGTTCAGTTCAAGTTCAGTTCTAGTTAAGTTCTAGTTCAGTTTTAATTCAGTTCTATTTAAGTTCTAGTTCAGTTTGTTCAGTTTTAATTCAGTTGTAATTCAGTTCTAGTTCAGCTAAGTTTAGTTCTAGTTCGGTTCAAGTTCAGTTTAGTTCAGTTCTGATTTAGCTGTGTTCTTTTTCAATCTAATCAACCCTCGTTTTCTTATATGTTCAGTTTGTATATTTTAGCTCACATTCAGTTCTTTATTATTAAAATTTATTGTCATTTATTTTAGTTTAAAAATTCAGTTCATAAATACTTTAACTATAATGTCTGCCCTTAGCTTTTACAAATTTATGATTAATTTGATATATTTTCTCTCACATTCATTCTTTATTATTAAAATTTATTGTCATTTATTTTAGTTTAAAATACCTTCAGACATTCAGAAACACTATTAACTATAATGTCTGCCCTTAAAGCTTTTACCTAAAGCTCAAGGTGTTTTTGGAATTTTTCAATTTAAATAAATTGGACATAATTATTGGGGGTTCCTGAAGACATCTTCATAAATGATATGAAATATTTGTTAACCACATTGAACTACAAAACACACACAACCTACACAATTTAAAATTATTGGGGTGTTTTTTTGCATAGAGAAAACCTTCAGTGAGAAAAGTCATACATGCGCCTTTTTTAGTTACAGGATGTGGGTTTGTTTAGTCCATAATTTTCTGTTTTTGTAGTGATGAATTATTTTTTTTTGCGCTGTCAAAGAAGCTTTTAATTTTGTAAATATTTATTTGATTTTTTTTCTTTTTTTATAACAGAACAAAAAAAGCTAAAATCAAATACCAACGTTGATTTGATTGGCTGTAAAATTTATATTTTTATAGTAAATTGTATTTGTATTTGTATGCGACTCCTTTTTTTTTGGTTTTTATCATAAATAAAAAATAAAGCTTTTTTCCTTCAAATATTTACTGGTGTGTAGAAAGATGTTTGTTGTCATTATAGAACAACAAATACATGTAGGCTTATGAAAAAAAAAAGAAGATAAAAAGGGAGAAGAAAAAAGGTTACAACAAATACATCATTAGGAGAATTAAAACACGAGCTTTATTTAGTTAGTTTAGTGAATGTATCGTACACACAAATACCATCAAATACCTTTAAATGGAATATTTTATTTAAGTGTTAGTGTGTGGTAGAAAATGTAAAATAAAACAAGAGAGCAAAGAGCTTTAATAGAATCTCACTATAAATGAGAAGTAGTTAAAAAGTTCTGTATATAACTCACGTGAAAAAAGCTTAAGTCATAAAAGCTTCAAGCACAGAAAAGTTAAAATTAATACAGGGAAATTTTAGTCTTCGTTAAGTTGGAGAATCTTGTTTGAAGCCGTTAATTCAAAATAAATATTTTATATTAACGGTTTTTACAAATGAACAGGGAAATAAGAGATACAAATAAATTAAACTAGAACTTGAGCGCATATTAGAATAAAACAAGAATCTAGATAAAATCGAAAAATTCACCATAATCTGGATTAAATCTGAATAGAACCTCAACAAGAATCTAAACTAGAGTTTAAATCCAAATCTAAGCTCATTCTGAACTTAATCTGAAGCATAAACTTTAACTGAACTAGAACTGAAAAAAAAACTGAACTAGAACTAAATTTGAACTGGAGTTGAACTGAACTAGAACTGAAAAAAAACTGAACTAGGACTGAACGAAAAGTGAACTAGAAATGAACTAGAATTGAAATAGAAATGAACTAAAACTGAACTAAAACTGAACTGAAATTAAACTAGAACTGAACTAGAACTAGAACGGAACTAGATTGGAACTAGAACTGATTAAGAACTGAACTTGAACATAACAAAACTGAAGTAGAACTGAATTAGAACTGATAAAGAACTGAACTAGAACTAAACTTGAACTGAAGTAGAACAGAACTAAAACTGATTTAGAACTGAACTTGAACAGAACAAGAACTGAAGTAGAACAGAACTAGAAATGAACTAGAACTGAACTAGAAATGAACTAGAACTGAACTAGAACTAGAACGGAACTAGAGCGGAACTAGAACTGATTAAGAACTGAACTTGAACATAATAAGAACTGAAGTAGAGCTGAACTAGAACTGATAAAGAACTGAACTTGAGTATAGTAAGAACTGAAGTAAAACTGAACTGGAACTGAACTAGAACTGAACGAGAACTGAACTAGAACTGAACTAGAGCTGAACTAGAACAGAACTAAAACTGAAATAAAACTGAATAAGAACTGAACTAGAACAGAAAAAGAACGGATTAAGAATCGTACTTGAACATAATAAGAACTGAACGAGAACTGAACTAGAACAGAACTAAAACTGAAATAAAACTGAATAAGAACTGAACTAGAACAGAACTAGAACTGATTAAGAACTGAGCTTGAACATAATAGGAACTGAAGTAGAACTGAACGAGAACTGACTAAACTAGAACTAGAACTAAACTAGAACTGAACTAGAACTGAACTAGAACTGAACTAGAACTGAACTAGAACTGAACTAGAACTAAACTGGAACTGAACTAGAACTTTGATATGGTTTAGGATTTGTGCTGAAATTTGATCTAAAATCTGAGCTAAAATATGGAATTTGTAATTAAATCTAAACTAAAATCATAACTAAAATTGTAAGCCGAATCTGAAATAAAAACTATATTGTTATCTGAGTTAGAATCAAATCTAGAATCTGAACTAAAACTGAGATTGAACTAGAGCCTGAACATGAATCTGAAGTTGATTCTCAGTTTGCATCTAAACTTGATTATGAGCTGAATTCTGAACTCAAAATTTTATTAAAAATATTAACTGGAATTTGTACTTGTATCTGGACTGGTATTAAAATTAATCTGATGTAGAATCTAATTCAAAATGTGGTCTGGAATTTGAAATTGATTTTGTATTATGCTCAAGACTCAGAAGTTGAACCTGAATTTGAAGCAGAGTTATGAAATAAACTTAAAACTCCACTTAAGCCAAGTAATCGATTCTGAATTTAAATTTGAACTAGAAGCTGTACAAGAACCTGTATTAATATCTGATGTAGAACCTGAAAGATTCTGATTTAGATTCTGAACTGAATGGAACTATAGCAAAACTGAAACTTTACGAGAGACTGAAGTAGAATCTGATTTAAATATATTATACTGATATGAATTATAATTGAGGATGAATTTGGTTTGTATTAGAACTAGATTTGGACCAGATCCAAACGCAATCCTGTTTTAAATTTTAAATAAACTTGTGTATTTATGCATATTTTATTTATTTTCGAGTTATTAGAAACGTAATGTTTTCTCTTTAATATTAATTACTTTATTAAGAGTTGTAAATTCTCTTTATGCTTCTTACTTTATTTTGAAAATAACAACAAAAATTATTACTATGAATAACACGTGCTTATTCAGTCAATAGGCGGCCTTTTTTAACATTTAACTGTTAAACAGGAAACTAAAATTCTCATTTTGTGATTAAAAATCTCTTGTTCTGCTTTTAAAATAATAAACAGAGAAATTTACTGTTAATCTCTTAAAGTGATGTTATGGGGGTAAGTAAATCTGTATGTGTGTTGTAGTTGATGTTATGATATTTTATTGTTGTTATGATTTTGGTCCATGCTGAGATTGTTGTTGTACAATTTTTGTTGTTACATTTAACATCTGATGTTAATAATGACAATGTGGCTTTCGAAAAAAATAGCAAACATTTTTACATACACATACATATGCATGTATATGAAACATTTACACGAGTAGATGTTTATGAACATTTGGGAAAAATAAAAATAAGAAAAAAATTGTCTGTAAGTAAATAAGTGTATGTATGTGTGTGTGAGTATTTTGATACAATGTAGACGATGACGATGGTGATGACGATGAAGACAAAGACTTCCTCTGATTGCAAATAAAAAACATTTCAGTAATAAAACGAACGTTGGCGAACGTGGTTGTTTAAAAACGGATAAATACATATATGACGTATGTTTTTCTACTAATCAAAACAGGAAACGGAAGTGTTGTTTAATATAAGAAAATTATAATATAAGAGGAGCTTTATATATGATAATATTCGGTTTGATGATTTTTTTGTGGTGAAAAAATAAACAAAAGTTAATTAATAAGAAAATTTAAAAAATTTGAAGATTAAAAATTAAAATATAAAAAATTATACAAAAAAAAAAAAAAAAAATTGAAAATTATACAAAATTTTAAAATTATGAAAAATTGATAAAAGTAAATAAATAAATATTATAACAAGTTTTTGAAATTTGTTTTAAGGTTTTATAATTGTAAATAAAACCTTATTTTGTGATTATTTTATTCGATATAAAACAAAAAATAATAATAAAATATTATAAAAATTATAAAAAAATAGAGGGAAATTTCAAAAAATTATAATTTTTGGAAATTTTAGTGTTTGAATTTAATTGAAAATCAGCTGTTTTACTTATAAAATTTAAAAAGTCCTCACAAAATCGTGGATAATTTAAGGTGGGTTTAATAAAAAATATTCAGAACTTCAAACATGTAAGATTTAGTCATTAAACTTCTCACTCTAGTATCTTTATTTATCAGATGGATCTTTTTTTAATAAGATTTTAATAAAGAATTAAATTTTTGGGATCGAAATAGAATTGAAAATTTTCAAATAAGGATTGGTCTAGTTTGAAAGCCTATTGTCAGATTTCTAATCAATTTTCTATATTCTCCTTGCAGACCTAGACTCAGCTGTTCCTTTGCTATAATTGTGTAAAATTTTATTAAAAATGCCTTACGGATTTAGAATTTATTGCTATTTTCTAAAAACCAAATAAATTCTGACCATTTGCTCAATAGTGCGTATGATTGATATCAGTAGTATGATTAATAATATTAAAAAATATCGGTCATACAATACGCTGACCAAAATAGAGTTTTCAATTATTTCTTATAAATAAAAGTTTATTTGATTAAGTATTTCAAATCGCATTAAAGTTTTTTAAGTTTTAAAACTTGGACCAACTGGACTATAATGCGAATGATTAATATTAATATTTCAAATTATTCATACGCTATACTGGAGTAACTTCTTTGCTATGATTGTGTCACTTAAATCACAGTAACGGATCAGAAATTAAAGCTTGATTTCTAAAACCAAATAAACTATGATCATTTGCATTATAATGGGTATGAAAAATGCACTATAATGCGTATGATTAATACTAATTATCAAAATTAATCATACCTACACTGGTGAAACTTAAAACTTAATAAAGTTTGACTATTTGTACGTTAGAGCGTATGATTAATATTAATTAATATACTTATCATAATTTCTACTTCTGACAATGGAGTAAAACTTATGATTATATATTATTGTATAAAACTTTATTCAAATCCGTACCAGACCTAAGAAGATAAAAATATATATTCTTCTTCATAACTCTTAGACTTAATATCCATATAATGATTATAGAATTTAAAATAAATTATGTTTAACTTTTAAAGACTCTAAAACTGATTTAAATAAAAAATCTGATTCGATATAAGAAAACTAAAAATACAGTTTTAAACTTCAAAGTCTTTAATTTTATATGTAAATATTTTTTTTATGTGTAAAAATAGCTGTTACACAGTGTTATAATTTAAAAGTTAATCATATTTTCCAAAGCCAGACAGAAGGATGGACGTGTTTAAATATCACAGATCGTAGGAAATTAACTTTAATAACAAAGATGAAATAAGCTAATGAGTCTATTCAAAATATCCTTAGAAGTTGTATAAGTATAACGGTTTTTAGATTTGAAAAAAGGCTTTTGCACACTGTATCTATTAAAAGAATATTAACGATTTAAAAAATATTAAATAAATTTTTCGATAGCCAGACAGAGGGATAGACACGTTTGAATATCTTAGACTGGAGTAATTTACTTCAGATGATAAGATAAAATAAGCTAAAATAATCTTTTATCAAACTCATTAATTAGTTTATGAGTTTATCTACTTTTCAGTGAGATAAATAAGCTTTTGCTCGGGGTATTTATTTAATAAATAATAAGAATTTAAACTATATTAATATTTTTTCGAGTTCCAGACAGAAGGACGGACACATTTAAATATCTTAGATTTTAGAAAATTAACTCTAGTTAAAAGATATTGATTAAAAATGAAGATTTTTACTAATGTTATTAAAATCCTTATATATTTATTAAGTTTTCTTACTTGCAATTTGATTTATCACGGTGTATTATTTTAAAAATACTAAAGATGTTAAATATATATTTTTTTTTAATTTTTGGAAATCCAGACAGAAGGACATAATAGATTCTTATCATAAATTAAGAACTAATGATGTAGTATTTTAAAAATATCCTTGATTTTTTACATGTATATTGGTGTTTTGAACTGGAAAAATGGGCTTTTGTACGGCATATTTAGAAATATTAAAAATAAAATATTTTTTGGTTTCACTTTCAGACGGAAGGACGGATAAATTTAAGTAATTAAATCTGAGAAAATTTATTTGAATAAAAAGATATTATAAGTCAATGGAGTCGTTTAAATAATAACTGAAGAAATTAATTAGAAATCTCATTCGGTTTTTAAGTTACAGATACTTAAACACAACTAGTAATTGTTTCATTCCATTAAAGATTTTTTAAATAAAATTTACAAATTTGATGCTAAAATTAATTAAGTTAGCAAATTTTTTAATTACATTCTATATGCTGTGAATTATAGTCTTTTACCTATTTAGAAGTACATAAATCATAAAAAAGTTGATGTGGAAAGAAATTACAATGTCCGTACAGCTATTTTTAATATCATTTATTCAAAAAGAATTAAAGGATTTTTTAAATTTTAGCGAAGAAAATTTTTGCATTTTTATTATAAATAAAAAGCAAAAAATTTTTTCTAAAAGTTTTTAATTTTCAACTTAATCAAATTTTCTATAAAAAATTGAAATTTTGATCAAAATTGTTTATATTAAAAACGATTTTTTTTAAATGTTTAAATTTTCAAAGAAAATATTTGTTTTTATAAAATTGTTCAAAATTAAGTAAAAAATTTTAATTACTGAAATATTTATGTTTTTTTTTAATTTTTTTTTTAATTTGGTATAAAAATTTTTAATAAAAATATCAATTTTCAATTTTAATATATTTTTATATATTTATGTTAAAAACTATTTTTTTCTAAATGTTTAAATTTTCAAAGAATATTATATTTTTTAATTTTTCGAACAAGCAGAAAAATATCAACTAATGAAAATTTTTTGTTTTATTAATTATAAATAAAAATTTGAATTTTTAATAATTTTTTTTCATATTTTGCTGTAAGAATATTTTCAATTTTTTTTTTTTTTTTTTTAATTTTTATATCTTGATATTCTCATTTTATTAAAAAAATTTAATATTTCACCATAAAGCAAAATAAAACCACGTATGCGTATGATTTATTTTAATATTAAGTATACGTCTAGAATATAATTTTAGACAAACGTAATAGCGTAATAGTTGGTTAGACCAACAATAAAATAGTCTACACCACATTGTTGGTTATAAATGTTTGTCACTAAATACTAATGAACGGCCCTCGTATAAATTTATTTTCAGATTTATGTTAAAGTGGGCTTTACAGTATTATATTAAAATTTAGAAGGGATTTATGTGTTTCAAAAGAATTTTTTCAGATATATAATATTGGAGCGATCCTCGTAGGATTTCTTTAATTAACCCATCATAAAATCTTGGATGCTTAAAAGTTATATTAATATTAAGTATACGCCCAGATTAAAAACAAAGCCTAACTTAAGTATTTCTAAATGACTTTATGACAGTTTATTTCAAAACGATTATACAGAATTTTAAATTTATAAGTGAAGAAAAGAATTTTTTATAGAATTATAACAGTTCGTTATGAAACTGTTATAAAAATTTTAAACATAAATTAATTCTATTACAAACGTTATAACAAAATTATATTTATAGTCCAAAGTTATACACATGATAACCTTTTCAAATTATAACATTTTATTTTGAAACTATTACATACAAGACTTTAAAATTATTAGTCAATTTTAATTAAAAATTTTCTTAAAATATTTTTGTTAAGAACAAAATTTTATTTCAATTAATTTTTGCGAAATTATAACAGTTTGTTATGAAACTATTATACAAATTTTAAAAATGACAATGAATTATTACAAAAACATTATAACAAAATTGTTGGTTATAGTATGATATTAATTAAATGCATGTTTATAATATTATAACAGTTTATTTAAAAACTGTTGTACAAAATTTAAAACCCATTGCAGAATTTTAATTCAAAATTTTGTTGAATAGTTATGATAAAAAACAGAAACTTGAAACTGTTATAAAAAATTTTAACTTGAAAATTAGTTTTAAAAAAGTTTGGAATTTTGTTAATAATATTACAAGTAAAAGCATGCATTTTATAAATTAAAAGTATATTTTGACACTGTTATACAAAATATAAGTTATAAATAATTTTCAATACAAAAATGTTTTCGATAATAATAATGTTTTTTAAAAGTGTAATAACAACAGTTTATTGTAAAACTGTTATACAAAATATAGATAAGTTCGTCTATGTAGAAGATATACATAATAACCGAATTAACTTTTATAAAATTATAATAGTTTATTTTGAAACTAATCCAATTTTATTGAGTATATTTTTAAGAAATTATAACAGTTTATTTTAAAACTGTTATACAAAATTTAAATTATATTAGTGAATCTATTTTGAAAAGTGTTTTGAATATTGTCCATTCAAATTAGTCGTTATGACATTTAGATAGTATATTTTAGAACTGTTATAAAAATTTTAAAATTTATTGTTGATGGAAAAAATATTAGATTATTTTTGTGAATAGTAAAATTTTATTAAAGACAATTGTAATAAGATATGTAACAATTATTTTAACTGTTATACAAAATATTTAATTTTAAAATGAATTTAATTTAAAAGTAATTCTGTTGCTATGTCAGTTACAGTTCAATATTAAATGTTTTAATTTTTTATAAAATTATAACAGTTTATTTTAAAATTGTTATACAAAACGTAAAAATTAAATAATATTATCAGGATAAAAATGTATAAATTATTAATTTAATTGATTTTTTATAAAATTATAACAGTTTCAAAAGAAACTAAAAATTTATGAAGAATTTTATTTAAAAAAATGTTTGATATATTGATGTCAATACTATGGAAAATGTTTAATCTTTTGTGAAATTACTGTTATAGTTTCACAAAAGATACAAAAATTTTCATTTTTAAACTGTTATATAAAATTTTAAAATCATAAGCGAATTTTTTAGTAACATTTCTAATAGTTATTAGAAATATGTAAATACTGTAATATGTTAATATGTGTAATGTTATTTAGATTTCATTTTAAACAATATAATATAACAGTTACAAATAACAGTTTTTTCAAACTGTTATACATAATTTTAAAAGTATAAAAGAATCTTTTATGTAAAATTTAAGCGATTTAATGGTAATGACAAAATACTTTAAATTAAATTTTCTAAAATTATAACAGTTTTCAGTTTTTGTAATTCCGTAAAATAAATTTTGCTAAAAAAATTTAATTTTAAAAATGGACTTTGTTTATGAAACACTTTAAATTTAATTGTTTCCTTTGCTGTTCTTTTCTTCATCTTTAGGTTCTTCATTTGATTACTTTAACTCCTAAAAAATAAAATTTTTTGAAAAATTATTTTTTGCTTCGTGTTTCCTTTTTTTAGGCATTTTTCTCACCTGAGATTTATTTTTACTTAGTTAATGGAACCTACTTCCTAACCACCTTTCTTTACTCCCTTTTTAGGCCTTAAGCTTTTCACAAAATGTTGCCTTTAATTGATTTGCTTGATCAACCAAATCAATCAAATTTTCGTTTCTTGCTTTTGTTATTTTCGCTTCTTTCTGTCTCTTCCATCTATTTTCGTTGAATCAATGTTTGATTTCTCGCTAATTTTTTTCCAGATTCTATTTTTGGATCTTCAAGTTTAGTTTTTTTTTTTTTTCAGAATTTTATAAAAAAAAAGAAAAAATGTGTTTCTTTTTATAATTTCCCCCTTTTTTATGCTTTTAATCGGTGTCTGCGTTGTTTTTCTTTCATTATGTTATAAAACAGCATTTTTTAAAACAACAAAAAGAGTAAATTAAAAATGTTTAAAAAAAAATCTGTAAATTATAGAGAATTAAATCAAGTATTTAATATTAAACATGTGTTTGTACGTATGTGAATGTGTAATATTACTTGATTTTAAGTGGTTTTTGCTAAGAGAGTGTGAGTTGTTGAAGCCACTAGAGAATTTATTTGCCTTGTGTTTTTTTGTTCTTTTTTGCACTCACTTTTTATATAAATAATCATAATAATTTGTAGAAGTTGTTGTTGCTTTCTTTGTTCTGTGGCCAATTCAAGTGCGTTTTCTTTCTTTCCTTTATATGCGTTAAGAGAAGTTTCCTCTTTAAAAACAAAAACAATATAAACCATCAAAAACTGTATGAAAAAAAAACAAAAACAAATACAATGCATTGAATCTCCACTCAATACTCTCTGGGAGTTGAAGAGAATATTTGAAATTGTAACAGTATTTTATTTTATTTTGTAAATATGCACTTACACATGTTAGTTTAAGTGTGTGTACAGTGTGTTAAAATTGTAGTTTTGGAAATAATTCTGTAACTTTTAAACCGTTAGAGATATCTTAATGAAATTTCACATACTCAGAGCTGAATTATTTTCGAGTTGACCTGGAGGAATACAGTCCCTTATATGGTTAGGAACGCAGTCAGTGAAGCTCCAAAGTTGACTATTTCGGGTGTGTTGATTTTTTACAAATTCGCCAAATTTTTGTTTATGAATTGAGAGAAAAGACATTTTATATGTCACACAAAAGGGGATTTTGTAAAATAGAGTCTCACGTAAAAGGCTATTTGTGGAACAAAATTTGCCACATGTTAAATTTGTCAAAAATTAACACTAAATGGAATATTTTATTATGAATTTGCTTTTAAGCCAAATTAATGAAATTTCATGAGGATTTATGCCGAAAATCCAAATTATGAAAACGGGGACAAAATGAGGAAATTTAAAAAAGTGCACAAAAAGTCACAAGCAGTTGAAAAAGTCGCAATTTCAGACCAACGGTAACACTGCTTGTAGATGTCTAGAATGTTTGTATTATTTCTTATAATTTCGGAATTAATCTAAACCAAAAAAGAACTTTTTGCTCATTTTAAGCCATTTACCATTTATAGTTTTTTTAAGATAGTGGATTCACTGTGTGTTCTAAACTTTTTTAAAATATGTGCCAGATTCCCTATAAAATTCGTAAAAATATTATTGACATTAATCTTAAAATTTAAACTTTAAAAATATATATTTATTTTGAGATTATTTTACAAAAAGGTGGCAACATTTATTCACTTATATAAACATTTTTGTTCTGCACTTTATAATTTTTTGTAATTTTATAAAGAAATTTTATTGGTAATGCGTTTAAGCTAAATCCGGAACAGAGACGTGTCCTGAAGCCCTATTCAATATTGATATATTTTTAAACAAAAATACTTATACTAATTTTTTGTTATGTTCTCAAATCGCACAACTGGAATTATCATTAAATTATTCTTAATATATAGCCCTGATAGTCCTTGCATTGACAAAGCGATTATTTATGTGTAAAAAGTCAATGTTTAAACATGATTTACACGGATTAAGATTTTGGGCATTTTTGTAATGAAAAGTGGGAATATTATTTTTTTCCCTAAATTCATAGACTTTTTGTGAATTTTTAAAGCATTAACATACATAACTTGGTCCTGACCAAATAGGAGCTTGTATACCTCCAGATCAGTCCAGAAGCACCCCATCTCTGACAATGTGCAAATTCATTAATATTTATCTAACGGTTCAAATATTACAGAATAACGTTCAAAAAAATAGATTTGGACACACTGTGCTGTTTCCTTATTCCCAACTATAATGAAATTTTCTAAGAGAGTTTTTTTGGCTGCATATTTTTCAAAGTATATGAGTTCATATGTCTGTGTGCAACACAAAACTGTTTGCTTTTGTTGTTGTTGTTTTTACATTTTCATATATTTTTTGTTATTGTTTTTCATAATGTGCGCATATAACTTGTTTAACTGTTTTGATTTGTTTACTTAATCAATTTGCTCTTTATCTCTCTCCCATTTCTTCCATTCTCTTGCTCTTGTTTATTCTCTTTGAAGTTTTGTTATTTGTTTAATAAGTTCTTTGTGTTGCCGTTATTAGTTCTCTGTAATGATTTACAGTTGTTTACGAAAAAAAACCTAAATTAAATACTTTTTTCCTTGTGTTTTCTCCAGAAATCTTGTTGAGTACTTTTTATAACCTATACTACCACAAGTGGTGGTTAGGGTATATTAACTTTGTCATTCCATATGCAACACTAAGCAGAAATCATGTTAGACCCAATAGTGTATATATATTCTTGCATGAAATCAATATGTGAGTCGATTTAGCTATGTTCTTCTGTCTGCACTTATGGTAAAGGGTGTTGAAGATTCGCCGTAGCCGGTTATAGCATTCTTACTTGTTTCGTTATTCCTTTAATAAGCTTTGTTATTCCTCTTTCTTTATTTTTTTAAGAGTGTGTATATTTAATGGGTTTAATTAATGATTGATTGATTAGTTGAAGTAGCAAACTTTTCTTCTCTGTATTTGTAATTTTGTTTTTGTACTCTTAATGTTGTTTTTATTGTACATTTTTTGTTAGTTGTTAGTTTTAGGGTTTTGTATAAGACATAATAGTTAACAGGAAACGGATACAAGGGATAAAATTTCTTTGTATTTATATTTATCGTTCAACGGAAGAAAGAGTTTATGAAATAAAGTTTAAGCAAAACTGAAAAAATGATTTCGCGATAAAAAAGAGCAAATAACAAGAGTTAATAAATAATTATTATTATTTAATAGAAAAGAGGATGGAAAAGTTGGCAACAGAAAATTAAATAAAGATTGAAAAAGCGTTCTTTTTATACAAAATAAATTGTTATAATTCAATAAATAGATAAAAATTTATTTTTGAATTATACTTGAATAAAGAACTAGAATCTATAAAAAATATATTAGAAAATATTTTTTTGTTAAGTATAACAGTTTTTATAATTAACTGTTATAAAGACTTATTTTTGAATTGTTATACAAAATATAAATACTTTAAATGGAATCTGTTAAGATATGAGTGCGACAAAGTGTATAATGTTAGTATAACAATTTTTATTTAAAATTATAACAGTTTAGTTAAAAAATGTTACAAAAAACTAAGAAAGCTTTGTAAATAAATTTTAAGAAAATAACAAGAGATTTTGTATCAACAAAACTAAAAATAACTGTTATAAAATTATAACAGTTCATGTTAAATCTGTTATACAAATTTAAAAATTATAAAAGAATCAAATATGAAAAAATCAAGAAAATTGGTGCTTACAATTTTTTCGACACATATAAGTTAATTTAAAAATTATAACAGTTTAAGTTCAGTTCTAGTTCGGTTCTAGTTTGCTTCTAGTTCAGTTTTTGTTATTTTCTAATTTAATTCTAGTTCTAGTTCAAATCTAGTTCGGTTCTAGTAGAATTCTTGTTTAGTTCCACTTTTGGTTCAGTCCTAGTTCAGTTCTAATTCAGTTTTAGTTTAATTCTAGTTCAGTTCAGATTCATGTTCAGTTTAATGTACAGTATCTATTTAGGATTATGGTTCAGATTTTGGTTGATATTTAGATTCCAGTTCAGATTCTATTTCAGATTCTAGAAAAGATTCTGGTTAAGATTCTCGTTCCTATTCTAGTCCTGCTATTTTATTCATATCACAGTTCAGATTCAAGTTCTGATTCCAATTCTGATTCTAGTCCATATTTCATCCTCGAGTTAAAATCATACTTCTGTTTTTATTTTATTTCATTTCATTCTTTGATGCGTATTAGTAATTTTTTTTAAATTTAAATAAATATTAATCATACGCCCTCAATTATTTTTAAAATTTTTATTTAAGTTGTTTTTATATAATAACTGCCATTGATTTGTTATTAAAGTTTATAAAAAAAACAATTTTCATTATTTTGACATAAATTTTAAGTATCACAGAGAAAAAAACCTTGAAAATCTATAATTGAAATTACTTTTTTGGTACGAGGATTTTGTGGTTATAGTTATTTCTAAAGTTGTTTGTTTGTTGTTTGAGGTGCTTTCAATAATCACAGAAAACTATATTTTTGTCATTAATTCTGGTATTAAAAAAAAAGAAGAAAACTTGTAAAAATATTATGCTTCAATGGAAAGTTTTTGTTGTATTAAGTAGAGAATTGAAAGGAATTGAACGTTAAAGAAGGAAATAAAAAAAACGGTAATTAATAAAAAACAATAAGAGGAAATAGCTTAAGATTTTAGTTTTTAAGAAAACTATTTAATAAGTAGTCAATCGAATTTAAGAAAATTTGCTTAAATTTAAATAAATTTTGAAGTTAAAAATTATTTTTTTGTATCCTTCAACAACACAAGAGCATATAATATATATATCGTTTTGTATCATCAAAATCTGAGACGATTTATCTATGTTTATCTACCTGTTCGTTTTTCAAAATATGAGTCGATTTAGCGACGTCCTTCTGTCTTTCTGTCCATTTTTGGTACGTTCACATCTACAATAATTGACAGGACTCAATAAAATTTTTCCTGAGTATTTCTTATGCTCCTGAAAAGTTTCTTGTTTAAAATCAGCAAAATCGGTTCAGTAAATCAAATGATATAGACCGATACCTAAGGCAACCTCTAAGTTTCAGCGAAGAATTTTCCTAAAACTGTCAATTACTTTTTCAAAAATGTTCAAAATTGGTTCTGTAGAAAAAGTTAGAGCTAAAAATAATACTAATTTTATGACTCATTTAATATACTGTAACGTTTGTGAGTGTGTATGTAGGAAGCATAAACTATTTACTTACACTCATTTGTGATGGAGGGTATTGAAGATTCGGCATAATCGAATGTAGCATTCTGACTTCTTTTTAAATAAAATGAGTCATTTAAGTCTATTCAGCACAGCTCAATCTTTCATGCTCAAATCTCTTTTTAAATTTTCGAATTTAAATCTTTAAAAAATAAAATTTATTTTTATGAAAAAATCAAAATCATTTAATTTTAATAAAAATCCCATTATCTCCAACACTTAATTTAATACTCGTTTTTTTTTTTGCATTTATTTTAAATTTTATTAAAGTTCGAGTATTTAAAAATAAATCTGTATTATAACTTTTCACCTTTTTGCAATCATGAATATTTTATAACTCTATTATAATCTCCTCTTCTTATTCTCCTCTAATTTTTTTTCACATAATCCGTTTTTAAATTCATATAGAAATAATTATCTCTCTATTTTTTTGTTGTTGCTGTAACCATTTTTCCTATCAAACTCATCATAATTTGTTTAAATGTGAAAATAATAGAAAAATTTATAATAGAAAAAATCACAGAAGACTTTTTTTGTAGTTTCGCAATTTGTTAGAGTATAAATGAATTGAGGGAAAAAGGAAAGAAGAGAAGAGAAAAGACGAAGATGGGACAAATGAGATTTATGTACTTTAGTGTCTATTTCCCAGGAAAGTGATGTGAAATGAGAAGATAAATTAAATGCATTGAAAATGAAGTCAATTTAAATCATGAAACATTTTAGGAGATAAAAAGGATAATAAGCCAATGAAAATGTATCAGCGATTTGCTCTTATACCCTCTGTTGCAATTAAATTCTGGTTAAGAGTCATCAGTCTAATTCAGTTCTATTCCAGTTTAGCTTCTAGTTTAACTTTCAATTAAATTTTAATCAGAGAACAGTTGAAACATTTGTTTAGGATCCATTTGCAGACTCTAATTTAAAATGAAGTAAAGATTATGAAACCGTTTCCATTACAGATTTTCCGGAAATATTTATTTATCCAGTCCAGATTTAAATGTTCAGAAAATTTAAATTTTCTTAAATTCAAAAATTATTAAGCATAAAACTTATAAAGAAGAGTCCAAGTGCAACCATTTCCACTTAGTCCCATATAAAAGTTTCTCTCCAAATCCAAAAATTTCCGTTAATCCTGATCTATTTTCACTTTTATATCAACTAACTTAATGTGTAATCAAAGCTCTGTTAAGCATTTGGGTTGTTGTCTTTGCTTATTAAATTCGAATATCCAGTTCTACCTCTAACAAAGATTCTATATTCAAGTTGAAATTCATTTTCAGATTCCTTTTCATTATTCTGGTTCAGATACTAATTCAGATTGATGTTCAAGATCTTGTGGGAATTCTAAATCAGTTTCTTGCTCAGATTCAAGTTCACAAGTACGTTCAGATTGCAGTTCAGACTCTGGTTTATCTTCTTGTTAAGAACAAGAATCAGATAACATTTCAGATTTTGCTTCAGTTTAGGGTTTCAATTCAGGTTCCTCTTCAGATTCCAGTTCGCATTAAAGTTCATCTTGTAGTTTCTAGATTTAATTCTGGTCAGATTTCAGCTCAAATTCTTGTCAAATTCCTGGTCAAATTTTGTTAAGTTTTTAGTTCATAATTCACTCATATTCCACTTAAGATTCTAGATCAGATTTAAGTTCCGATTATAGTTCAAATGCTAGTTCATATTCTATTTCACATTCTGATACTGATTCTAGTTCAAATCCTTGTTCCAGTTTTGGTTTAAATTTTAGTTTGGATGCAAATTCAGATTTTGGTGCAGAGTCCAATTAAGTTTAAATTATAGTTCTGGTTATAGTTGGAATTATATTTCAGATTTTGGTTATGATTCTATTTTAGATTCTAGTTCCAATTCTAGTTCACACTTAAGTTAAGTTTCAGATTCTAATCCAGAAACTTATTGAGATTGTGGATCAAAATATATTGGAGAGTCCTGTACGAATTTTAATTTGAATTGTAGTTCAGATTTGATTATTGATTTCCAATTTTGAATATAGTTTTAATTGCAGTTGAGTTGGTAGTTCAGAACTTAGTTCAGAATGTGTAAAGATTCTAATTTAGATTTGAGTTCAGAATGTAGTTCAGATGCCTGTTCACATTCTAGTTAAAATTCTAATTTTTATTCTACTTCAAATCCATGTTTAGATTCTGCTTCTGCTTCAGATTTTAATTTAGACTCCGGTTTAGGTTCCTGATCATATTCTGGTTCAAATTCTAATTAAGTTTATTGTTTCTATCATCGTCTGTTTCGAGTTGGAATTATACATTTATACTTCAAGTGTCAGTTCATATTTTTTTCAGTTTCTAGTAAAGGAATTCAGATTGAAGAATTTAACTTTATTATTTAATTCTTAATTCAGAATCTAATTAAAGTCTTAGTTCACATTTTGATTCAAGTTTAGATTCAGATACTCGTAAAAATTTTTATTAGATATTCAGTTCAGATTAAAATTATGGTCCTAATTGATATAATATTTCTAGTTCAGTTCTAGCTTTGTTCCATTTCAGTTCTAGTTCAATTCTTGTTCAGTTCTAGTCAAATTCTAGTTCAGTTCTAGTTCAGTTCTAATTCAGTTTTAGTTCAGTTTAAGTTCATTTTAATTCAGTTCTATTTCGGTTCTAGTTCAGTTCTAATTCGGTTTTAGTTCAGTTTAAGTTCATTTTAATTCAGTTCTATTTCAGTTCTAGTTAAGTTTTAGTTCAGTTTAAGTTCAGTTTTAGTTCAGTTCCAATTCAGTTTTAGTTCAGTTCCAGTTCAGTTCTGATTCGGTTTTAGTTCAGTTTTAGTTCAGTTTAAGTTCAGTTTAAGTTCAGTTTTAGTTCATTTCTAAGTTCAGTTTAGTTCAGTTCTAGTTCAGTTTAGATCAGTTCTAGTTCAGTTTTAGTTCAGTTCTAATTCAGTTTTAGTTCAGTTCTAATTATGTTTTAGTTCAGTTCCAGTTCAGTTCTAGTTTAGTTCTAGTTCTAATTCAGTTCTAGTCAAATTCCATTTCAGTTTTCAGTTTTAGCTCTAATTCAGTTCTAGTTCAGCTCTAGTTCAGTTCTAGTTCAGTTCTAGTTTAGTTTTAGTTCAGTTTTAGTTCAGTTTTAGTTCAGTTTAAGTTCAGTTTTAGTTTAGTTCTAGCTCAGTTCTCGCTTAGTTTAGTTCAGTTCTAGTTCAGTTTTAGTTCAGTTTTAGTTAAGTTTAAGTTCAGTTTTAGTTCAGTTCTAATTCAGTTTTAGTTCAGTTCCAGTTCAGTTCTAGTTCTAATTCAGTTCCAGTCAAATTCTAGTTCAGTTCTAGTTCAGTTCTAGTTCAGTTCTAGTTCAGTTCTAGTTCAGTTCTAGTTCAGTTTTAGTTCAGTTTTAGTTCAGTTTAAGTTCAGTTTAAGTTCAGTTTTAGTTCAGTTCTAATTCAGTTCTAGTTCTAATTCAGTTCTAGTCAAATTATATTTCAGTTCTAGTTCAGTTGTAGTTCTAATTCAGTTCTAGTTTAGTTCTAGTTCAGTTCCATTTCAGTTCTAGTTCCGTTCTAGTTTCGTTCTAGTTCAGTTCTTGTTGAACTTTATAATTTTCCTTAGTTGATTAATAAATTTTTTATAAAATGTAAATAATCGAAATTTCTCAAGTTTCCATTTAAACAAATTAAACAACCTTCTTGCCATATAACCTTGACTTTATATGTTTGTGGCCAAAACCAGCACCAGCTAACAGCAATTTTTAATGCCAACAACGAAAATATATTAGAAATGGAAACTGAAAATGTAAAGGAAACAAATAAAAACCACAAACATATTTCATGCCACATGTACTTAGATATAAACTCTATATTATTTGCATGAACTCTTAACATTTTGCATGGAATATAAAGAGAAATTGAAATATCAGAGAAAAAAAATTAGGAAATAAAATTGAAAATATTTTTTCTAACAAAATTGAGTGCCAAATTTTGCATAAAAATATTAAAAAATAAAATAAAATTTGTGAAAGTTAAAACAAAAAAACAAATAAATAAATCATAAGCAAAAAATAGAGGGAAATAAGGAGGCAGGGATTGTGATTAGGAAGGAGTTGAGATTAAAAACTATAATTTTAAATTATTGGCAAATTTATTGGAAAAATACAATTATTTTTATTGTAGGGGAACTGTTTTTTTATTCAAAATTGAAAACTAAAGAGAAAATTTTATACAAAATGTAAAGCATAATTTTAGGATTTTGTTTTATTAAATTTCTTTTGAACTGTTTTTAAACTTTTAAACAAACAATTTTCTCTTGAGTTTTTATTATTTTATTTTAATTTCTTTGGGCTGTAAGAACTGGCAACTCGTATTTCATACCTGTATTAACTCTTAACAACAAAATCTTTGTTTTTTCCAGTTAACCACTAAAGCTTTAACAATAATTAAATTAATTCTTGTTAACTTTATGTTCAACAAAACAATGACAACAAGTTAAATCTAGAGATAAAGAAAAAAATTTATATATAAAAAAAATTATAAAACTAACCTTGAGCACTCTTGTTACAATGAAAACAAGTTGGAAGAGATGAATCTCAACCTTTACTGCGTCAACAATGTTACTTGGTTTAATGCATAATTTTTTTCTGCTTCTCTCTTTTTATACCCTCCAACACCACAAGTGGTGAAGAGGTTATATTAATTTTATCATTGTGTGTGTAACGCTAAGAAGGTATCATCTCAGACCTCATAACGTATATATAAATTCTTGCATCATTTAAAAATCTGAGTTGATTTAGCTATGTCCGACTGTCCGTCTATCCGTGTGTCTGTTTTTGGCACACATATATCTACAATAAATGACAGAGCTAAACGAAATTTGGCCTGAGTACTTGTTATATATCGCTGAAGAAATTCATATTTAAAACCATTACAATCGGTTCAGTATATTATAATATATAGACCGATATATGAGGCAACCTCTACAATAACTGACAGAGCAAAATGACAGAGCATTTTTCATAGCCCTGAAAAAGTTCCTATTAAAAACCACCAGATCAGATTCAGTATATTGAAATTTATAGACCGATATCTGGGACCTATATCTAAGCTCCAGCGAAGAATACTTTTTATTTATTTTCTATTATATGTGTAACGCTAAGAAGTGTATATATATTCTTGCATGAAATCAAAATCTGAGTCGATCTAGTTATATCAGACTATTTGCATGTTAGTGTGTTTCTGTAGTTAACACGTTCATATTAACAATAATTGACTTTGCTAAATGAAATATGGACTGAAATTTTTTATAGTTCTGAGTAGTTTCTTATTTAAAAGCAGCAAAATGGGAGCAGTATGTGAATAGTTATAGACCGATATCTGGGAAGACCTCTAAGTTCAAACGAAGAGTACTATCACAAGTGGTGATGAGGTTATGTTCATTTCGTCATTTCGTGTGTAACGCTAAAAAGAATCATCTCAGACTCCATATTGTATATATATTCTTGCAATAAATTAAACCTCAATCGGTGTAGCTACATCGTTTGTCTGTCTGTCCGTCTGTCTGTTGTTAACACGCTCATATCCACAATAATTGAGAGACCTAAATAAAATTTGCTATAGCCCTATTTCCCATTTAAAATCAGCATAACAGGTTCAGTTTATTAAAATATATAGACCGATATCTGAGACAACCTATAAACTCAAGCAAAGAACATTTGTAAAATTGTCAATTTTAAATGAACATAGTAAATTATTTTTGTCACAATATCTTTGTACTTCATTACCATTCCAAAAGTTGTCAAAATCGGTTCAGTAGAAAAAAAGTTAAAGCCAAAAGTATAAAACATTTTAAGACTCCATAAGTCTTCCTTGTTATATACCAGATAATCTTTCATATATTATATGCTTTTGGGAATAGATATAAGTGAGTGTGTGTGTGTACGTATACTGTACATTTACGGTGGAGGGTAATGGAGATTCGGCATAGCTGAATAAAACCTTCTTACTTTTTTCTGCTTTTTTCATTTTTCTATTTTCTGTTAAATAAATTTTCTAGTTTACATCAACAAAAAATAACAAACTAAAACATTAAATCGTTGACTTTTTTTGTAGCTTTACAGAAAAGTCTTTGAGGCGCATATAAAGTTAAGTTTAGTTTTAGTTGAGTTTTTATTGCTCAATGCTGTTGCGATCTTTTTTTTCTGTGTTTTTTCTATTTTTATTCTACTCAAAACTTAAGTAAACAATAAAAAAATACATAAATAAAGTAAAAAAAATATTAAAAAAAGGATATAAGCAAATTCATCAAGGAAATTTAAACTTATAAACTCATACATCTACACACATATACACACAGACTCTCTTAAAAATATTCAACAAAGAAAGAGAACACAAAATAATCAAGTATAAAAATAACAATGTACAGTGTGTAGAAATCGTAATAACTTTTAAACCATTAGAGATAAGTTAATCGAATTTCACTCGGTTAGAGATGAGGTGTTATCAATTTGACTTAAAGGAGTGCAAGCCTCTACCAAGTCAATGGCGTGGATGGTGTCGTTTCAAATTTACCCATTTCGGGTATGTTGATTTTTTAAAAAACGCCAAAATGCCTCGACATTTTCTGGAAATAATTCTGTAACTTTTGAACCGTTAGAGATATCTCAATGAGACTATAAATATTGCTAGAGCTAAAGCGTCTTCGATTTCAAAATTGAAGAGTACTAATCCCTACTTAGTCATGAGCATAGTCGACGACTTCAAAGTGAGACACCTTTGGTATGAATTGAGAGACAAGAAATATCCTATATAATTAGCCCTTGTTAATTATAGTTTCCGAAATAATTAAGTGGAAATAATTTTTACCCCATTTTATCCTCGTCATCGTAGCAGTTTTTAAGTCCTTTTAACTTAGAGGGTTACAGTGTTTCAAAATCTATTTAGCTATAGATATCACAGTGAAATACGGTTAAGGGTGATATATTTTTGAGTTGATCTGGTGAGAGGTGGTTGCTGACCCTTCAAAGTTGGTCACCTCTGGTATGTCGATTTTTTTAATAAAATCACCAAGAATTTATATGAAAATTGACATCAAAGAAATTTTGTGTTTTATGTATTTAAAGCTGAGATGCTTTCGAATTTATTCAGAAAAGTACATACTATCTGAATATACATACTATCTGAATTTATTCAGAGAAGTACATACTATCCTATCTGGACAAGGGTGCAGTTGGTGAGCCTTTAAAATTGGACAACCGCATAATTCGCAAAAATACGTTTATGGATTGAGACTAGAAATATATACCAGATTCCTTATATAATTTTTAAAAATATATTCTGAATAGCTCTTGAAATATATAAATCCGTTCAAAAGTTATATAAATCTGAAATTGGAACTTTGAAAAATATGTTTTTTTTTTGTGATTTTATCCGAAGACGTGAAAAAGTTTATTCACTGATAAATTATATTTTTGTTTTGAACTTCAAATCGCTAAGCTGGGAATATTTTAAACACCTATAAAATAGTATTCGACAAAAGGACTTTATAATGACAGGGTGACTCATCCTGCAAAAAAAGTAAAATTTTTAAAATGGATTTTTACAGATCGGAATTTTGGGAATTTCCGCATGGAAAAGTGAGAATCTTTTTAATTTTCTGATTTGGGCACAAAATCATACATTTCATATTGAAATTTAAAAAAAATCTTTATTCGTTTCAATTTTATTAAAGTTTGAAAACTAATAATCTTGAAAAAAATAACTAAATTAAAAATTTCAAGTCCTTCATACATTTTTGTCATCAAATGACTTTTACATAATTTTTCTTCAGACATTATGAATCTCCACATTTAGCGTTTCTATGGATACCAAACACTTGTACAAAAAGTTTACATCTTGGCTGAGTATCCAAACTAGACTTTCTTTAATGGAAAAATTAACATAAATGAGGTAGCTAGATTGGAGGCTCACCAACTACGCCCTTGATTAAGTAGGAGCTTGTAATTCTCAAAATCAACATGCAAACTGTTTAGCTCTAACCATATCAAATTTCTTTAATTATCTCAAACGGTTAAAGTTACACAATAATTTCCATAAAATATCGAATCCGTCTCACTGTGCAATGACTAACAAAAACAAGAACAAAATACAAAGAAAAAAATTACTATAACTACTCTCATACTCAAACATTAACTCTTGCTTAAACAAACACAAACATACACACAAATACATTTACAAAGTTATAGTAAAAGTTATTGTTATCTTAATAACGGTCTATAAGCAAAACGAGTACAAAAGTATGAGTAAGAGTTTTTTTTTTCATCAATAAGAGAATACAAACGCAATATGAGAGGAGTAACAACATTTAGTTATGAGTATAAAAGGGTCATACAATTGAAGACAAAATACTTTTGTATGTTGTTAACTAATTGTCTATACTGGTACATTACATATACATGTATGTATGTGAGTGTCTATGTAAATATACATTTAGAATTTATATCAAGGGTAAAGTCATCTTTTTTCACTTCCTCTCTCTCTCCAGTTTTTTAAATTCTCTTTATATAATTGTTATGATAATGAATAAAAGTTCATTTTTGTGTTTGTAAAGGTTCTGTATGGGTTACACAGATTCCAATTTCAATGTTTTAACTGTTTCATTTCCGTTCCTTTTTTCTTGTAACTTTCTCCCTCATACAATTGTATGAGTATGTGTGTTTGTCTCACAGCAATAATTACCAACACACAAAAAATTTTATGGTCAATTAATTGAATATTTGTTGTACAATTACTCTTTCACTTCGTTTTATCTCCTCCTAACATTCAGAGTCATTATGTTCTGTTACAAATATAAAAGAATTTTTTGTTATTAAAAAAAATAAAAATAAAAGAAAAGTGGAAAATTTCAAAGTTTTGTCAAAGAATTTATTGCTTTTTTTTGTATTTCACTTAACCATTGTTGGTTTTAAATTAATTGTTTTCATAAAAAAAAGTTATTTTAATGGTTTTCATGGATTCTTGAAAACAAGAACGAGAAAAGAAATTTAAACACTTTAAATCATAATTAATTAAGGCGTAAATTATGAACTGAACTAGAACTGAATTAAAACTGAACTTAAACTTGTACTGAACTTGAACTGAACTTTAACCGAACTAGAACTGAACTGAACTTGAACTGAACTTGAACTGAACTTGAACTGAACTTGAGCTGAACTAGAAATGAACTGGAATTGACTAGAACTGAAGTATAACTTGAAATGAACTAGAACTGAACTAAAAATGAACTAGAATTGAACTGAAATTGAACGAGAACTGAACTTGATATAAATTAGAAATGAACTATAATCAGTACCAGAACTACTACTGAATGGGGACTGTTGTAAAATATTTGTTGTTGTCCTCTATCTGAACTATAATATATAATCTGAGCTTAAAATTAAAGAAGAATTTAAACTAGAATCTATTTTTGGAACTGAAGTATAATTTATTCTAAAATCTGAATTATAATAAATTCAAAAATCTGTGTATAAACATGAAGAAGAATCTGAATTTGAATCTGATTTGGAATTTGAGTAAAAATTCTAAACAAAAATTTGACAAGAATTCCGCATCTTAATAAAAACTTAAGTCAGATTTCAAATTTTAATAAAAAATTAAATCAGAATTAGAAACTGAACTTGAATCTGAATTTAAAACTGAACAAGAATTTCAACTAAAATTTGAATTAAATTCTGAAAATTTTTTAATCAGATCTAGAATCTGAAATGAGCGTGAAGTAGAGTCGGGAATTCAAACATGATCTTGAACTAGAATCTAAGGTAAAATCTCAGTTTGTAGCTGTACGACACTCTGAACTAAGATGCAAATTGAAAATAGCATTGGAAGTTGAGCTGGAAACTGGGCTATAGTTTGAACTAGACACTGAACTGGAATCTGGAGCGTAACTATAATTTTAACTATAATCTAAACTTAAATCTGAACTACAGTCTGAAACATAAACTAAACTAAAATCTGAATTGGAACCTGAATTACTAACTGAATTTGGAAAAGCTGGACTAGAATCTAGAGAAGAATTTGACACAAGTATCTGAAATGTAACCTGGTGTATGATATCAATTAAGATCTAAATTGGAAGCGAATCAGAATCTGGTTTAGTATTTGAACTAGAATCTAAACCAAAATCTTAACTAGATTCTGATATGAGAACTGAACTAGAACTCGAACAAGAGTCGGTACTAGAATATTAACCAGAATCCAAATTAAGATAATAACAAGAAATAGAATTTTATTCTGAACTGAATTTCGAACTTGAACCTGCTGAACTAATATATGGGATATAATATAAACTGTGACTGGAATTTGAAATACGACTTTTATCTTAAAAGTTCATTGCTCCATATTGAGGAGGCTTTAACGATTTCCTATTACAATATTTCTTTTCACCTTAATTTCTTTTTAACTTTGTTCTATTTTGCTTTAAATTATCCTTTAAGGTTTTTTGTTTGTTTGTTGGTTTGTTTGTATTGTTTCAGAATAATTTACTTTCGTATAAATGTTTACTCTAGTTCACTAATGTAATGTCATTGTTTCTTTACCCCAGTACCTGGGCTGTTCAAATCTTTAGAAAAAAAACTGCATTAACTTTGTTTTCCTATCTTCTCAGTCTCCCTCTCTCTCTCTCACCCATCATAATATTTGTTATACAGATATTTTAGTTGTAGTTGTTGTTAATTATTTAATCATTGTAAGTGTTCATTTTTTTAGCTTTATTTTCTCTGTGTAAACCTGAGACTTTCTTTCTCCATTTTACTGTGTCAAAAGACATTTGTCATCATAACTTTATGTGAATGTGAATGAAAGTTGTTACGTGTATGTGTCTCTTCAGAGAGTGATATTTCTTTTTTATTTAGTTTTTTTTTTCTTGTTGTTTGAGAGTAATTTTTATGCTTGTGTGTGTTGGTTTCTACAACTTTCACATTCATATGGGTGTGAAAAACTAATGTAAAAAAGTTTAGTTTAAAGTCATGAATTATGCGACTTTGTGGTTTTATTGCCAACATTTTCGTGTGAAAAAGTAAGAAATTTAGAGCCGACTATGTAAGATCCTACACCACAATGTTGTTTTGTAAATGGCGGTTAAGAAAAAGTAAAGAAAAACAACCTCGTGTAATTTTAGAATAAATGTGAGAATTGGATTATTGTGAAACTAAAATTTATGTGAAAAATTAAGCGTTTTAAAATGACTCTTTTGTGAGAGATTAAATGGGAGCAATGGGATCGACCCTCCTATTTCCCTAGCTTAACCAATTACCATTAAATACCAATGTGTATGTGAGATTTATGGCCCTAAAAGTGATATTTGGCAGGGGACTGGTATGAAAGCTTTGAGAAGCAATGGACAATTATTATTTGGTATAATGCGAGGGTTGGTCCATAATATCACACTGCTACCATTTTATCCCTGACAAAAGCTCTGTTTAGATTATTATAAGAATTATGTGTGTCCAATTTAGTTAAAGTGGTTTTATATTTAGGACCATTATGAGTTTAAAGCTTAATTCCGGGAGATAATTTTTATGGGAGGTACCTGAAATATTGAAACGAACATAGTCAGTTTCAATAGGTTTCATCCTTGTGCCAAGATAATAATATGATATCATGATATCTCAAAAATTGGGACCTCTAGAGTGTTCACATAGTTTACAGGGACTGACAACCGAACAGACAAACGGACGGAAATCGTTAAATCGACTCAGAAGGTAATTCTGAGTTGAATAGCATACTTTTTTCTGTATGTTACAAACATTAGCAAAGAACCCATAATACCCCAACCATCTACAGTGTTGTTGACTATAAAAATGAAGGATTTAGAAGGGAAAACAGAACTTCCAACTTCATTGTAATTTAAATGTTTTCTGGGTTGAATAGAATATGAGTGGAAGGCAAAAAAACTGAAGGCAATTTTTAAAGTTGTTCAAGAAAAATGGACAGAAAAAATTTGGTGATACAAAATTATGTCAATATTTCGTTTTTGGAATTAAAAGTGAAAAAAGAAAAAATTAAAATAAATCTGCGTTTTTTTTTTAACTTAAATTCCTTTAAATTGTGTTTATGGAAACTTAATATTCTGAGAATTTTTTTTATTTGGTTTAATATTAAAAACTTATTTACTATTTCACATTGTAATACTTTAAATCCTTTTAAAACCCTTTAGAAGCCCTCAGCTTAAATATCGATAAAAATCTAAAAAAATCCTGCAGAAAAAAAAACAATCAAAATTATTTTAAAACTTTTTTCTCTCTCCCTCCAACAAAAAAAAAAAACGAGTTAAATATTAAATGTTTATAAAAATATTTAGTTGTCATCATGAATTTTACAAAAAAAAAAAGCGAAAAAAGAAGGTCATAAAAGTTGATAGAATAAAAATAAAAATAAAATTATTCTTCATGTCTGTAATATTTGAAGTGGATTTATTGTAAATGTGTAATATTGCATGACAATTTTACACAAATCTACTCGCATGTAAACTATTTTACAATGAATAGAAATAAAACATAAACAAGAATGCTATATTCGGCTGTGCCGAATCTTAAACACCCTCCACCAAGAATATTTTGCAAAACAAAAAACTTAATCGTCCCAATAAAAACTACAGTGAAATATGGCAACATATTGTTGCCGAACCATTATAAACTAAATTCATATGTTAAAGACAGTTTTTTGGGAAGGGGCCTAAGAGGAATAATTGTGCTCAATTTCAAAAGATTTGATTTAAATTGAAAAATCTTATAAGTGTAGCAAAATATGGACCGATATACGCCAAAAAGTACAAAGAAAAATAATAGAATTGGTTTTTCAATAGAATAGACCAATTCTTCAGTAAAAACTGCTCTCCGGGAAGGGGAGCTACAGCAAAATATAGACCAAGATTGTTCATATTTATAATATTCTTTAACTATAGTTCGAAAAATCATTGTGCTGAATTTCAATGGAATTGATCTTTATTAAAATGCTTTAAAAACTCAAGCCGGTTTTCCGGGAAAATATGGTCCGATATAGGGCAAATAAATATAATATGTCTAGTACAGTTAGAAAAATAATTGTGCCGCATTTCAATAGAATTTGTCTTTATTTACTAGTTTTAAAGGCTCAAAACTCTGTTCCGGGAAGGGGCCTTATATGGGAGCTATAGCAAATAATGAACTGAGATTGTTCAATTTAACAACAATATATTAAAGACAGTTAGAAAAATCATTGTGTCGAATTTCAATGGAATTGGTCTTTATGTTTTATAAGCTAAAATATGTTTTCCGAGAAAGGGCGTGATATGGGAGCTACAACAAAATATGCACCGATATTGTTAAAATTAATAATGTATATTCAAAAGAGCTAGAAAATTAATTGTGTCGAATTTTAATATAATTTGTCTTTATTTAACAGTTTTATAAGCTCAAACGCGATTTCCAGGAAGGGGCGTTATATGGGAGCTATAGCAAAATATGGGCCGATATTATTTGAAATTAACAACATATATTCAAGATGATTAGGAGATTAATTGTGCAAAATATCAATAGAATCGGCTCAAACTTATACATATATAAACCATATTCCGAGAAGGGGCCTTATATGGCAGCTACATCAAATAATGACCCCAGCACAAATTAGATTCTTTGAATTTATTTTTATATCAAAGCAAACAAATATGGCTAATTTCTGAAAATTATCTTAAAAATTGCTACCCATACGGTACTCAGGTTTTGGAATGTATCAAAATTTTACATACTTCAGACTATAACTTATTTACTATTGATCCGATTTTAATGATTTTTTTGTATGATAATGAAAAATATATAACTATAAGTTATAGTAATTCTCTTTTAAATTTAGATGAAATAATAACATTGTCTCAGATATCGGACTATAACTTTTTTGCTGACAAACCGATAGCTGGTTTTAAACAGAAAACTGCTTTGGACAATAATGTGGCAAAATCCCATTGAATTCGGATAATTGTTTCAGGCGTGAGAGTGTTTCCAACAGACAGATAGATGGACATAGTTAAATGTACTCAGATTTTGATATGGTGCAAGAATATATATATTTTTATGGGGTCTGAGATGATTACTTCTTAGCGTTACATCACTTGTGATGGTGGAGAATATAACAAGGGAAAAGTTTTAGTCAGCCCGACTAATTAATGCTAAATTCAAGCCCTTTAAATTGATATTTGGAATAGAGGTTGTATGGGACCTATAAAAAATAATTAACCGATCCTTATATAATCTGACACATCGTCCATATAATTATCATTTGGGAGATGCATGGACATCGTTAAAGTGATCTCGAGTCGAAGCGTTTACTTAAAAATAGTAGCAGCACAATTTTTTTTTTGCCGTTGTAATTTTTGCACAAACCCCAACTATTTCTAATGGTGTAGGGTATTCAAATAAAATAAAAAAACTACAATTTGAAATAAAAAAAAATCATATGTTGACAATAAAATCACAAAATCATGATTGTTTTTTACAAATACTTCACAATGTTGTTGTTTTTTTCTGCAAGTTGTTTATGGGTTTTTGTCAATGTCATGAAAAATTTATAAACACCAACAACAAAAAAAAGGACTAAAATCTGATTTTATTTAATTGGAGCACAGATTTAAAGCAAAAAAATTCAAAGGATTAATCAAGAAAATTATGTTCGATTTTATACCAAATTTTGTCTTGTTATCTTAGTTCAGATTGAAGTTCAAATAGTAGTTCAGAACTTAGTCCAAATTATACATCCGATTCTAATTCAAATTGTACTTCAGAAAGCTAAACAAGCTTCCGGATTAGATTTTGGTGTAGATTTAAACCGGCTTCTAGTTTACATTTTATTTTATATAACAGTTTGGATTCTAATTTTGGCTTCAGTTCATATTCTCTTTTATACCCCATTTTAGAAACCGGTTCATCTTAAATTCCAGATTCTAATCCTGATTCTAAATTCTATTTTAGTTCGGATTAAATTTTAAATTCTAATTTTAACTCTATTTCAAACTCTAGTTCAGATTTCAGTTAAGTTTCCAGATGAAATTCTAGTCTCGAGTTAAGGTTTTCTTTCAGGTTCAGGCCTTTATTAATGATTCTAGCTAAAATTTTAACCCACATTCAGATAATAGTTCGAACTATATATTAGACTATAATTCAGACTTCAATTCAGATCCAAGTTCAAATTCGGTTTTAATTCTTAATCAGATCTCAGTATAGATTATAATTCAGATGTTAATCCTTGTGCTATTTAAGTTCATAGGACAGATTCTTTTTCAAATGTTAGTCGATTTTCTAGTTTGGATTCAAGATGAGACATTTCAATTCATTTTTGTGTTCCGATACAAGTTGAAACAACAACTCAAATTCTACATCAGTTTCAAATTAATTGCTTGTTTCAAATCGAAATCATATATCAATCATATACCAGATTATAATTCGGGTTCTAATCCTTGTTTTATTTAAGATCCAAGATTAGTTCTGAACTGGAACTAAACAGTTCTAGTTCTAGTTCAATTCAGTTCAGTTCAGTTTTGGATCAGTTATAGTTCAGTTCTAGTTTAGTTCTAATTCAGTTCTAGTTCTGCTTTAGTTCAGTTCTATTTCATTTCTAGTTCAGTTTTAGTTCAGTTCTTGTTCAGTTGTAGTTCAGTTCTTGTTCAGTTTTAGTTCAGTTCTAGTTCGGTTCTAATTCAATTCGGGTGCAGTTCTAGTTTAGTTCTAATTCATTTCTAGTTCAGTTCAAGTTAAGTTTTAGTTCAGTTTTAGTTCATTTCTAGTTCAGTTCCAGTTCAGTTCCAGTTCAATTCGGGTCCAGTTCTAGTTCAGATTTATTTCAGCTTTTGTTCATTTTAGTTTAGTTATGTTTTATTATATTTTTCTTTAATTTTATTAGAGTTTTTTTTTGTATTTTTTTCTTTGATTTTTATTTTAAATATCAAAATCAATTTTTTCTGGAATTTTTTAAACAAAAGGATCAATTGTTGGTATCATAAACATATTAAATTAACAAAAGGATTTTTTTTGGAAAATATGATATTCCACAAAAACATCACTTATATGTAGAGAATTTTCAAATAGAAATTTGAAAATAGAATTAAAATAATTTTATATAAATTTTTTTTAGAAATTTTCTGATATTTTGGTTTTTAGTTGTTTTACCTTTAACAACAACAACAATAATAAATAATTCTTTTTTAGATTTACGATATTTTAATTGAATAAAATGTAGGAAAAATTTTAATTGTTAAAAAAATAAAAATAATAAAAATATTTGTTATTTTATACCCTCCACCACCACAAGTGGTGAAGAAGGTAATATTAACTTTATCATTCCGTGTGTAACGCTAAGAAGGAATCATTTGAGATACCATAATGTGATGTATATATTCTTGCATCTGATTAAAATTTGAGTCGATAAGTCCCTCTGTTTGTTAGCTGTTGGTAGAGCTTAATGAAATTTGGCGTTAACATTTGTTATTCTGGGAAGGCAAAATCGGTTTAGCATATTAAAAAATATAGATCGATACCTCAGGCAACCTCTAAGTTCAAGTAAGCAACTCTAGTGAAATTTTCAATTATAAATCGACGAATTTGTTGATTTTACTTCCACCACAAGTGGTGAAGAGAGTGATATTAACTTTGTTATTCTGTGTGTTATACAAAGAAGAATCATTTCAGGTCCTATAACGTATATACATTCGTGCATCAGGTCAAAGTAAGAGTCGGCTTAGCTATGTCCGTCCGTATGTCCGTCTGTTTTTGACATTCTTATATCCGCAATAGCTGACAGATCTTAATAAAATTAAGCCTGAATTTTTTAAAGTTCCAAAAGATTTTTTTATTTAAAATCATGAAATTCGGTTTAATATATTGAGAGATATAGACTAATATCTGAGGCAACTCTTAAGTTCCAGGAAAGAATTAACTTAAAACTAGCAATCAGAATACGACATATTAGAATAAGATTTTGTCATTATAAAAAGTTGTATTAAAATCGGTTCAGTAAAAAATTATGGCCATAAATACTTTATGTTCATGTGTTGTATTTTGGAAAAACGTTTATATATTTTTAACGTTTATGAGTGTATGTGTAAGTGTATAGAAAATATATTTTCTTTACTCTCATTTGCGGTGTAGGGGTTTAAATATCCGGCATAGCCGAATTTAGGCTGTTTAAAATTTTTCATCATTTTTATTTTTTAAATAATTTTTGTGGAAATTTTTATTATATTTTTTATTGTTGTTTGTTATTTGTTTATTTAAGATTTTATTTTAAATTTGTTTAATTAATTTATTAATTAATTATAATCTTATTATCAATTATTTGATGTTTATTATTATTTCTACAAAAAAAAATAATACTTTTATATGTACTGGGCCGTATGATTAATGTGGGAATTTAAATATAAATAAATATTCAATATACGCAATGAAGGATACTTAAGATAATATTAATTAGACGCAGCCACAGTAGGCCCAAAGCGCTTCTTTTGTAAATAATTCTGTAACTTTGGAACCATTTTTTTAATGAAACTTGAGGTATTTTTTAATTCACTTGGAAAAGTGTATGGGAGGAGCTAGAATGGTCTTCCAAAATCTTCCAGAAATACCTAAGAAATAACTTTGCCAGATTTCACTAAATTATGTTAAACGATTATAAGGTTACAAAACATTAAAGGCACAATATTGCTGCACATATTTATATAAGAAATATTCATATTTCTCGGGAGGAGGCCAAGTTTCTGTTAATTTTTGAAGGGCGGTGTACAAATTTTTATATAAGTGTGTGGTATCGTTGGAAAGGTAATTACTTGACAAATAATATTAACTACGTAATAAAGTGCTTAAAGAAAATATCTTTAATAAATTTGTCAAAAATTCAAAAATGTTTATTTTTCTTTGCGCTCTTTTAAACAAATTTTGTCATATTTGACATTAAATAAATTTTATACGAATGAAGATATTTTTATGAAGTTTGTACACAAAATAAACAAAGTTGTTCTTAATAAATGGCATATAGATATTTCCACTTTCTCATTCAAAAATAGCCAAAATGCCAATCCGGGGAAAATTTCTTTAAAATATTCACCTTTTTCAATAAATTACTCACTCTACCTTTATAAGAGGTTTGGCCCGTTGCAGATTTTTTAAGTGGGTAACAAGTAAGTGTGGCTAAATGATTAAGGTACTGTATTTGTGAATCTAGCTTTTTTGTTGCTTCGTAAAAATCAAAAGAAAAATATTTTAAAATTAACGAAATTCCGATAGGGCTGGCGAGGAATCTATTTCCCCTAGTTTCTTTGGATTAGCTTTGTATGAATGTATGTTAAAAATTTTTTCATAATTTTGAATAAAGTTTAAAAGTCCAGAAGGAAATATTTAATTTTGAAGTAAAAAAGTGTTACAACCTTTTTGAAAAAAATAATAATAATAAAATTAAGAAATAAATTAAGAAATATCCAATTTTTAGAACTTTTTGGACCCAAGTTCAAGCAACTAAAATTTTACTTTTGTCTAAATATCTTTTAAATTATAAGCATATTTTTCAGATAATTATAAATAAATAAAATTTTTGCATTTTTTCCAAAAATGCTCATACCCATGATGACCAATTTTGAGGATGCACTCTTCTACCCCAGGACCATTTAGAAACATGCCCTTCTCCAAATTAATTGAAAAACACTTCAACAATGTCTATGAGAAATTTCGTTGAAAACTATTCAATAGATTCAAAGTTACGAAATTATTGCCTAAACTGCGTTTTGAGACCACTTCACGCAGCAAAGAACTTTTAAAGAAAACTGTTAAGATTTTTGATTATTTTCAGAGGGAAATTTTAATATTTATTTAATTTAAGTTTCTTTCATGTTTATATCTTTTTCCATTATTGTGCCATTATTACCATTATTTGTGTATTAAAACTTTTATTAAATTCCCTTTTCTCTCTCTATCTCTTTCTCTTTCTCACTTCTTTTACAGATTAATGACATTCGTATGCGCGACAGATGTTTCATTGTTTAAACAATTCATTTGGAGTGTATGAATGAAGGCATGCAAGCATGAAAGAGCCAGTGATTATTATTGAAAAATGCCATCAAGTGATATGTTACCATAATTTTTGCTATTTACAAAAATTATAATGAATTTATAAATATTTTCCTACTTTATTAATGCCAAAGAACAATTAATATTAAAAACACAATAAAACGCTTTTTCACTCTCTCAACTCTTTCTCTCTTTTACTCAAATGAAAACTCTGTAAAACAAACAAATAAAAACGGCCATAATACAGGAAAAAAAGTTAAAGTGTTAATTAATTGATAAAATATTTAAAAAGGGAGAAAAATACATTAAAATTAATTATTTCATAAAAATCACACAATTGGCCATTTTCACATAATTAAAGTTAAAATACAGAAATAAAAACAAAAAAAAAAATAAATAATAATAAAATTTAATTAAAAATTATAACAATAATAAACAAAAATATATATTTTTTATAAAAAAATAAACAAAATTTTTTAATAAAAATTTTCTTCCACAAAAATTGTTTAATTTTTTTTTTTATAAAAAAATTTAGTGAAATTTTATTTTTATTTTTTTTTTTGTTTAAAAATGTTATAAAGTAAAATTCTTTAAGATTTGAGAAATTTATAAAATAAAAAACTTTAAATTTTTTTCTTTAAAAAATTTTAATTTTTGGAAAAAAGTGTAGAAAAAAGTTGAAAAAATGTATATAAATTTAAAAAATCGTTTTAAATCGAATTCAATTATGTTTGTTCACTCGTCGTTAATTTATCATACTTTAATATTTATAAGCTGTTCTTTGATGTTAATAACTCATACCACAAATATACAGGGTGTGGCAGCTGGTGGTACCACATCTTCAGCTTCAAGTTCAGCAAATAATGGTAAGTTCTGAATATTTTATTTTTAATTTATTAAAATTATTTAAAAAATATTAAAAAAAAAAAGTCAGGGTAGGAAAAACAATTTTTTAAGAAATGAGAATTTCGTTCCCTGAAAAATTATTTTGAAGATTTTTAATGTAAAAATATATTGAATATTTCTTTATTTAAAGATTTTATTGTAAATTAATTTTTTAATTGTAGGAAATTTTTCCATTCATTATCATAAAAATCACTTGCGAATAATATTTCTTTTCAGGGTAGGAAAAGCTTTATTTTATTAAACTCTTATTCCTTATAAAATTGTTTTCAAAATGTTAGAAATTAGCTTTTATTAATAAAAAGTAAAAAAAATATATTTTCTAATACAATATCCAGAATTTTATTTTTTATTTATCAATTTTGGGAACAGTTCTAAGACTTTTTCATTTATCTTAAATTTGGTCAGGGTAAGAAAAACATTGGTAGTTGAAATATTGTTTGTTAGAACAGTATATTTTGATGATTGAAGTTTTCAATTATTCTTAATTAAAAAATTTAATCACATTTTTGTGGAATTATTGAAAATTCAATCAATTTGTTTACATACAAAAAATTGTTCACTAATTTGTATCAGTATAGGAAAACGCTATTTTTTACTCAAATTTTATTAGAAAAAATCATTGAAATTAGTTTTAAACCTTAAAAAAATCATTTCTTTTTTTCAAATTTAATCCGAAAAAATCGTTCCCAATTTCTTTTATCAGGGTAGGAAAAAACAATGTGTTTGTATGTCTCTTGTAAAATCTTGAAAAATCATTCCCAATTTCTTTTATCAGGGTAGGAAAAAACAATATTTTTGTATGTCTCTTGTAAGAAATTCGATTTAAAAATCTTTTTCTTATAATTTTTTAATTATAATTTTTTTAGAAAATATTTTTATTGAAAATTAATGATGAGAAATAATTTCATTAAGAAAAAATTTCAATTTCATTAAAATTTCATTCATTAGCAAAGGTTTATTACTCCAACTTGAAAAAATAATTCCTAATTGTTTTTATCAGAGTAGGAAAAACATTGTTTTCTTTGAAATTTTTTTGTTATTATTCACGAGCAATATTAGTGATCAGTTTAAGATGAACACCTTCTTTTGAGTTGGAATCTTACTTTGATCATCAATCACGATCACAAATATTGTTCAGGTTAGGAAAATTTCTCGTTTTTAAATTTCATATGAAGTCACTTACGTCAGGGTAGGAAAAACAATGTTATTTTTAATACTCTTCTATAATTTTTTGAAACAATTTTTCTTAAAAATACATCCAAATCGTTAGTAGAATTTTTTATAAAATGTATCCATTTTATTCATTGGAACATTACTCACATGCAGAGTTTTATCAGGTTACTTTTAGCTTAAAGAGAATTCCTGTCTAAATAAAAATTGCAATTTCATGAAAAGAACTGTTTTAAAAGTTTTGGAGAACTTAGATTTGTAAGTGATTTAGAGTGAATGATCTTTTAAATTCAGGTACTTTTTTTAATTGTGCAAATAATATAGAAACCTTGTATTTTGGAAACTGACTGAGTTTCAGAAATTAAAATCTTGGTTCACTTTTTATTTTTGTTTATGAATGAAAAATAAAAATCGTTTTTAAATAGCATGACTTACTTTTGCTAAGAACTAAAGAAACTTTACTAGTATCTCTTGGGGTGTTGAAGTCTTGGCTTGAACAAGATTTTAACATGAAAAGTGGCTAAGATGTTATTATGAGTTTTGTAAAACTATGTTTAATAGAACCAGGTAGCGTATGATTAATATTAATTAATTTTTTTAGAAAACTGAATTTTTTGTAAAATTTAAAACTGAAAATATTTTTTTATAAATTTGATTATTTTTAGAATTAAAGTTCTTATGTTCTTAAACAGATTTAATAGAGTTTTAAGGATTATTATACCATTTCCACCACCAATGTGTAAAGTCAAGAAGAACCCCAAAAAGTATAAAATCCCACATGGTATATATATATTTCTGCATCATTTTAAAATCTGAGTCGATTTAGCTATGCCCACTTGTCTCCCACGCTGTCTGTCCATCTCTCCATTTGTTTGTCTGTTTGAAATATTCTCAAGGTTACCATTATTATCTGAATTCGATAACATTTGGCCAAAATGTTTGATAATGACCTACCGAAATAGTCTAAGCAATACGGAAGTTATAGACTTTATGACAAGTAAAATATAGATAATTTTAATTTTCCGATTAGTAGTTTAAAAGTCCTGAGGTGTTTTATAAACTGCTATTATTGGGACTAAGTTGCGTATGATTAATTTAAATAAGAAAATTATTTACATTAATCATACGCACTTTAGCTTTATTGCTTTAATGTTTTAGCTCCTTTCTAAGATCACTACTTGTAAAAAGTGTATTAAAGTACATGTGTCTATATTAATTTTGTGGAAAGTTCAAACATTTTGCAGACAAGGAAGGTAATTATCGATTTTTCATGGCTGAATTTTGTATTCTTACTTATTGTGATTTTACAGGTTTTAGTTTATGGCAAATGGTAATTTTTCTGTGCAATTTTAAATAGATTGAAACATTTTCTATAATTTTCTTATATGACATTTCTTAATCGGTTTAATAGTTTAGAAGTTATGAGGTTTTTTATAAAACCATATTATTTGAATTAGGTTGCGTATAATTAATATAAAAAAACTAATCAAAAATATTAATCATATGTAACTTAGCATCCTTAAATTTAAATTAGCTCCTTTTTGAAAATCCTTTTTGAAACATTTTGTGGCATTTTATGTGTATGTGTATAAGGTATGTTAGAGTGTATATATCTATGTTAATTTTCTGAACCTTAAAATTTAAATGCAGGTGGCGGAGGGTATAATATATCCGTTACGACTGTATTAGTTTACGGCGAGTAAAATATAGATAATTTTTCTTAATAATTTTGGAATGTTTAACAAATATTATATTGTTTTTTATATAATATTTTTTAAGTCGATTAACAGTTAAGAAATTATACATTTTATATAAACTTTTACTATTGGAATTGGGATGCGTATGATTTATATAAATAAAGATTAATGATTCAATCATACGCTCCTCGATCTTAGCAATAAAGGGTAATGTATTAATGATTCATGGCGTATTACTTTCCTTTTATTTGTCTTTTTGGTTTTTTTTTAAACTGCTTTTAATGTGACTTGGTAGCGTGTGATTAATATAAATAATCAAATTATTAATATCAATCATACGCACCTCGATTTTAGAGTTTTTATATTCCCTTGATTTTACTTAATTCAAAAATATTTTTTGTTTTATATAAACATCTACTATTGGGTTTAGGATGTGTATGATTAATTAAAATATACAAATTATTAACATCAATCATACGCACCTTGATCTTAGCAAAAAAATCCTTCTCGTTTTAATGATCATGGAGTTTAATATGATTGTTCCCGATTTTTCGTTTTGTATAAACAGCTTTAACTGGGACTTAGCAGCGTATGATTAATATAAATTAGTAAATTATAAATATCAATTATACTCACCACGATCTTAGCAATAAACCTTTCTTGTTTAATAATTCATGGAGTTTTTTCGTTCCCCAGATTTATACCTATTTCAAAAAGATTTTTTGTTTTGTATAAACAGCTTTTAATGGGACTTGATAGCGTATGATTTATAAAAAATAAGAAAATTGTAAATATCAATCATACGCATGATGGTTTTAGCAAATAGATTTCACGTTTAATTGATTCATGGAGTTGTTCATTCCCCTAATTTTGTTACACAAATTTGACACTTCTTTTTTTTGCAATATTTTTGATTTACATTGTTCATTTTAATTATTAATTAAATTAATAATAAATTAAAAACTATATTTTTATCCCATTTGAAATTCCCATTATTTATACCTTTTGATATTTTAATTCATTCTTTTCCAAAATTTATTTAATTATTTTTCAACTAATTTATA
Organism: Cochliomyia hominivorax; assembly: GCA_004302925.2. Classification (NCBI taxonomy): domain Eukaryota; kingdom Metazoa; phylum Arthropoda; class Insecta; order Diptera; family Calliphoridae; genus Cochliomyia; species Cochliomyia hominivorax. Next base: position 88,845,622 of record PYHX02000158.1, on the reverse strand, counting down.
ACGTTTTATTCATTTTAAAATTAGCATTTTCATTTTGAAATTTGTTCACAAAATTTTTTTAAAAATAAATTTTATCATATTTTAAGTTTAATAATAATTAAAAATAAATTTTTATAAAATATTCATTAAATAACACGAGCAAAAAAATATGAAACTAATAAATTTATGAACACAAATTCATATACAGTTTATGAATATTATATTGAACAATAGCAAAAATGGGGTTAATAGGAAATTTTTGTCAAAAATTCCTCATTTGAACGACTTTTGGTAAAAATTTCCTTTTGGTTCATTTTCAAAATTTTTGTTGTATTTTAATATTCATTTTAATTTTTAATAACAATTAATAATACTATATTCAGCTATGCCGAATTTTTAATGCCCTCCACTGTGTTTCGTACATACGTACTCACACATACACTCACAAAAGTATACATTATAAATACGTAACATTAAATGTGTCATAAAATTAGTTGTATTTTTGGCTATAACATTTTTCACTGAGCCGATTTTGATAATTTCTTGAATGAAGTATATATGACTTTATATTATGACGAAATCTTATTGTAATTTGTCGGTTTTCAATTGACAGTTTTAAGAAAATTCTTCGTTGGAACTTTGAGGTTGTCTCTGCTATCGGTCTATAACTTTTGATGTATTCAACCAATTTTGCTGATTTTAAATGGAAAACTTTTCAGGACTATAATAAATGCTCAGGCTAAATTTCATTGAGTTTTGTCAATTATTGCAAATGTGAGCGTGTTAAGGGTAAACAGATAAAAAACAGAGAGACAGACAGACAGACAGACAGACAGACAGACAGACGGACAAACAGATGAACTAAGCTAAGTCGACTTAGATTTTGATTTGATGCAAGAATTTATATATATACATAATGAGCTCTATGATGATTCCTTCTTGACGTTACACACGAAATGACTCAGTTAATATACCCTCTACACCATTCGCGATGGTGTAGTGTATAAAAAAATAACAAAACAACAAAATAATGAAAATAATAAACATAATAATATCAGTATGTTGTTGATAGCAATCATTACACACACAAACACACACATACACTCTCACATCAAATGTATTAAATCTCACATACAAAGCAAAGAGTCAGTTTATAAATAATTAAATGCCTTAAATGGGCTTCAAACAATAGTTGGATGCTATTAAAATTAATTTCCAATAAAAACAGCAATTAAAAGTGCACTTCAAATGAAAATAATTAAAATTATTTTTATTAAATATGAGAGGAGTTTAAAAAAAATTAATAAAATTAATTTTAAATCAATATCAATAAAGCAAAAAATCACTTATCAATCCGTGTAATTTCAGAGCTTAATCGAAAATATTTATTTCATATTCACTTAAATTCAGTTCTTATTTAGTTTTGATTCAGATTCTAGTTTTGATTAAATTTCTGGTTCTGGTTTTATTCAAGTCAGATTATAAATCAGATTCTGATTCATTTTCTAGTTCAGACTATAGTTCACACTTCAATTCTAATTTTCAAGCAAATCTTCGATTAGATTTTAGTACTTTTTCACTTTCAATTCAGATTCTAAGTCAGGTTCAAGTCCAGCTTTTAGCTTAGATCATAAACAAGAATCTAAATTTGATTCCGGTTGGGATTTCAGTTCATATTCTAGCACAGATTCTACTTCAGTTCTAAATATGGTTATTAAGCAAATTATAGTTGAGATTCTATTTTTAATTCTAAATAAAATTCTGACCCAGTTTCTATCTCTGGTACCACTTCAGCTTCCAGTTCTAGTTTATTTCTTGTTTAGTTCTAGTTCAGCTTAGTTCATTTTAAGTTCAATGCTAGTTCAGTTCTAGTTCAGTTCAAGTTCAGTTCAAGTTCAGTTCTAGTTCAATTCCAGTTCAGTTCCAGTTCAATTCTAGTTCAGTTCTAGTTCAGTTCTAGTTCTACTTCAATTCTAGTTCAGTTGTAGTTCAGTCCAATTTCAGTTCCAGTTCGCATTTGTTCATTTCTAGTTCACATCTTGCTCAGTTCTAGTTAATTTTAAGTTCAATTCTAGTTCATTTCAAGTTCAATTCTAGTTCAGTTCAAGTTCAGTTCTTGTTCAGTTCCAGTTCATTTTTGTTCAGTTCTAGTTCACAACTTGTTCAGTTATAGTTCATTTTTAGTTCAGTTCTAGTTCAGTTCTAGTTCAGTTCTAGTTCAATTCTACTTCAGTTCTGGTTCATTTCAAGTTCAATTCCAGTTCAGTTCTAGTTCAGTTCAAGGTCAGTTCTAGTTCAGTTCTAGTTCATTTCAAGTTCAATTCTAATTCAGTTCTAGTTCAGTTCCAGTTCAGTTCTAGTTCAGTTCTAGTTCAGTTCTAGTTCAGTTCTAGTTCATTTCAAGTTCAATTCTAATTCAGTTCTAGTTCAATTCCAGTTCAGTTCTAGTTCAGTTCTAGTTCAGTTCTAGTTCAGTTGCAGTTCAGTTCTATTTCAGTTCTAGTTCATTTCAAGTTCAATTCTAATTCAGTTCTAGTTCAGTTCCAGTTCATTTTTGTTCAGTTCTAGTTCACAACTTGTTCAGTTCTATTTCAGTTCTAGTTCAGTTCAAGGTCAGTTCTAGTTCAGTTGCAGTTCAGTTCTAGTTCAGTTTTAGTTCAGTTGCAGTTCAGTTCTAGTTCAGTTCCAGTTCAGTTTTAGTTCAGTTGTAGTTCAATTCTGCTTCTAGTTAATTTGTAGTTGAGTTCCAATTCACTTCTTGTTCAGTTCTAGTTCAGCTCTACTTCAGTTCTAGTTCAATTTATTTTCAGATTGCGTATTGGATTCCGGTTAAGTTTTTGGCTTTATTTTCTTTCAGATCTTATTGTCGGTTCTCGTTTAGACTCTTGTTCTACTCTAGATCTATTCTAGGGTAGTTCAGTTCTAATTTAGTTTCTAGTTAACAGGCTGTTTCAGATTCCTGTTCAAATTCTAGTCTTATTTCTTCCTGAGATTCTAGTTTAGAGTTTAGTTCACTTTTTTCGGATTGTAATTCTTGTATCTTAAATATCATTTTTCTTAATTTGTTTGATATTTACTTTTTGTCCATATCTCGTAATTGTTTTACAATTAAAATATCATGAAATTCAATATCAACATTTCATTTTTTCAGCATTAATAACTCAAGGATATTTTGTGAATGAAAACGTCTCCTTTATAATGTTATGGCAGCCGGTAAAATAGCAATAATAATTACTAGGAAATATTTACAAACCGCGCAATTAACAAGGAATTGAAAAAAATGTAATTAAGGGAAAATGGGGTTTTTAATTATTATTTCGATTTGAATTTGTGGAAATTTTAATGAAAATTGAAATAACTGATTTAAAGTTAAAGTGTGAAAAAAGTTAAAAAAAATCTGATGTTTCCGGTGGATATTTATTATCGGATAGAATTGTACTTTAATGCTATTTTCAGTATTTTTTAAATTATGTCATTTATTTTATTGCCCTGGTATTTGGGCTTAAAACCATATTATCTGTTATATAAAATTTTTGGTGGGAAATTTTATATGATTGTGGAAAACTATAAACAGATGTTAAGTTACAAGTTTTACAATACTTTAACGAAAAGTTAAGGAAAACATATTACAAAACGAGGGTGAACAGAAAATTCATTTAGAAAGAAATTTACATATTAAAAAAATAACAGTAATAATGTTATAGTCAATAAGGACCGATTATGTAATACCCTACACCACACACATGTAGGAACCCTGTATAAAATTATACAGCGGCTTTTACTAATATTTGCCTTAATTAGACTAAATATTATAACAATACCTACGTTTATTTGTGATTAATGAGTTTCAAGGCGATGTTTGGAAGGTTTGTTGCATGGAACCTATGAGATATAATGAACCCATCCTCGCAAAATATGACACATTCTTTAGAAAACATAAGACTTATTTTCGAAAATTTTGCTGAAAATCGCTTTTTATTTAGGAATTTTATGGACTTAAAACCAAAGTGTGAAAAAACTCGTGTGAAAAATCATTATTTTCAAATGAAGAAGAGTATAAATTAACTCTTCTTTGTGAAGATTAAAAAAACTCTTTTTTTATTTAAAATTTGATCTATGAATGGAGCAATTCGACAAAGAAAAACTTATTTTAAGCTCCTTTTAATAAAGAGTTAAAAAAAATATGTTTTATGATAAAAAATGTAATAATAAAATAAACAAAAAAATTCATACATCTTTTTTATGATTTCGCTCATTTTTTATGCGAAATTTTATAAATTTTCAGAATAAAACTCCTTTCAAAGAGCGATAAAAAAATAAAATTCGTTGAAAGAATTAAAATTAGAGTCGAAAACCGTACCTTGCGAAAAAAATCCACTTTGGGTGGACATTTGTATGGTTCCTATAGGAAATAATGAACCGATCATTATCAATTTCAGTAGGCAACGTTCATGGGCCAAATAATAGCATCTGCTAAATCAAAATTGTGACCTGTACTTTGCGAACAAGCCTTACATGGACAGTAAGCCGGACGGGCATGATTAAGTTCTCACTCAGAAAGTGATTATTTATGTACTTAAAAGTGGTGTAGGACTTCTTTTTCTGCCTGTTACAAACATCTTCACAAATGCATTATGCCTCAATAACCTATAAATAAGTCTTCAAATATTTAATAGTTTTGTTTCTGAAAGGCCTTTTTCTACCCTCTTTTATATGTGTATGTGTGCTTTGAATTTATCTCAATTTTAAACTGATATTTATAAATTCATCCATAGTTCAGTGTGTTTGTAAAATTACATTCATTTAAGTCTTTAATAGTATTTTGTCTTTTAATTTTAATTTCTGTTATAAATTTTTATTTATTTTTTAATAATTTTGTAAAACGACTGTAATTAAATATGGTTTACTTGTGATTGTCATTTACAATATGAAAATTTAATCTTTTGCATGTGTACGTATTTATTGTGTGTTTGTATGTGTGTTTGTGTATTTTTCTTGTGTACGAAACAAGTGATTTATATATTTTGCAGGTATTTGTGGGCTTTTATATATTTGTATGTGTTTATAGAATTTATTGTTATGGTAATTATTTAAGTTAATACAATAATAATACTTCAGGCCCAAAAAGGAGCAAATAATAAATATACCTTCCTGACAATATGAATACAAAATGTCTAGAGAGAAGATTTTAAATTTAATATTAATAGAAATAATACAAATTAAAAATTCTTAGAAATTAAAAAAGATAAATTAAAATGTCAAAAAAATTTCTCTTTAATTCTAAAATATTTAAAAAATTATCAGTTCCAATTTAACTTAATTTAATCTAATACTTTTTTATTATTAAGCTAATGATTTGTTAACATAATTTTAGCACTTGTTATTTTCACCACCAAAAATATAATCAGAAAAACTTCAGGAACACAAATCCAAATCAGTCCCCTAAAGTATGCAAACAATATTTACTTTACAAGCCTCAAATTTATAAACAAAACTATAAAAATGTTTCCGTTTCCTGCTGTCGCAAAAAATACCTTCTCTTATTAAAAAAAGACAGCCAAACCAAAACAAAAGAGAACAATGAACAGATTTTTCATGTTAAGTGTCAGTTTTTGGTATGTAAAGCATCATGTAATACACACTAACACATACATATATACACACATATATACATAAACATTTTAACACTTGAATGAATATACACATATTTTTACGAATGAAATATACAAACACTTGAAAATTTAACACTCACTTCGCTCACTTTTTAAAGCCAAAATAAGTAGAAAACATTTGTTATGAAATTTAGAGGTGAATCTAATAAAAGTCACTTAAAAGTATCCTCTAGAAGAGATACTTGTAGGATAGAGAATGGAACATTTATTGTAATAAAAATTAAATCAAAAATTCTATACAGAACCATTCTAGTTCAAATAGCACCTCAGAATCCAGTTTAACGTTCTAGTTTGAATTATAGTTCTTATTCCAGTTCTGACTCTAACTTAGATTCTAGTACTAAATCTATCTCACATTCCATCTGAGTTGAAAATTAATGTTTTAAGTCAGAATCTTCCACAGAACCTAATTCAGTTCTAGTTCCAGCTTAGATTCCAATTTAGATCCAAAATTTATTTTTTTCTGTTGTTCAGAATCTGGTTCAGATTCCAGTGGAGGTTATAATTCTTGTTCAAATACAGTTAAGACTCTACTTTAGATTCTTGTTCAGATAACAGATCAATTTCTAGTTAAGATTTTAGTTTTAACTATGGTTTAGATTGTTATGGTTCTAGTTTAGATTCTAGTTCTGATTCTAATTCAGGTTCTATTTTAGATTCCATTTAAGATTTAGCTATAGAATATAGTTAAGATTCCAAATCATATTTCAGTTCAGATTAAAGTGCATATTCAAGTTCAGATACTAGTTCAGCTTCTAGTTCACATTCAAGTTCAGACTCCATAGCAGAACCCGCTTTAGATTCTAATTTAAATAACAGTTTAGATTCGGCTTGCAACTCAGATTCGGATTGCAACTCAAATTCTAGTTAAGATTCTGTTGGAAATTTCGTAAAGTTCTAGTGCATATTCTAGTTAGGATTCTTGTTAAGATTACAGTTTAAATTCTAGTTCAATTTCTAAGTCAAACTTCAATTCAGACTCTATATCAGGTTCTATTTCAGATTTTAGTTCAGATTATAGCTCAAATTCAAGTTCAGACTCCAGTTCAAATTCTCCTTCAGTATAAAAATAATTTTCCTGTTCGGATTTTAGTTCAAATTCCAGATAAAAATTAATATTCCAACTACAGACTCCAGTTCAATTGCAAATTTGTTCTTGATCAGATTCTAGTTTGAAATACATTTCAAATTTAAGTTCAGTTTATATTTTATTTTTTAGTTCAGATTCTCGTTCAGCTTATAATTAAAATTCTAATTTAGACTTCAGCTCAGATTTTAGTTCTACTTCTAACTAAGATTCCAGTCCAGATTCCAGCTGAAATTTTAGTTCAGATTCTAGTGTAAACCTTGGATTATATTCTAACGTTTCTGTTCATATTGAGTTTCTTATTCAGATTCCATTTTAGATTGTAATTCAGATTCTGGTTTTGTTCCTAAATAGGTTTGTAGTTTTTGTTCAAATTCCAGATCACATTACAGTTCAAATTCGAGCGCAGATTCCAGTGTAATACTACAATTAAATTCTAGTCCAGAATCTAGCTCGAATTCTAGCTCAGGTCCATTTCAGATTATAGTATAGATTCTTTTTCAGACATAAGTTAAGACTCCAGTTAAGATTCTTATTTAGATTCCAGTTTAGACTCTGATTAAGACTGTTCTATAGATTGCAGTTTAGATTTTAATTCAGAATCTTTTTTAAAATCTTGTTCAGATACTCCTTCGAATTCTAAATCAGACTTAAGTTTCAGTTCCTGCTTAACATTCATCTTAAAATTCTAGTTTTTATTCCAGTTTAGATTCTAATTCAAATTCAAATCGGATTCAAGTTCTGATCCCAATAGAGATTTTACTTTATACAGTACTTCAGGTTTGGACTCTATATTAAAGTTTAATTCACTTTTTTCGCCCAAGAATCAAATAAATCTCCTCCCGCATTATAAAATGCTTGCTGGGCATTATCTACTCACATAAAAACATATGTACATATATATGTGTACTTCAACATTGTCTGTCGCTTAAATCCCATAAATGTATGAGTATTATTACGTGTGTTTGTATGTGTTCATGTTTTTATATTAAAAACACTCATGTGCCAAATTAAGTGTAATTTTTATTATATTTACAACCTTTTTTTGTTTTTGTTTTTTGTTTCTATAATTTTTTTGCTTCTTCTTATAAAATTATACAAAAATGTTTATACATTTTGATAAATGTCAAGTGCTGGTGATAATATTGTGCTCTTTTTGTTGTAGTTTTTATTATTGCTATTACTGTAGTTGTTGCTGCTTTATTGTTGTTTCTCACCATAACGTATATTTTGTTAGGAAAACAAAGAAAATTCCAACGAAATAGTGTTATTTTTCTCAATCTAAAACAATGAGGTCTAATAAATTTTGGTTTCATTGGAGAGCACAGAAGCCCGAAACAATTGGGAGTGTTACAATCATATTAATTGAAAATTTACTTCAAAACTGTGAAAACTTCAAGAGATTAGATTTCATTTCATGCTGTGAATACCCCTAATTATAATTATAACAAAAAAATTCAAAATATATGCTACTTTATTCTCCCTTAAAGGAGGCATAAATTAGTTTGTACAAAAATAATATGAATAATTTATAAGATAAACATAAAGAGAAGAGAACTCAAGAGCCACATAGAGCAGCCAAAGGGGAGTTTACGAGTGTAAAATAAATTTTTAATGATTTGTAAGAATACTTATGTAAGTCTAAAGGTCGCCAGATAACAATTATATGTAATTAAGTGATAAATAATGAGAAAATAATGAAAATTAAGAATTAAATTTTATAAATGAGAATATTTGGAATATAAATAAAATCTAAGATTTTAATTAAAAAGGAACTACATGTGAAAGCAAATTGAACTGGAACTAGGAACTAGAACTGAACTAAAACTGAAGTAAAAATGAACTAAAGATTAACTTAAACTAAACTAGAACTGAACTAGAACTGAATTAAAACTGAACTAGAACTGGACTATAACTGAACTAGAACTGAACTAGAACTGAACTAGAACTGGACTAGAACAGAACTAGAACTGAACTAGAACTGAACTAGAACTGGACTAGAACAGAACTAGAACTTAACTAGAACTGAACTAGAACTGGACTAGAACAGAATTAGAACTTAACTTAAACTAAACTAGAACAGAACTAGAACTGAAATAAAACTTAACTAGAACTGGACTAGAACTGAACTAGAACTGAATTAAAACTGAACTAGAACTGGACTAGAACTGAACTAGAACTGAACTAGAACTGAACTAGAACTGGACTAGAACAGAACTAGAACTGAACTAGAACTGAACTAGAACTGGACTAGAACAGAACTAGAACTTAACTAGAACTGAACTAGAACTGGACTAGAACAGAATTAGAACTTAACTTAAACTAAACTAGAACAGAACTAGAACTGAAATAAAACTTAACTAGAACTGGACTAGAACTGAACTAGAACTGAAGTAAAAATGGACTAAAAATGAACTAAAAATTAACTTAAACTAAATTAGAACTGAACTAGAACTGAACTAGAACTGGACTAGAACTGAACTAGAACTGAAGTAAAAATGAACTAAAAATGAACTAAAAATTAACTTAAATTAAATTAGAATTGAACTAGAACTGAATTAAAACTGAACTAGAACTGAACTAGAACTGAAGTAAAAATGAACTAAAAATTAACTAGAACTGAAGTAAAAATGAACTAAAAAGTAACTAGAATTGAACTAGAACTGAACTAGAACTGAACTAGAACTGAACTAGAACTGAATTAAAACTGAATTAAAACTGAACTAGAACTGAAGTAAAAATGAACTAAAAAGTAACTAGAATTGAACTAGAACTGAACTAGAACTGAACTAAAACTAGAACTGAACTAAAGCTGAACCAGAACTGAACTAGAACTGAACTAAAACTGAACCAGAACTGAAACAGGACTAAACTAGAACTAAACTAGAACTGAACGAGAACTGGACTAGAATTGAACTTCAAATTCAACTGAACTAGAACTGAAGTAGAACTGCAGTTGAACTGAACTAGAACTGAAGTAGAACTGAACTAGAACTAAACTAGAACTAAACTAGATTTGAACTAGAACTGAACTAGAACTGAACTAGAACTAAATTAGAACTGAACTAGAACTGAACAAAAACTGAACTAGAACTGAACTAAAACTGAACTAAAATTGAACTAAAACTGAACTAGAACTAATCTAGAACTAAACTAGAACTGAACTAGAACTGAACTGAACTATATAAATTGGAATAATAAATATATATAATATGAACACTCATCTGAACTAGAATCTGAACAATAATCTGAATTATACACTGAACTTCAATCTAAATCAGTATTGGAAATCAGAATGATTGTGGACTATAATATAAGCTGGTACAAGAATCCAGGCTAGAGTTTTACTTGAATCTGAGCTAAAATCTTAAAAAGAATTTGAGCTGGAATGTGAACTTGAATCTAAACTAGAATCTGATCTAGAGACCTAATTAAGATCTGAACTAGAGTTTGAACTAGAATCTATATAAAAAATCGGTAATAAAATGCGTTCTTCACTCTAATTTATTTACCTAATTTAGTAGGTTCTGAACTAGAATCTTATCTAGATTCTGACCTTAAAATGATCTTGAGTATGAGTCTGGAACTGAATTAAGTCTGAACTATATTCCGAAACTTAGTTACAAGTTAAAGAATAAATATAAATTTGTCGTTGTGTCTTGTTTTTTGTTTGCAGTCTTTATTGCTCTCAGATTTCATCTCCTTTCGTTGCTGTTTTAAATCTTCGCACTTATTTGTCTGCCAAGTCTTTTTGCTTAAATTTAAATCCCAATAATTCCAGGGTTTTATAACTCCTTTAACAGACTTTTCCATTTGATTGAATATAAGAAATAAAGGAAAAAAATATATATTTTATATTTTCCATAACATGAAAAATAATATTTTTTATTTTTATGACATTTTATACAATCTGGTCTGTTCCTAAGACTACCACTTAGGAGGAGGAGGGTGGGGAAAAAAAGGCAAATTGTTTTGTTGTAAATCTGTTCCCCATAATAAACGAATGAACAAAACACATGTTGTTAACAAATATATTTTCAAGTGGCTTTAGGGTATTAGACATGATTTAAACATGAGTATTTTTATTGTATTTTTTGTATTTCGGAAAATACAAAACAAAATTTTTCGAAAAGAGAAATCACCAACAATCAGGATGAAAAGATAAATTAATTGTTAAGATGATTTTATTAATTTTCAATTTAATTTTTTATATCCTCCTTTAACAAAAGTATTGAAGAGGGTGTATTTACTATGTCATGTCGTGTGTAACACTAAAAAGGAATCAAAGGAAAATTGTTGCATTAAATGGAAATCTGAGTCAATTTATCTGTATCTGTCTGTCTGTATATTTGTTATAGTCCTGAGAACTTTCCTGTTTAAAACCCGCCGAATCGGTTCAGTATGTTAAAAGATTTAGAGCGATATATGAGGAAGCCTCTATGTTCAAGCATTTTCAAGCTGTCAATTATAAGTCGCTAATTTGGAATGAAGTTTTGCCATTATATAAAGTAAAAAACTGATATAAATCTGTTTAGAGCTTAAAAAATATGACTCACTAACAAACCCGGCCAAAAGAAAATTTTTAAGGCGATGCTGGCCCAAAGTAAAGGTTCGTGTAATATAATTATACGATTCATATCAATCAGAAGTAATTTAAAATTGCTTTGAAGGAGGGTACCTCTCTCCTTGCTCCTATATGTCCTATATTTTTTCCAGAGATGGTGTTTTATAGTAGTAAAATTTTAGCAAAATGTTGAGACTTTTGCTGTAACAGTTCGTTAGATATTTGATAATCAATATTTGCTATATATTGAAGTATCTCCTCCCCCTGGTCCAACCCGTCCAACGTTTTGTCAAGTAAAACAGTTCGTTGGGAAAGTTGATGGGACTAAATTTGAGAGCTCTCGCTGTTGTAGGTTGTTAGATATTCGGACATCAATGTTTGCTTTGTAAGGAAGAGACCTCCCCACCCTGATCCTAACCTTTCTACGTTTTGTTTAGTAAAACAGTTTCTTGAAAAAGCTGTTGGGATACAATTTGAGAACTCTCGCTGTTATAGATCTTTAAATATTCGGTAACCAATATTTTCTTTGTTTGCAGGGTACCATCCCCCTGGTCCTCTCAGAATTTTGTATAGCCCATGTTACTTTCGGGTATATAAGGATCATTCTGTGAAAATTTCATCAAAATTGACTCAGCCATTTTGGAGTCTATACGTTACATACATACGTATATACACACTTTATTATACTTAAGAACGTTCATATAATGTACACTTTTGTGGCTCTATAAGTGAGAGTGTATGTGAGAAACATAATGTATTTACTTCACACAAATTTACTTCGAATACAGCATTTTTACTCGTTTATATTTTCAATATTTTCAGAATATAATTTTCATCAAAATTATTGTGAACATTTTTAGATTTTTTTTTGGAATTTTCATATGCAGTGAAAAAATCCAACTATGTTTTTCTTTAAAGAAAATTATATGTTTATTTAAACCAAGGCCATTTATTTCAGCACCTTTTCAAAATTAGCCTCATTGTAGCCATTCACCAAAAAAAAAAGAGTTTCTTGCCAAAGTATTTTCCTCCTTTTTATAAAAGCCCCTAAAAACTGGCTGTTTTCATAAAACCCCAAATGTATGCTTTACATTTTTCGGTGCTTATAATTAAAATAAAATGTTTTCTTTTGTGTTTACACAGAAAAACATCCTTTTTACTACAATCACAAAGATAACTGTATTCTTTTCGTAGGTTTATTTTTATTTTATTGTATGTTTGTATAATTTATATAATCCCTAAAAGTATGCTTTAATTTTATTTAAACTTTTACCCTTTTTTGCCTCTTTATAATTTCTGTTATTTTAAATATAACTCGCATAAAAATATAATTTTATACAAATACAAGCAAACATTGTTTAAACTTTTTCTCTTATTTTTTTTGTTTTGTTATTCTTGTCTTTCTTTTTTTTGCTTTTTATAAGAAACTTTTCCACTTAATTTAACCTATTTTCTGTTAAAAAGCATTACAGAGCTTAAGAAAAGCGGAAATACATCTACTAAATGTTTCTTGTTAACAACAATAACTCTTAATTTAAAACAATTTCTGTTTACTTGTTGTAACATCAAGTATTTTGCCATGACTTTATTTTAACATGGATGCGATTATAAGTGAAATATCACAGCATGTGAAATTTTAAGAGAATTGAGTTATCAATATTATAATTTATTTGTGAAAAATTTAGAAAATAATAAAATTGTTTCATCACAAATTAAATCGGTTTAAGTTTAAAATGAAAAATATTTAATTTTAACCTCAGAATACAAAATTTCTCATATTTCTAAATGATAAGTAGAATTTCAATTAAAATTCTTGTTCTAGTTCAGTTCAAGTGCAGTTCTAATTCAGTTCTAGTTCAGTTTTAATTCAGTTACCGTTCAGTTCCAGTTCAGTTCTCGTTCAGTTCTAGTTCAATTCTAATTCAGTTCTCGTTCAGTTCCAGTTCAGTTCTAATTCAGTTCTCGTTCAGTTTTAGTTCAGTTCTAGTTCCTTTTCAGTTCAATTTTAATTCTATAGTTCAGTTCAAGTTCAGTTCTTGTTCTAGTTCAGTTCTAGTTCAGTTCTAATTCAGTTATAGTTCAGTTCTAGTTCAGTTCTAGTTCAGTTCTAATTCAGTTCTCGTTCAGTTCTAGTTCAGTTCTAGTTCAGTTCTAGTTCAGTTTTAATTCAGTTGTCGTTCAGTTTTAGTTCAGTTCTAATTCAGTTCTCGTTCAGTTCAATTTTAATTCTATAGTTCAGTTCAAGTTCAGTTCTAGTTCAGTTTTAGTTCAGTTCTAGTTCTAGTTCAGTTCTAGTTCAGTTCTAGTACAGTTCAAATTCAGTTCTAGTTCAAGTCTAATTAAGTTCTAGTTCAGTTCCAGTTAAGTCCAGTTAAGTAGTTCAATTTTTTGTTAGAATTATATTAGATTCTAGTTTAGACTTCAATTAAGATTTTATATTTCAGTTTTAGTTCAGCTGTCATTCAGATAATTTCAGTTTTGTTCAATTCATTTTAGATTATGTTTCAGTTTCTGGTTCAGATTCCAGTTCATATTCTGGTTCATATACTTATTACTCCAAGTGTTTGCTTCGATTCTAGTTAAAGCCGTTTTTTGGATTCAGATTATTGTATAGGTTCTACTAGTTCAAGATTTTTTTGATTCCAGTTCAGCGTTTATTTCAGATTCTAGTAAGATTCTAGTTTTTATTTAAGTTTGGGTTGAGATTCTACTTCAGATTGTATACCAGGTAAGATTTCAAATTCTTCTTCAGACTCAGATTGTATTTCAGCTTCTAGTTCCATTAATAGTTAAAATTCCAGTAAGAATCTATTAAAGATTTTTAATCAGACTCTAGTTGAGATTCTAAATCGGATTTTAATATAGATTCTTATTTATACGTTAATTAGAATACTTAGCCGGATTATAGCTCATATTTTGGTTTAAATTCTAGAGCAGGTTTTATTTCTTATTGTATTTTTTCTCTTGAGTCCATTTTATAAATTAATTCGGATTCTAATTTATATTGTATTTCGGTTTTTAGTTCAGGTTCACCTTCAAATTTTAGTTTTTAGTCATATTCAAATTCCTGTGCCGACAGATTTTAGTCCTGATTAATTCGAATTCTTTTCTAATTATAGTCCAGATTCTTGTTTTGTTTCCAGTTGGGATTCTTATTGGTATTATCTGTCTGATTTTTGTTTCCTTCTAATGAAGCTCTTGTACAGTTCTGGTTCTTAAAAATCTGTTTCTATTTCAGATTCGGTTCGTATTCTTAGTTCAGATTCTAGTTTAGGTATTATGTATGATTTTAGTTCATTATATACTGCAGATTTTTGTTTGTTTTATTTATATAACGAAATTTAAAAATAAAAATATTTCTTTTGTATTTTACCACTTTTTGGTTCTAATTTATGCACTTAAGTTGAAAAATTATAAAAAAAGATCCTGAAACCAGTAACGAGAATACAACATTATATTTTCTATGTTGCTGTTGTTGTAGTTTCATAAGCCACTCTGATAACAATTGAATAGAGTTACAGTTTCAGGAGACATCATGTGAACAGACTTGTTGGTAACAAGAGAAAGCAAAAGTAATTGCCAATGTACTGTTATTCTCTCAGCAACAAAATGTGAAAATTGCGATGAGTTTTATGATGCTGCACAAGTATTTAGTTTAAAATTTAAAACACGTATACATATTTACATGCACATGGATACAAATACCTTTGGATTTTGTTGCATGGTTACAAATATTGTCTTACACACAAAAGCCAACTAAATGGAAAAAAAATCAAGTAAAATGTTATATTCGGCTATACCGAATCTTTAATACTCTCCACCACTAAAACATAATGTATACGTTCATACACTCTCACATATCTGCTCCCACACGCGTACAATATAAGAAAGATTATCTGATATATAACAAAGAAACCTTAATGAGTCTTAAACTTAGTTATTCTTTTATCTATAACTTATGACAAAATTGTATTAGGTTATCTCAATTATCCACCTTTATCTGTTAACAAACTGTACCGATTTTGCTGCTTCTAAAAAGGCAATTTCTTAAGGACCATACCAAATACTCAGGACAAATTTAATTGAGTTTTGTGTGGATGTGAGAGTGTCAAAAAGAGACAGACAGATACACAGACAAACAGACGAATATAGCTAAATCGACTCTGATTTTGATTTGATACAAGAATATTTATACATTTTGTATTTGGTTATCTTAGATATTCGTCTATATCTGTTAAAAAATGGCACTTATTTTGCTGCTTCTGAATAGGAAACTTAGAAAATACTCAGGTCAAATTTCATTGAGTTCTGTCGATTATTGTGAATGTGAGAGTGCCAGAAAAAGACAGACAGATACACAGACAAAAAGACGAATATAGTTAAATCGACTTAGATTTCGATTTGGTGCAAGAATATTTATACATTATGGGATCTGAAATTTGATCTAATTCTTAGCGTTACAACCGAAATGACAAAGTTAATACACCCTCATCAACACTTGTGATTGTGTAGAGTATAAAAAAACAGGTAAACACACCTAAACAATTTTCCTTGCAAGTGAATGCATAAAGAACAGAATGCAGACAGTTCACCAATTTACTCTGAAACGGAAACATACAACGAAATTTTTCACACATGTTTTTGAGAGAGTAAATCGTTCAAAAACACCAGGATGTTTAAACGTTAATTTTCAAGTGACTGCAAAATTCACTTTCTCAAACCACAAAGGTTAAAAGGGTGAGAGAAAAAGGGAATTGAGAAGAGAGGGGAAATTATTAATGTTAGAAATTTCACTAAGTCAATAAAAAGTTAGATGTTTTTTGAAATAAAGTACATGAATATTATTTGTTATTTATTGTCTGAGCAGTAAACTAAATTCGTTGAATTTTACTGGAAATTATATAAAAGTGAGGGTAACGCAGAGCATTGCACCTTGTTGAAAAAAGGTCACAAAATTTAATAAACTAAAGTTCTTTTTCCAAGAGTTAACTTAAAATTTAATATTAAATTTTTTTCTAATCCCAAAAGTATGCTTTAAAATCGATGCTTCTTAACAAACATCAAAATATGTTAATAAAATTTTTGTGTGTTATTTATCACAGCATGATTATAGGCATTATTTATTTAGAAATCTTTTATATCAGATTTATATGATTTAACTATGAAATCGAGCATAAAAATAACACATAAAACATTTTGGAATAAATAAATTTAACTATTTTATTTATCGTAAAAATCTCCACCTACAATTTAATGATTTCCTGCGAAAAAAAAACGTTGTAAGAAAAGAAAAGTTAGCAAAAAAAGGAAGAGGAAACTAAATATGTTGTAAAATAACCTATAAAACATTTATATTCTTTTCTTATTAAATGTTTGTGTTTATGATGATTTTTCTTTTATTTTGTGATTCTTTGGAAATCTAATACTGGAAATTTTATTATAAATTATATAAATTTACAAATTCACACACACACACAAACACACACACATTTCAATAAAGTCTTTCCAACTACTCAAGTAGAACATATTTTCACATCATAAAAAGAGCAGAAATCCTAAATATGTTTGTGCGTAAATTTATTTAAATGTTGTTTGTAACACGAAATAAAATATGATTTTGATTCGAATGGGAAGGTAGGCGATATAGCATTAGTCTGGTTCCCTTTTAGTTCTAGTTCTATTTTACATAAGTTCATTCCTAAGTTTAGACCATATTTCAGAGTCTAATTGATTTAATGATATTATTTAATTCGAAAGGGAAGGTATGCGATAAAGCATTAATCTGGTTAGTTCCTAATTCTAGAAAGAGCGGCAAGTTATTTCAAATTCTATTAGATCATATTTCAGACTCTTTATCCGATTACTTTTCAAATTCAATGTCAAATTCTAACTCAGGACTTCAAACTTGAATTGGAACAAATTCCTGTCTTAATTACAGTTCTAGTTTTAGTTTCGACTTTATTTAAAGTTAGGATTCCAGTTTACACTCTGGGAAAGATTATTTCAGATTTTAATTCTGATTTCATTTTTGACTCAAGTTCAGATTTCAGTTCACCTTCTAACTCAGTTCATATTCTAGTTTGGATCTTAAAATGTTGACCAAAAGTTTGTTAAGTCCAGATTCTGGTACAGATTCTAATCGAAATACAAAGAAAGTGTCTACCTGCCATTGTAGTTCAGATTTCAGTTTCGATTCTAGTTGAGATTCAGGTTATATAACAGATCTTTGTCCAACTTCTAGTTAAGTTCTGTTTTATCTCAGATTTTACTGCAGATTCCTCTTCTTATTTTAAGTCAGTTGCAAGTAAAAATTATAGAACAGATTCCAGCTTCGGTTCCTGATTATGATAAAAAGATTGATTTAAGTACCAGTTGGGATTATATTTCAAATTATAGTTCACGTATAAGTTCCGATTTGCATTCAGTTAACATTCGAGTTGAGGTACTTGTTCAGATTCCAGTTCACATTACAGTCGAAATTCCAGCCCATATTTCAATTAAATTAATTATTCAGATTTTAAATAAGATCAATTCTAATTTAAATTATTTAATTCTTTAGATTTAAAGATATCAGATTCAAGCTCTAATTTCCGTTCAGATTCTAGTTTAGATTTTAGTTCAGAATCTGTTTAAAATTCTAGTGAGCTACAGCTCACTTTTCACCGCAAATTCTATTTTAGAATTTAGTTCAGAATCTGGATCAGGTTTAATTCTCTTCAGATTTCTAGTTCAGATTTCTGTTCGGATACCTTTTTAGATTCTAATTTACATCTTCTCTGAGGCTTTAACTATGAAACTAGTTCAGATTAAAGTCCAGTTTCCAGTTCATATTCTACGTCAGATTCTAGTTACAATTTTTTTTAGTTATAGTTCACTTCTGGTTCACTTTTTGTTCAGTTTTAACTCTAGTTCTATTTCCGATCAGTTCTAGTTCAGTTCCAATTACAATTCTGATTCAGTTCTTCTTCAATTCTATTTCAGTTTCAGTTCAGTTCTAGATCAGTTCTAGTTTAGTTCCAGTTTAGTTCTAGTTCAGTTATAGTAGTTCCAGTTCAGGTTCCTTCCCATAAAAATAGTTCATAAAAATCCATGTTCATTTGGTTTTGTCTGTCCTGCTGTCTGTCCGTTCCGTCTTGTCTAGAATTCAGCCAAAAATGTTTGTGTGTGTGAAAATTTCTTTTATTCTATTGTTTTAATATTCTCATTCATCTTTGTTTTATGAGTTTATTTGTTTAGTCTCCATTATAAGTTTCTTGTTGTTGTTGTTTCAGCTGCTATTTTTTAGTTTATTTTGCTGTTGTTGTTTTAGCATTTTCTATGGTTTTGTTTTTGTGGTGTTCATTTTGTTTTTTTTTTCGTACATCAAAAAAATTCCTTTTTTGGATTTTTTATTTGTTTGTTGGTTTGTTGTTATATTAGTGTTCTAACCCAGTTGTTTTGGGGTTTTGAACTAAAAATAAAAAAACAACAAAAATAATATAATAAAACTGTTAATGCTTCAATGAATTAAACGTTTTGTTTTTATTGTTTTTGTTGTTTGTTATTTTTATTATTGATGATTTGTATGATTTTGATTGTTGGCCATATTGTTGCTTTTATTTGGAATATTTTGTTGTTAACAAATATTTTGTTAGTGTAAATGAATAAAACGGAAAATGATTTATGTGGAAAAAATGTTATTCATTTTCTTTTTTATTGTTAAAGAATTAATTTGTTTTATGGTGTTTGTTGTTGTAGAGAGAAAAAACAAATTAAAACAAAAAAGGTGCATTTGAAGTGTATTTTATTTCACGTGAAATTAAACATCATCAAATTAAATGAACCCTGAAAATATGCTTTGATTTAGTTTGTGGAAAAAACATCAATAGGCAGCAAATCTGCATACATAAATAGCCTAAATGTGGGCTACAGTTTTTTGCGTACTGGATTAAAAAAACAACTGTTTTGTTTTTTAATAGCATTTCATGTGGAAGTATAGTATGCTTTTAGGCGTTTGTATATGAAATTTAATTTAAGAGATTTAATACATATGAACGGCTTTAAAGGAATTGAAATAGAGCTAAAGATGAACTGAATGAGAACTGAATTAGAACTGATCTAAAACTGAACTGGAACTTATCTTTAACAGAACTAGAACTGAACTAAAACTGAACTATAACTAAACTAGAACTGAACTTGAACGGAACTAGAATTGAACCTAGAACTTAACTAGAGTTTCAGATTTCTATTAAGAATTCCTATTTTCACTAAAAGTTCACATTTTCAATAAAAATTCACATTTTCACTTAAAATTCACATTTTCACTAAAAATTCACATTTTTACTAAAAATTCACATTTTTACTAAAAATTCACATTTTACTAAAATTCACATTAAATTCACTAAAAATTCACATTAAATTCACTAAAAATTCACATTAAATTCACTAAAAATTCACATTAAATTCACTAAAAATTCACATTAAATTCACCAAAAATTCACATTAAATTCACTAAAAATTCACATTTTCACTTAAAATTCACATTTTCACTAAAAATTCACATTTTCACTAAAAATTCACATTTTCACTAAAAATTCACATTTTCACTAAAAATTCACATTTTCACTAAAAATTCACATTTTCAATAAAAATTCACATTTTCACTAAAAATTCACATTTTCACTAAAAATTCACATTTTCACTAAAAATTCACATTTTCACTAAAAATTCACATTTTCACTAAAAATTCACATTTTCACTAAAAATTCACATTTTCACTAAAAATTCACATTTTCACTAAAAATTCACATTTTCACTAAAAATTCACATTTTCACTAAAAATTCACATTTTCACTAAAAATTCACATTTTCACTAAAAATTCACATTTTCACTAAAAATTCACATTTTCACTAAAAATTCACATTTTCACTAAAAATTCACATTTTCACTAAAAATTCACATTTTCAATTCATTTAAAATTCACATTTTCACTAAAAATTCACATTTTCACTAAAAATTCACATTTTCACTAAAAATTCACATTTTCACTAAAAATTCACATTTTCACTAAAAATTCACATTTTCACTAAAAATTCACATTTTCACTAAAAATTCACATTTTCACTAAAAATTCACATTTTCACTAAAAATTCACATTTTCACTAAAAATTCACATTTTCACTAAAAATTCACATTTTCACTAAAAATTCACATTTTCACTAAAAATTCACATTTTCACTAAAAATTCACATTTTCACTAAAAATTCACATTTTCACTAAAAATTCACATTTTCACTAAAAATTCACATTTTCACTAAAAATTCACATTTTCACTAAAAATTCACATTTTCACTAAAAATTCACATTTTCACTAAAAATTCACATTTTCACTAAAAATTCACATTTTCACTAAAAATTCACATTTTCACTAAAAATTCACATTTTCACTAAAAATTCACATTTTCACTAAAAATTCACATTTTTACTAAAAGTTCACATATTCACTGAAAATTCTCATTCTCACTAAAAATTCACATTTTCACTAAAAATTCACATTTTCACTAAAAATTCACATTTTCACTAAAAATTCACATTTTCACTAAAAATTCACATTTTCACTAAAAATTCACATTTTCACTAAAAATTTTAATTTCCACTTAAATTTTACGTTTTCACTAAAAATGCACATTTGCACTTAAAATACACAATTTCACTTAAAATACATGATTTCACGAAAGATACACATTTTCTCCTAAAATCAGTTTTTATTTTCACAACATTTTATAATTTTTATTAAAGGTTCTCATATTCACTAAAAATTCGCTAAAAGTTCAAATATTTACTAAAAATGTATAATTCGACAAAACTTCACATTTCCACTTAAAATTCATTTATATACCAAAATTTCACTTTTTCACTAAAAATTAAATTTGTTAACGATTTTTTTTTAAGATTAAAAAGTCTAGGCAATAAATTTGCTTATTTCGTTAAGAGTTTTTTGTTGCTTTCTTTTAGCTTCATTAAGTAGTTTATCTTTAGAAATGCTGTACCAGCGTCTCTGTAGAGTCAGTTTTTATTGAACACATTTAAGACAAAAAAGGAAAAAAGTAATATTATTTGCCATTTTAACACTAGTAAATTGATTTGTCGACCTAACGTTATATGGGTAATTATCTTGGTACAACAGCCCAGCCTTCGGAAAGGTAGACAAACGATTCCTTAAAAATATATAGACATGAAATTTAATTCACCCACATTTACGTGTGTTTTTTTATATTTCTACTAAAAGTTAATGTTTCTTGGTTTTTATTCCATTTTTCTCCCCTTCTCTCCTTTTTTAGTCCTTTTCGGCTTTAAGTGTTGTAAGTGGAATTTTGCCTTGTAAAAGTAATTTATTATATGACCCTTTTTTGCTTCTTCTTTTTCCGTCTTTTTGGTTTCTGGCTGACTTCAATTGCCTGGGATTTACACGCAATAAAAAGAAAAATTAGGCTGATAACAGTTAAGAGTGGGAAGAAGATGAACATTTATTTATTTTTTCCATTTCAACAGTTTTTTCCTGGTTTCTTGCTGCTGCCTCCTTGAAGTCATTAAAAAGGTGTTTGTTGGGTTTGGCAAATATTTAACTAAAGAGTTGAGTATTTAATCCTTAAATAGAAGTTAAATGTTTTAAAGATAAAACAAGACTCTCAAGCCAATACACACATACACTCTTATATGGAGAGTTAAGTTCTGGTGGGGGTTGTAGTTTTCAATGTAATGTCCTTTGAAAGGATTACAAACATGCAACATTAGTCGTATAGACTTAATTAATTGTAAGTGGTGTGAAATCGTCCTGAATAGCAAGTGAAAGTGTATGTTTTGAGGTTAATTGTAATAGATGTTTAAAGAAATTTTAGTCATAATAAAAATATAATGTTTATTCGAGAATTTCATAAGGAAACTTTATTCAAATTTATTTCAATTTAATTATTTTAATATTTTTAGGTTTTTTGTCAAAACTCTCTCTTCACTTTTTTCTAAATTTATATTATTATGTGCTAACAAACTATGATGTATAGAAAATGCCCTCAACTTTAAGGAAACCTTAAGTCAAGGTCTTTTACTGTATTATCACTCCAAATGAACTCTAGTGGGTTAAAAATAAAAAAATAAAAAAACTCTTTATACATATAAAACATGTATGTAATTTAACACTGAATGTAATCAAAACGAGGGAAGTTCATTAATGTATTTAGAAAAAAATTTTGACTTTTTAATGAGTATTTAAATATTAAAGAGAATTTTAGTAAAAAACGAAAAATTTTAGTGAAAGTGAGAATTTTCAATAAAATTGTAAATTTTTGGTCAAAACATAAATTTTCAGAGAAAAATTTTATTTGTTATAAGAAATTTAATTTTTAGTGAAAAATTATAAAGAAAAATTATTTTTTAGTGAAAAAAAAAAATACTTTTTTAAGAAATTATTATTTTTTGGAAATAATGTAAAATGTAAATTTTTGATGAATTGAAATTTTTAGTAAAATGGTATTTTTAGTAAAGTATTTTTTTTAGAGAAAACTTAAATGAAAATGTGATTTTTTTGCGAAATTTTGGTTAAAATATAATTTATTGTAAAGCTTTTTTGGAGAAATTTAAGAATTTTTATTTAAAATGTGAATTTTGACGTTTTAGCGAAAATTTTAATTTTATCACTAAAAATTGTACGAATTGTTAGTAAAAATGTAAATTTAATTGGTGAGAATTAATAATTTAAATTTATGATGTGAAATTTTTTAGCTTAAACATGAGTTTGTTAAGTTTTCAAAATGTGAATTTTTAGTGAAAACTTTATTTTTTTAATAAAAATTAGGAATATTTAGTGAACATTGAAAAATTTTGTATTTTTGGTGAAAATTGAGAATTTTAAGTCGAAATACGAAATTGAAGATACATCACTTCCTCATTGATTTGTTAAAGAAAACGTGAAATTTTTGTGAAAATATGAATTTTTGGTAAAAATTTGACTTTTTAGTGAAAATATAGAGTTTTTTGTAAAAATTAAGAATCTTTAGTGATAATAAAATATAATTTTTTTATTGAAAAAATGTTTTTTAAGTGAAAGTTAAGAATTTTTGCTGAACATTAAGAATTTTAGTGAAAATTTCAATTTCTAGTAAAAATATGAATTTGTCGAAAAAATTTATTGAGAATTTGGAATTTTTAGTAATAATTTTTGATGAAAAAGTGAATTTTTAGTGAACATTAAAGACTCTTAGTTTTAATTCAGTGTGCTATCACAAATACTTTAAGAAAAAAAGCGCTTAAACGATGAAAATCGCAAAAATGTGAATACATGAAAAACTCAAAGAAAATTTGGGAATTATAAAATAATCACAGTTGTAAACCAGTACTGAAATTTATCAAAAATAAAAAAACGCTAAATCATAAATCACCAAAAGGTCGTTAAATCGTGAAATTAGCAGAGGTAAATTCATCATAAAATTATGTAAACGAAAAAATCTTTTTGGGTAAATATAAATGTGACATAAGGAAAATAATGAAATGGATTAATTGTTAAAAAAGAAAACGTTAATTTTAAAAAAATTGCTCAGTCTAACCTCGTATGTTTACTGCAATAAGAATCAGTGTTTCAAATAAAAAAATAAATAAAATTTGTAACACTTGATTTCAACGAAATTTTCGAGGAAGAAATGTTAAATTTAAGTTTATAGTTTGGATTTTATAGATCTGAAGGAAACTGGTCCTCAGCCTCTTTAATATGGTCACATGTACATCTTGCTAGTGGAGATATAGGCTAGTGCAAGTTTTGAATTTTAATCTTGAACAACTGATAGCTTCTAAACGCTTAAACCGATTTCAGTGGGTCTACACATATTAATAGTACAGGTGATAAACCGATTTTAATGAGACTTCACAGGTTAATAGTTAAGATATGACCGTGTTTATGTTTTGAGTTGAAACCTTATGAACTTTACAGGGGCTGGTCTATCGGGCTCTCGTAACATAGAAATATTTTAAAGAAAATCGAAATGATTTCTTTAATACAAACTTCACCGTGATAGAAGGGGTATAACACTTTATTTTTAAGTGTGGAACCTTAAGGAGGAAATTGAAATAAATCTGTAACGGACAGACTGATGAACCTCTTTAAATAAAACTTTATAGGTTGAAGTATTATTTAAATGGGCATATTTAAGTTTTGAGTTGAAGTCATGTGGAAAAATAGGGGTCCATTAGGTCATAAATTTGAACACCTCCGTAACAAAAAATCCAAGAAAAATAAAAATGATTTCTTAACTAAAGAACAGATACTTGGATTAAACCGATTCAGTAAAACTTAACAGATTGGTAGAAGAGATAGAGCTTTTTCATGTTTTAAGTCCGGAACCTTATGAAGGAAATAAATCTCTAACTGACAAACTGATTTGAACAAGACTTAATTTATAGATTGACGTTTCATTTAAATGGACATTTTTATGTTTTGAGTTGGAACTATGTGAACTTAACAGGGGCTCTAAATTTGAACACCTCTGGAATATAAAAATATTTCAAACAAAATCGAAATGATTTCTTAACTTCAGAAAAAGAAAAGAAATTTCATACAGTGTTAGTTTTAAGTTGTGATCCTATGGGCTAATTGGGGGTCAGTCTACTGTCTAACTAGAATTAAACACTTCGGCTTATATAAAATATTTAAAATGAAAAAGATATTAAGCTCTTATACCGATTTACTTATCGGATTTTAATGATAGTGAATCTAAAGACAGGTTTAAGATTTGAGGTTGAAACTTTTGGAATTAAATGGCGACTGATCCACAGAGTCTATAAGTTATAGTTATATCAAACTATCTGGATATTTTTTTACCGATTTAAAAGGTAAATCAATTGTTGTAGCTGTAGGTTCCCTCAGATAATTTAAGAGATATTTACCTTCCAAACTAATTTACATTCCATTTTTATTAGAAACACTGTTCATGGGTCAGAGTATAAAAATTACTATTATATATTCCTGACATTCCATACATTTACTTCAATATATACACACATATATACATAATATTTTGTTAGTATTTGTAAATCACAACAAAAATATACATTTACAAAACATTATGTGGGTTACCTGGCCACACAAACACGCAGACATACACAAAAGATAATCTGCAACACTAAGACCAACATTGTATTCTTCTATAGACACACCCTACTTACACATATGAATATATATATGAATTTATATATGAATGTATGCATGAATGTGTGTATAAAAGTTTGCAATTATCATTATTTTTCGTGTTAACTATGATGCTGGGAATCATAGTGGTTTTTACAACTAAACAAAAAAGGAAAAAATTTGAAAAAAACAGACTTATGAGCCGTGATTTCCGTTTCTCTAGCCTGAAGTCAGCAAACGAGTGAAAAACATGAGAAATAAAACAAAACAACAAAAAGAGGAAAATGAACATAATCATGGTAAATTACAACTGTATCATGTTGGGATAATGTTCCTGCCATGGTCACTTTTCTAAAGTCAAACACACACACACACACACACACTGATATACAGAAACTAGCTTATAGGTCTCTATAAGTCTCTTACCCTCTCCTTGAACACCCTCTAATCATGTGAATCTTTAACAAATTTCATTGGAATATTATTAGAAGTGTTGAAGGTACATTGACTCAAATGTTAGAGATATGAATTATTTTGTGTTTTCGAAAAAGTGAACATAAACTTTGTCTTGTGTGTTTGTGAGAATATTGAATTTGTATTGGAATCCACAATAATTCAACATAATTAAGTGCGAGATTAGCTGGAGGAAATTATAGGAACTTTGTTGTTTTAGAAGGCAAAATTAATTGGATCGTAGAATATTATTTAGCAATTAATTTGAAAGATAATTAAGACTATTAAAAACAAAAAAGCATTAAATTAAGGAAAAAATAATAATACAAAAAAGAAACTTTAATTAAGTCCAAATGAATCCCTTCAAAACCATATACTTCTTAAGCATCTTAGAATCTCCATTTAAATAATTCTCCATAAATCTTGCTCAATTTTTACTCATCTTTTTATTTCCCCTCCAAAAATACTTTCAAATTCCAGACATCTATTTGTCACCATATATCCTTCCTCTTTCCTCCTCTCTCATCACCAACCAACTAAAAAATGAACAATATAAAATATAAATAATAATAAAAATATAAGAGAAAGCAAATCACAAAATCTTTTAATGAATTATTATATGATCTTTAAACCCCATAACTTTGTTCAAGCTTTAAATGATAAATGGACTCATAAAAATCATAGAAAAATATTATTGGCCATAGACATCCTAAAGCAAAATATATAAAAGAAGAACAACAAAAAATATAAGAAAAGAGTTTATTTAAGTTGTCGGCATCAAGAGAAGAAGGAGTAAAAAAATAATAATAAAAGAAAAACTTATAGATGAAAACTAAGAAGAGAATTAAGAAATTATGAAAGATTATGGAAACTATAAAAAGAGCTACAGATTAGGGGAGATCTAGAAGACAATTGAATCGTAAATGACACGAGAATAATAAAGGGAACAGAAGGAGAACAGAACTAGAAGAACTAGAATTAGAAGAACTAAAATGGAACTAAATCAGAATTAAAACTGAGCTGGAACAGAACTAGAAATGAACTTGAACTAAGCTTGAATGTGAATTAGAATCTGATTTAGAATATAACGAAGAACCTTAACCAGAATTTGAATTAGAATTTTAATTTGCGACCTTATGGGCTTATTGGGGGTCAGTCTACGGTCTAACTAAAATTGAACACTTCGTCTTATATCGAATATTTAAAATGAAAAGGATATTAAGCTCTTTTACCGATTTACTTATCGGATTTTAATGATAGTGGATCTAAAGACAAGATTTGAGGTTGGGGACTAATCCACAGAGTCTATAATATAATTGAACTAGAGTCCGAACTAGAATCTGAACTTAAATTTGAACCAGAATATGAATTAGAATCTAAACTAGAAATAAATTAGAACTTAAGTAGAACTAAACTAGAATTCAACTACTAGAACTAAACTAGAACTGATCTAAAGCAGTACGGAACAATAATCTGAAGAAGAATTGGAACTAGTATCTGGAAATAAATCTGAACTATATGTTGACTGCAATATAATCGTGAATTTATACTACAATCTGAACTTTAATATGAATTAGAATCTAAACTAGAATTTTAATTTAAATCTAAACTGGAAACGAAACTTAAATTTCATTACTCCTCATATGAGATGCTGCAAAAGTAAACCCCTTTTGAGATACAACCGTTGTTTCCAGGGTGAATAGTGAACTTGGATCTGCTGTATTTTTTAAAGGTACGGAATGTGATTTATCAAACGGGGTATTAATTCAAATTTCACTTGGGTATATAAAGGAGTTGTGGCCTATTTATGACATGAACAGAACAAAGCAACGCATACAGTAGTTACGTAAGGACATATCGAGATTAATATCTGTAATCGCAGTTACCTCAGTGGGTAAAAAAAACAAAAATAGATTGTGTCGATAAATCACCTCCTCTCTGAATGCATAGCTCAAGCAAGCAAAAGGTAACGGTTCGTAAGACACTATATATTAGATGATCTTGGTAAGTTTTCAGAGGTAAAACATTAAAACTTACTGAGACATCTCAAATTGATCTTCTTTTATAAAGTCAGTGTCCCAAGACTCTATTTCAATGTCTGGAAGTAGCTGAAATACCTTTGTAACCTTAAGAATCTTGACATTTGCAAGTTGAATTGGTTTGCTATTGGATTCTAATTGAAGAATCTGAAGTAAACTATAATCTGAACTGGAATCTGAACTACAATCTGACATAACGTCTGAAGAGGAACTTAAACTAGAATCTGAGTTAAAATCTTGACTATAAAGTGAATTACTAAAATTTGAATTAGATCTGAACTAGAACTGAGCAAGAACTAAACTCAAATTGAACTTTAAGTGAAACTAAACTGAAAATGAGGAGTAGATAAAGTTACGTTAAACACTTGTAAGGTAAACTTAGTGCTGTGTAAATGCATCCAAAAGAATCTGAAGTAAACTAGAATCTGAATTGGAATCTTAACTAAAGGTTGAAATATAATCTGAACTAGAATCTGAATTGGAGTCTTAACTTGAAACTGAATTAAAATCTGTGCTAAAATCTGAACTATAATCTGTACTAGAAACTGAACTAAAATTCGAAGTGCGGTTTAAATTATATCGAAACTAGAACTGAACTTGCACCGAAGTTCAACAGAAAATAAAACTGAACTGGAAATGAGGTAAAGCAGAACATTTGCAAAACTTTTGTAAAGTAAAAATGGTGTAGTGGTAAATTTATTTATATTCCATTTTGTACAAAATTCTTGTCTTAAAATATTTATGATTCTTTAAGTAAAAATTAAATTTCTTTAATAAAAAATGACAAATAAATGTCCTGATTTTATCTCCAAAAAAATTTCTCTTGATTCCGATTTTTTTTATTTTTTTTAATAGAATCCTTTTTTTCTTATTTTCTCAATTGTTTCATTTTCTAAAGCAAGAAAAAAAGGACATTTTTCCAATTTCTATGTAAATTTTGGTATTTTTCTTTTATTTCATGAATGAATTTATAACCAAAACACTTAAACTTGTTGCTGTCTACTTTTATACCCTACACCACCGTCGCTATTTGGAGTATTGTGCGCTTGTGCTGATGTTTGTAGCATATAGTTACACCAAGTTTTACTACGTGTTTAGCATTCGGCTCAGAATCACTTTCATAGTCGATTTAAGGATGTCTAAATCTATCTGCCTGTATGTCTTTTAAACCTAAATCGCGGGAAGAGTCTAGACCATTAGGCTCGGTGTGGAGTTGCATATACAACCGGGCGCCGTGCCCCAAAAATCGGCAGGAGTATTAGATAGGCTCCGCTCCTAAGCAAGGGGGAAGTCATGTCCAAATACATGGTTTCGAATTGGTACTCAGGTGTAGCAGTCTGCTGCATTTGGGGGCGCTGGTAGACGCATTGTATTCACCCCGTGCGAAGAGCACCGTGAGGTTAGGTCTACAGAGACAGGTACTCACGTAAAAGGCTTCGTCGTTGTATGTCTGGCTGGCTGTCCATGTAAACGTTGCGAACAAATTTTATTAGAGTCGTTCATAAATTTTCGGTGGCTTTCATTTACAACCAACGATGTGGTGTAGGTTAGCATGTAGTCGAGCTTGACCGACTATAATATTTTTACTTCTTTTTCTTTCTTTTCCTTAACTAAGAAAAAAATATTTAATTTTTTCTATTCATTTGTAAAATGGTTTATGGTTCTGGTTCCGGTTATCTATTTGGCCATTTTTCTCTTTTAAGTAAATTTAGTTTAAATATTTTTTCCAAATTGTTTGCCCTTTTTTCTATTGAATATATTTCGTTTCATTTCGTTTTTTTTTGTTTTCTTGTGAGTAAATGTTTTTGATTTCTTAGCCAAGTTTTTCATTTTTTTCTCTCATTTTTTTGTAACTTTCAGAATTTTTAACATTTCATCTGAGTGTATTTTTTTGTTTTTGTTTTGAGGTTTATTGATTTTTGTTACGATTTGTTGAGTTGTTGGTTATTTGAGTTTCTTTTTTCTGTTGGAGAGAAAAAAAATTTTTGTTTGACACTTTTGGTGTCAAAGTTTTTATTTTGTTTGGTTCTATTTATTTAAGTTTGTATGTGAGTTGGTTTTTTGTTTGTATTGGTAATTGTATGTGAGTGTTTTTCAGTTTCCTAACAAGTGGTTTTGACAGTTATTCTGGGTGATTTCTCTATTTTGTTAAAAATAACATCGAAGAAAAGCATTTGAAGAGAATTTTGTAAATTTAATTGAAAAATTGAAATATATTTGACAAAAAAAAAAAAAAAAAAAAAACAAAAAAACAATTGATGAGTTGTAAAGAATTAAGCAGTAATTTAAATTTAAATTTAAATTTAAATTCAAATGTGGTTTTAAAGACGAAAGAGTATAATATTAGGATATCAAGTACTTAAAAATATGTTGCATATTTTAAGGAAGTAAAGAACATTAAAACGAGAAATTGAAATGAATTAAGCTCTGAATCAAAACTAGAATCTTAACAAGTATCTTAATCAGAATCTTAAACAGAATCCGATATAAATCTGAATTCATGTGTGAATTCGAATCTGAACTTAAATATGAAATTGGATGTAATTTATAATGTGAGCTGTAATCTAAAGATAAAATCTCAAAATGAAATTAAATCTAAAAAAAAAACAAACTATAATCTGAATTATAATATAATCTGATTTAGAAATTTAATGTGAATTTGAACTAGAATCTGAGCTAAAATTTAAACTAGAATCAGAATTGGAATCCACACTAAAATCCGATACAGAATGTTAGTTGGATTTTAATTATAATTTAAATTATATTTTGCTCTAGAGTCTTTAGTAAAATAAAGTTATATCTGAACTACAATCTGAAACAGAATTTTAACAGGAATCTGAAATTTACTGAAGGGAAAACAAGTCTTAAATCTGATAAAGAATCTAAGCTTGGACTGAACTAAAACGGAGGTTGGAACCTGGAACCAGAATCAAAGCTAGAGTGTGAAATAAAAACTAAACTAAAATCTAAAATGGTATCTGATCTAGAATCTAAACTAGAATTTGAATCAAAATCTGATTTAGAACTTGTGCTTTTATTGAAATTTTATTCTACTAGAATCTAAACTAACTTTAAATAAGAACAACTTAAATCTGAACTATGATGTGAATCTGCACTGTAATCTAAACTCTAAAAACTTTACTAGAATCTCACTTGATATTCGAACTAAAATCTAATCTAGAATATGAACTGAACTTTACTTTTATAAGAACTTTAAAGAAGACTGACTTAAAGCTAAAGAATCTGAACCACAAACTGAAGTTGAATTAGAGCTTAATCAGACTTAGTCTAGTTCGAATCCTTCTTCATATGTGGCTTCAAATTCTACCTAAGTTTTCAGTTGATATCTTAAACTTAGATAGAGTTTGAAGTAACATATAAATGAGGATTCGAACGAGACTTTTAATAAGGACTGAGCTAAGACTGGCTGAAAGCTGAAGAATCTGAACCTCAATCTTAAGTAGGATCAAAGCTTAATATGATCTGCATTTATAATAAGAATCTGTCTTATAGTGCTAACTAGAATTTAATACAAAATCTGCTTATAATCTGATATAGAATCCGAATTATAATCTGAATAGAATTCTCTATTTTAGTAGAGTTTGAACTAAAATCTGATTTAGTTTCAGAACAAGAATCTGATCTGAAACTTAAACTAAAATGAAGAAGAACCTCAATTAGAATCTTAATAAAAATTTTAACTGCCTGAACAAAAATTTCTATTAGAATCTTTATTATAATTTTATCTAGAATCCTAATTACAATCTGAACTTCAACATTTACTAGAATCTGAAATAAAATCTTAACAAGAATATCATGTGGAATCTTAGAATCTTATCTAAGATCTGAAGTTTTTCCTCTTAGTTATAATCTGAATCTCTTAGTTATAATCTGAACTAAGAAGAACTGG
Source organism: Cochliomyia hominivorax (assembly GCA_004302925.2). Taxonomy (NCBI): domain Eukaryota; kingdom Metazoa; phylum Arthropoda; class Insecta; order Diptera; family Calliphoridae; genus Cochliomyia; species Cochliomyia hominivorax. The sequence goes on along the minus strand of PYHX02000158.1, from coordinate 88,813,765 downwards.
ATTCTGAACTGGAAAAAGAATTATAATCTGACGTATAATATAAACTTGCATCTTTATTAGAATTAGAATTCGATCCAGTTCCTGAACTAGAATTTGAGTCAAAAGCTGGATAATAACCTGAATTTATCCAGAATTTGAGAATCTGAACTTGAACACAAATCAAAATCTAAAATAAGACTCTTAAATTCAATATGATCAAGAATCTACAAAACCTTCTAAACAAGAATATTAGCAGGAATCTGTACTGGAATCTGAACTAAAATCTTTTAATTAAAATTTAATTGTTTACTTTACTAAAGCATAAATTTAAGATAAATAATCCAAACATAATTGCTGCATACTTTAAGGTGTTTATATATTTATTAAATTTAATACTTTAAATAAATTTTTTTAAATATTTCCTTGTTACCTATATCACCATTTTTCACAGAACAACCAATTTAAGGACCTTGTTAATAAAAAGGAAAATATATATATTTTTTGTTATATATTGACACTAATTTCTGGTCTGGTTCTATTTTCATTTTTATCCAATTTCCTAACATTTCACTTGTTGTTTAAATCAAACATTTATCAAATACAAAAGTAAAACGAACCAAATTAGCAACCTTAAGTCATAAATGTAACCTTATTTATGCACTTCATCCCACCATCCAAGTAGCAAAAATCAAAAAGGAGAGAATGTTGTAAAGAAATACTTTCAACTAATAATACAAGTGTCAATAGTTGTCACAAATTGTGTTGTTTTATTTAATATAAAACATATGTCCTTTTAAAAAGGACCTTTTCTCTGTTCTTTTTAAATAAAAAAATGAACAACAACAAAAGGACTCTTATTGTTAGAGGAGAATCCTTAAAGAAAAGACATACAGTTAGATATTGGACATACATACTTAGACATACAGATATGTATATAAATACTGTATTTTCTAAATACGGCTATGTATGTGTTAGTGTTAACATACACATATGAATTTTAAGTGTGTGTAAATGTTAAGATTATTATCTACATTACCATTATTTTCAAAATGTGAAATAGAGAGAGAGAGAAAAAATATATGAACATATTCTACCAAAATTATTTTATTTTCGTAGGAGTTGATTTTGGTTGTTACTTTACCCCTACATTGTTTACCTAAGGTATGTAAAAAATGTCATGAAAATTTTAAATTACGTAGAGTAAATTTGTTGGGAATTATTTGGAATTAAAATTGTTTTAAATTTCTGGTTTAAAGTTAAGGAGTTTTAATTGTTTACCTAATGTCAATAATTAGTTGTAATGTAGCTAATAAGAAAAACAGATTTTTAATGAACTATATTGAGTCAAAAATATAGAAAACGATCATAAGAAAGTTTCATTCTTTATTGCTGTAAATATTTAATATACATTTTTCACATTGTGTCAAGAATTCAAAACATATTTGACAAAAAAAATTAAAAAATTAACAATTGAAGGAAATAATTCTACATTAATGTAAATGGGGATTTTTCCATCAGAAGCAAATAATTTATTACATTAATTACATTCTTGTATTAAAAGAAGTAAAAAGATATATATACCCAAGTAAACAATAATATACAGATTTGATATGTATTTTTTATTTAAAACTGCTAAAAATCGTTTTATTTACTTAAGGTAAAAAATGCAATATAATATTGTAAACAATTAGGTAAATAATAGCAAATACAAAAACTAATTTTTACTTAATTTCCAAATAAATATTTCAACAAAATTTTTTAATTGTTTACATTTAATGTATCATGTAAACAATAAGTAAATAATATAAAATTCATGGTAAATATTAAGAAAAACTTTAGGAATTTATGTAAAATATGAAAAATGTATATGATTTACATTGTTTACACTATATAAACAGTAATAAAATAATATGTTTTTTTCACATAAATAAGGAAGAAGCGATAAAAATGATGACAACTTAAAATATATAAATGAATTTAATTGTTTACATCATGTTAGTTATACTCAAACAGTAAAAATATATAGTAAAAAAAGTGTTCAAAGAAAATGTTAAGGAAAATTGATAAGAGCAAAATATATGTACACAGCGCTTACATCATGTAAACAATAATGAAATACTGAAAGTGATATAATTTATATTATTTACATTATGTAAACATTTTGTAAACTAAGCAAATCAAATAGTGCTTTTTTACGTTTACTATTTTTGCATAATAATTAAATATCTCCTAAACTAATGGATTTAATAGTTAAAATATAATCAAAAATATAACCTTAACCACCCTCTTATAATATTGCTTAAGCCACAGGGTGTAAAATTATAGCATATCTGCCTAAGAGGGGATTAATGGTTTTAAAATGTATTTGGATAAAAAAATATTATATCTCTTAAATTTTTAGTTCAAATGAAAAGAAGGTAACAAAATTTATAAATATCACCCTGTTTCAATACTGCATAAGTTACAGGGCGATACATTTAGATATCTTCAGGTGAAATAAAACCATTAATATTAGGAATACCTTCACTTAATAATATATATCTCTTAAACCGATAGATGTATCTAAAAATTGTATGGAAGGGTTTTAGTGGATTACTATAGCTTTTAAAAAGGCATTGTTTTCTCTATCCTGTTGTAACGCAGTTTGAGTAACAGGGTGTCAAAAGGGAGTATTTCATTACCTAAAGAAAATAAAGGAATATTTTGGAAAACTTGTTTTTTTGGATAAAATCAATTGTAACTTTTAAAATTAAAGAGGGGAAGAAATGAGCTTTTTCTAGAGTCTACTTTTTACCACCCTGTTAAAAAACAACATGACATACAGGGTGTTCAAATGGAGTATCTTAATTTAAGACATTTTTTAAGGTCTCCGTGTAAACAATATCATATCTTTTAAACTTTAACTTGAATCAAAAATTATGTATAAGAAATTGTTTACAAGGACCTTAGATTTAAGAAAAATGCTGTTTTGGATATCTGACTATAATACAGCCTAAACTATAGGCTGTTTAAAATGGTGCTACAGCTAAAAGTTTTTCAAGGCAAGTTCTAGTTCTAGTATTTGTTCAATACTAGACTTTTTACTTTATTATAGCATTCATTTTAGGTCGTTTTTGCTCTTGTCCTTTCACCTAAACATCTTATTTCATTTTCCAAATAAAAATTCATATACATATGTATGTATAGATCTAGTGTTCCTATTGTTTGGTTGCCATAGAATGAAATCTTTAACATTTATTTCTCCTTTCATTTCTTTCTTTACAAACTGACTGTTTCACATCTCATTGTTATTTCCTTTTAACTAGCGGGCATTTTTTATGTTCCTTTTATTCAATTTTTTTCCTATTGTATATTCTCCATTATTAAGCCAAAATAGTTGTTGCTGTTACTTCTTTTTTTTTCGTCAGACAATTGTATTAAACAGAGTAATATTCCCATTGTCCATAGAGTTTTTATGCTTTTATTATTATTATTATTTTTTGTTACTTGTTCATTTTTATAGTTATTTGTGACATTATTGGCATTCAATTTGAGTTATCTATCTACGATTCCTTGACACAGGGCCATACTTATAATAAAATATATATTTCGCTGCTTATAAGGGGAATAAAATAGGGGAGAGAAAAAAAAAACACATACACAAGTAAGAGTCCTATATTCGGCTGAGCCGAATGTTTAATACCCTCCACCATAAATGCATGTGAAGTATTTACATTATGTTTCGTACAAACAAACATCAATTTATACTCTCAAATACAATAAAATAGTGCTTCTTAAATACAACCCTGGAACACTTAATGAGTCATAGAAATAGTTATATTTTTGGCTATAATTTTTTTTCAACTAAACCGATTTTAATTTTTGAAATGGTAATGAAGTACATATAACATAATATTATGTCAAAATGTCGATTTAAAATTGACAATTTTACGAAAATTCTTTGTTTAAATATGGAGGTTGTCCTAGATATCGGTCTATATTTTTTTGATATACTGAACTAATTTTAATGGTTTTAAAAAGGAAATTATTCAGAAAATACTTCATTGAGCTCTGTCAAAATATTGTGGACACAGCTAAATCGACTCAGATTTTGATTTCATGCAAGGAGATAATACTTTATGAGATATTTCTCCTTAACTTAACACACGGAATGACAAAATTAATATACCCTCACCATCACTTGGGGTGGTGTAGGGCATAAAAACGACTTATTATCTAGAATTTGGTTCGGGTTTTATTTTTTTATCTTGAAGTCGAATAAAAATTGTTGAATGTAGAATTTTTATTTGGGTTTTTGCAACTTTTTTGGTTTAATTTTCTTATTATTTATTAAATGACTTTAAGTGATGGTGAAATCATTGTTATAGAGTTTTTTGAGTAAAAAATGTGATTTTTTTATAACTTTGTCAAAATGTCTCGTTTTTAGAGAAAATGTAAAAGATTTTGTTCCTTCAAACATTTAAAAAGTAAGAATTTAAAAATACATCTTAAAATATCTTCTTGATTTATCGTTAATAATCTTCTATTTAGTACACATACATTAACAGGTAAAGTAAATAGCTACATAAGACTCTAGCATACGCTGGATTTAAAAAGTTCTTTAAAAACAAAAAGAAATAAGTTTTTTACATTGTTTACATTATGTAAACAATAGCTAATTTTGTTTAATTGTTATAAAATATAATATAATATAATATATATATGATATATAATATAATATAATATATATAATATAATATAATATAATATAATATAATATAATAAAATATAATATAATATAATATAATATAATATAATATAATATAATATAATATAATATTAATATAATATATATAATAGAATATAAATATAAATATAATATAATATAATATAAATAATATTAATAATAATATAATATATAATATATATATAATATAATATAATATAATATAATTATAAATATAAATATAATATATATATAAATATATATAATATAATAATATAATATAATATAATTAATAATATAAATAATATAATATAATATAAATTATATAATATAAATATAATAATATAATATAATATAATATAATATAATATAATATAATATAATATAATATAATATAATTATAATATAATATAATATAATAATAATATAATATAATATAATATAAATATAATATAATATAATATAATATAATATAATATAATATAAT